>CM039137.1:12394183-12935554 GCA_022036555.1 Microstegium vimineum | reverse complement strand
ACACAATGCATAATTAATCAACCAATACATCCCACGCCATAGAGCATCTGGGCCACAATGGTAACCGTAGGTGTTAAATGGAAATCCGAAGAGCATCTACTCCACAGTGGTAACTATAGGTGCCAAATGAAAGTTTAGAAGGCCATACACAATCGACGTTCAAATCCAATCACATATACTCTCATATCCACATTTACATTTGCCAAAGAAAGAGGAGAAAAAAGCATAGCATACTTGAGATCGAGGGGACATCGTTTCTATAGGGACGACGCAAGGGAGATAGCCACGCGCTGGGGTGATGCTCTACGGGGCTAGGTGAAGGGTCGAGATGGCGGACTAGAGGGGGGGTGAATAGTCCTTTCTAAAACTTAAGCGCAACGGCTAACCGAAACAAATGCGGAATTAAAACTATCAGTCTAGCCAAGACTACACCCCTCTATCTATAACTTTAGCACCTTGCAAAGTATACTAATTGGGCTCACTAAGGTGCCAAGCTAGGAAGCTCATCTAAACAAGTCTAGGTTGCAAGGTCACACAAACCTAAGCAACTAGTACTCTAAGCACACCAGGAGCTCCTACACATACTAGTAAGCAAAGCACAAAGCACCTAAGCTCACTAGCAATGCTCTCTAGCAAGACTACACAAGTCAACTAGAGAGCTCAACTTACTTAGCTACACAAACTAATCAATGTGACTAACAAGGCTACACAAGCCAATTAGCCACTCAAGAGCTATTTCTATGCTACACAAGCTAGAAGGTAACTATGCAAGCTACACAAGCTAAATTAGTTACAAGAGCAACAACTAATCACTAGCACAAGTATAAATAAGTAAATACAAGCTAGTGATTTGGAGAATGCAAATCACCGAGAAGATGTACAAGGTTGACACGGTGATTTTTCTCCCGAGGTTCACTTGATCGCCACCAAGCTAGTCCCCGTTGTGTCGACCACTCACTTGGTGATTCGGCGGATAATAGGCGTTCACAAGCCTAGCCCACTCACTCAGGCGCCGCAAGAATCTACCCACAAGTGAGGGTAGCTCAATGACACGCTTCAACTAGAGTTGCTCTTCGCGATTTCCTGCGGGGCGAGCACAACGCCCCTCACAAGCTCTTCTCCGGAGCCACGCACAAGCTTCTTGCGTGCTTCGATGGAGACTCGATCACCAAGCCGTCTAGGAGGTGGCAACCTCCAAGAGTAACAAGCACCACCGGCTTGCAACACGATCACCTAGTGCCACACAATGCAATCTCTCAAAGCAACGCACTAGAATCACTCTCTCACACAATCGGATGATCACTATCAAGTGTATGTGAGTTAGAGGGCTCCCAATCACACCAACACAAGCCACAAAGGCCCTAGGGTGCTCATCAACAAGCCTTGGCCGGCCACCACTCCTATAAATAGAGTGGGAAAGAAACTAGCCGTTTTGCCCATTCATTGGGCCTTCCTGCGTACCTCCGGACGCTCCTCCACAGGGGGTCCGGACCATACCGCGCGCGTCCGGACCTCCTAGCCGTTTGAAACGGCTACTTCCCGCGTTCACCGATCATCGCCACGTGTCTCAGGACGCATCCAACAGTGCGAGTACGGACCAGCGCTCTCCGCGTCCGGACTCCAGCAGAGAGCTCCCCGAGAGCTGATTTCCTCCGGACGCGCGTCCGGAGTCCTCTGTCCGGACGGTAGACAGCGTCCGGACCCGCTCTATCAGCACAACACAGTCAGTGGGGGTGGCGTCCAGACGCATAGCCAATGGTCCAGACCGCCCATGCCCCTAGCGTCCGGACTCGCTCGCCCGAGCGTCCGAAGCTCACAACTTCGGCCAGACCTAGGGTTAGGTTCCGGACGCAACCAATGGTCCGGACCCTACTGTCCCTAGCGTCCGGAGCTCGGTTTTCAACCGAGACTCCTCCCTTCTTCTTCCTTTGCTTCTCAAGTGCCAACACAAATGTGATCACCACCTTGTGCATGTGTGTTAGCATTTTCACAATCATTTTTAAAGCATTTTCGCTTGCTTCTCACCACGCCACTCGATCCTAATGCATCGCAATGTTAGATCGCTCAAGTGGCACTAGATAACCGATATGCAAACAAGTTTGCTCCTCTTGATAGTACGGCTATCTATCCTAAACCCGGTCATATACTTCTCTACACACCTATGACCGGTGAAATGAAATGCCCTATGGTTATACCTTTGCCTTGCGCATTCCATTCCATCTCCAATGTTGATGCAACACATGCACTAATTAATCATCAAATGATATGGTCCACTTCATATCATCACATGACCGTATTGGTTCATCGACCTTGACCTTACTTGCTCTTCACCGTTGCATCGGTCTATCGGCGCCAAGCATCACTCACTTGCCCTTCACACTTACAACCGGTCCATCAAGCCAAGCCTCATCTTGATCTTCTCCACCTTGGTCACATGACTCCATGTCATGTTTCATGTGCAATTAAGCTCCTTCATCACACAATCACATGTGAACTAATCTCCTGTGTATATATCACTTAAGCACATATTAGTTCACCTAAGTTGTCACTCAATTACCAAAATCACACAAGGACCTTTCACTAGGCGAGGGCAAAATGAAGTAGGTTGGTTGCACCACCGCTTGTGCCATCATTTCTGGTTGTTGCTAAGCCATCGAGCAATCTATAAGGAGGATGCAAGGCAATTCGAGGCCGAGAGATGAGCCCTGTGCCTACATCTATAAGCCACATCAAAATATATTAAAGAGAAGGGAAGTTAAGGTTAGAGATCTGAGGGCCTTGAAAGGAGGAAGAGAATGGAGTGCCTTCTCCGATTTCCTCCTATCAGGGGGTGGGAGTAGAAGAGTTGTGTTGTGTAGAGGCAAAAAGCTAGAATGGGTATTCATGGCACTGGTGTGGACAAAAGTTGGTCGAGCAAAACTGTAATGTCTGGCCGGCCACTAGGGGTCTTAGTCATCTGTTGAGCGGCACCTCCTCGTTTAGGAGTTAGGTGGTGGGTGTTTCACTAGTACAAAATTGATTTTGCGAGACACTACCCAAAACTTAACGGAGGCGAGCATAAAATTCAACCGTCTCCAAAAACCTGGGCTATTAACCGAGACAAGCATTTTTATTTACCGAGGCGGTCACATTTGTCTGCCTCGTAAAATCGATTTACGGAGGCGATTATTTATAACAGGTCCGCCTCCAAAAATACCCCCATTTACGGAGGAGGACCTGTTACAGAGGCCTGTCTTGGTTAATATGGTCGAGGCCCAAACGAGCCCAACCAGCCCATTAACCTACTCATGTATATAAGCAGGAGTTAGGGTTTAAACCCCGACCCCACCCCTCCCCTCCCCCCCAGCCGCCCCTCTCCCCGGTGGCGCCCAACCCCCCTGCGCGAGCGCCCCCCCCCCCTCCCTCCCCCTCCTCTCCTCCCTTCTCTCCCCAGTGGCGACCCCGGCCTTCCCCCTCGACGCTCGGCAGCTCGGCCTGCCCCCTCGACAGCACGGCCCGGCGCCGCCCTTCCCCATCGGCGCACGGCGGCGCGGGCGCGGCCCGGCGCCGCCCTTCCCCCTCAGCGCCCTCCTCTCCCCGTCTCCGTCCCCTCCTCCCTTCCCCTATCCCATCGGTGGCGCGGGCGGCGCGGGCGCGGCCGCTTTGCCATCCTCGGCGGCTCGGTGGCGCAGGCGCTGCCGCCCCGCCATCCTCGGTGGCTCGGTGGCGTGGCCCGACGGCGCGGCCGGCCCATCCCGCCCCTAGGCATCCTGGCAGCGGATGTCGGATCCAGCGGCAGCGGCGGCCGATCCGGTGGATGGGCTCGCCGATCCTATGGTTGGGCTCGGTGGGCTTATCCATGGGTTTTCTTTTTTTGTTTTTTATTTCCATTAACGTAGGCGGGCGTTGTGACCGCCTCGGTTAATCAACCGAGGCCTTTCATTGGAGGCGGTCCTGTTTGCCCGCCTCCATTAAGCAAAAACGACCGCCTCCAATATGATTTATATACTAGTGTTTGTCGACCTAGTGTGATGCTACATAAGTGGACTAGGTCTATCAATCCCATGAGTCATGGTGAGAAGTTGTAGAGATAGATAGATGACCTCACAACGCTTTGGATAGCTCTTTCTTTTACTAAATTTATACCTTTATTGGGATGGGCCTAGGAATTCTTGTGCAGCCCATTGGATCCGCCCCTAACCATGAATCTTTGCTAATTATGGGCAATATTAAACTTACCAATAACGATTGAATCTTGTGATTAAGGTTTTGATAGAGCAAAATGCACCATATATAGGTCCATTAACTTTTAGTTTGTAGATTTGAGTCTTATGTTGTACACCATAGGTTTGTCCAGTTTGGGGGAGGAATAGATCCGATGTGGCATGTAAATGGTGGTGTCCATGTGTATATAACTTCAAAGGGGTTGGGAACTATATGGAAGGTGTGCTCTATAAATGTTTGCATAGATGGAACTCATTCGTTTAGTTATAAGGAGATAGATAGTTAGGAGACAATATATCAATTTTTTTGTCTATGACAAAAACTCATGCAACATGGTTCTAGGAGACAACCATATATACCTTAGTGAATTACAAAAAAAAAAGCTAGATGCGCGTTTGATGTGAATTATTAGTCAAGTCCTTATCATTTTGACTTGTCTAAGTTCAAGCATATTGTTTATATATGGATTTAAGTCTTATTAGTTGAGCTCTTACCAGTTTGTGCCATTTCATAGCAATATCATCCACATGAATGCTATTCACAAGAATGTGAGTGGTAGTTCACAATCCATAGATATGAGACACATTCAACTTAAATACATTCACACCTTTTAATTCAATTCTTGGTGATCAAGACAAACATATTAAGCACAAGCACAAACACGATACAAGCACATAGACACCACACACTTTCATCATACCACTGATTTTTCTAACTACTTCTACCACCAGTTCTATCTTTCTTCTCAATCCCTAAATTACTACCTACATCCTTCAACTTTGAACTTTGTAGTGTTAGGGATAGTTCCAATCTCTTTGAAAGTGATGGACCTAAGTGACAGATGAGGAAAAGTTAATGTACATGTGGTGCATTTTGCTCTTTTCGATAATACAAGGTAGAGAGGAATAATTGAGCAAGGACTATGCATTTGTTTTATAAGATCGACCAAGATGGAGGAGAAAAAGGATAGGTGGGTGGGGAGCATTAAGGAACATGTCGTAATATTGGCTAATGTTGCTAATTACATAGAGGGTGTTGATGTTAGATGACATAAATCAACCAAGCAGGCACTGATGATCTGATGGTGAACCATATGTGTAATATGAGTGGCCGGATCAACATGCTAAGCTTTTATTTGTTTCCAATTATATGGTGCATCTAAACAATAAGATGACATAAATTGACCCAATGGCCTATGTCACTTAGAGATGGCAATGGAGACATGATCTCAATTCTCCGTGGGGAATTCCCCTATTAGGGGACAAGGATGGGGTCGATTTAATTTCCACAGAAACTGAAAAAGAAAAAAATAGTCTTCATCGGGTTCATGGGGACAGGATGCCTTGTCCTCGTTTCCTACGTACCTATCCTACGAACTCGCTCTTACTCTAAATTAGCTTCTAGACATGTTCAAATTATATAAAAAACGCAACACATAGTCTATTATAAATTGCAAATTGAACCCTAAAGTAGATCTCTTGTAATATGAAATCTTGATTGTTCAATTAGATTGATTTGAAACCATGAATTTGCTTTTGCTCTCCAAGTATTGTATTTTAGAGCGAGGTAGGATTCCCTGTGGAGATAAATTCCTCACGTGGGGACGAAGATGGACGGAAAATCTATGAGAATTTTTTGGTTCCCACATGACAGAGATGAGGAGCTATCCCACGATGGGAATTTCTCGTTGACATCCCTAGTGGTACTACACGTCTCTACTCATACTTGCATACAAAATGCGAGACTTCAACTAGGAAGCCCAAAAGATGCGTTAACCCTTTACTTGTGTTTGGCTTAGACATGTCATATTGCTATGTTAGGTGAAAATAAACGAGGCCTAAAAAATTGAGCAAAGTGAGTCTTTGATATTTTTCTGCTGCTTAATAAAACTCTTGCCGCCTAAGGTTAAATAGGATACGGTTGTTTTTGCTATACTTCTCCTTAATGAATTACAAGTGAAATAGTGCTAAAAATAAATATGACAAATTTATTTATAGACAAACAAGTTAGCATAACATACGGGAAATCCTTAATAGCTAATTATGGGTATTTTTGTGTAGTAGCCCGGTTTGATCTACCCAACAGGGAGCATGAAGTTCACGGCTACTTGCGGATTGTAGTGCATATGTGCGTGGCTTAAGGGCTTAAGGCTAGAGTGACACTAATTGTAGGGATCTCTTTGACAGAGTTTGCATTATTTTTTGCTATTCCAACATAATTTCTTTGTTTCAAATTATAAGACATTTTAATTTTTTTGGATACATCCATTTTACTATGTATCTACATATAATAGTTATTTAGATACATAAAAAAATGAAGGTATAAAAAAAGATCAAAGCGTCTTATAATTTAAAACAAATAAAGTACTCGTACAATGTCACATTATAGCAAAAGCCGGTGAAGCTCATAAATCCTTGACTTCACTAACTTCTGCCTGCTTTTAGTGTATTTTGAGCTGGAGAGGGAAAAAAAAGCTTATGGTACAGCTACACAATAATATTACAACACACGTGTCAGGAGAAGCTAAAGCTTAAGAAGCCGTTGTCAGAGAGAGCTTAAAATTAAAAAGGGAAAGCCGTAAAAGTGGCTTAGGAGATGGTTAATCAGGTCTTTGTTGTTGGGAAAGGGAGAGCAAAACTAGAATAACATTTCAGGATTAGTCTTTTGCGAGTCCTATTCTAGAATGATATCTTTGTTAAATTTAGCTGCCCCATGCATTCAGTTTGCATCAGATAAGTGATGGAGATGCCATGGGCCATGGCTCATTTCAGATGTGGATCTAGTTCAGCAAATGGATCCTCCAGTTCAACATCCTAACACTTGTACAGCCCAAATCCAAACACAGAGCCGGCCCACCTATCTTGTCAATGTGCGAACTGAACAGGTTTGGTGGTGGGGAGCTAGCCCATATTATATTATTTTTATAATTACATCTCGCAAACATGCTCATCCATGCTCTTAGTCCAAGATCAGATCGTATCATCATCGCAAGGCGTCGTGCTCGGATCCAGCGTCCAGCGTCCATCGGCCTCGGCCCAGCGTCAACCTGCCAAGTCAAGTCGTATCTCACACAGTCACCACCAGGGTTTTTCTTACCGTTTCGAAACCGGTAACCGTCGGGGAGCGGTTGGGCGGTTACCAACCGGTTTGACCGGTTACCGGTCCAAACCGAACGGTTTGGATTTTGAATTCAAACCCCGTAGTTCATTCGGTTTGGGACCGGTAACCGATCGGTTAGGGCCGGTTACCGACCGGTTTGAGCGCTAACCGGTCCAAACCGCCGGTGGTTTTTTTTTTCTTGAAAAAATTAATTTTTTTTGCATGACCTTTGTGCATAATGATGTAAATAGAACACACAATTCATGGAAAATAGTGTGATACAAATGGCCAACCCCACAATAATATCATAGTGATGCACTAGCCACAAATTCACGACGGAAATAACGTAGTTCACCGTTGCAACAATAACAAATCGTCCATGGAAATACCTTGTGTCGTAGACATGCGAACATCATGGTCACTGGCGTTGAATATAAGGGAAGATCCCGTTTCGGCACCCCTCCTCATACTCCGCGGTGGACATTAGAGCGATACCGCGCGACTGTAGCCCGGCCTTGTACTCTATCCATGATTGGCCCGTCCAATGAGCTGTGGTCTCCCATTCCTGCACTAACATGTTGTAGAAATCCGGGTCTTGCCATTCGTAGACTCATCTAGTGGCCGGCTGCGTGCTGATGTCAGGAACGGGGTAGGTATAACCACCACCGTACGATGTATCACTGTACGAGGAAGAGGAGTACTGTGGCGTGTCGTAGCAGTCCGTCGGGTCGTAAGCTCTCCTTTGCGATTCCGGCTACCCATGGTCGCGGTCCTGAGTAGCATGTGTGAAGTCCGTCTCACCTGCAGCCGACCATAATTAGTACTAGTGAATAGTCATAGACATTAAAAAAAATATCTGTAACAATCGATACCTGTGAAACGAAGTCCACCAGCATCACCAGCACCACTACCACCAGCACCATCTGCAGAACCCCCAGCCCCACCACCACCACCACCAACAACAACAACAGCTCCAGGGTCATCGTCACCACTATGACCGTCTCCACTGTCATTTGCTGAGCTGCTGTGATCGGACTCCTGGTACCGTGGACTTTCCTCACCCTCCTCACCATCATCTGTCGAATCATCGCTGGTGACAGGTTGTTGCACTCGCTTCCCCTTTTGTTTCTGGCTAGGTCCCGTCTGGTATTTTTTTTTGCCAAGATGCGTGTCACCCACATGTCTACGGGCCCAATCACTGATGGGCTCAAGATCGTCGGGGTCCACTTGGTCTCTGTCATCACAAAGAATGAATCATATTATTAAAAGTATGGTTCGTTAGTGGCTAACAAAGTACATCAACGTACCTCACGATATGGGACGGAAGAGGGATGTCCGTTTCTTCATCCTCTTCGTCGAGAACTGGAGCCTGGTTGGATCTGCCATACTCCATCCAGTCTCGAACCGGATTATCCCTTTCGTAAAAGGATATCTGTGTGAACTGGTCAATGAAGTCTTCTTCCTCACGCCTAGGTGGTCCGGAGACATCCGCGAGTCGCAGCCGAAGGTTGTAGTTCACATACACTAGCTTGTTCGGTTTTTTGTGGGACAAGCGATTCCGAACCTTCGTGTGCACCAAGGCAAATGTACTCCAGTTGCGCTCGCATCCACTGGAGGATACACACTGTGCAACAAGCCTCAGCGCAAGTTTTTGCAGATTTGGAGTGCTCCTGCCGAACAGCATCCACCATTAAGCTGCAAGTGGAACCCATTATGTTAGGTATGCGCTCAAAAAGACAAAAAAATGAGTTCAAAAGTACTCTTACATGGGTTTGTCTTGGGGTCCGTGGCCATTTTAATGGCCAGCTCACTGCCAAACTCCCCAAGGTGTAGGCGGAATGATTCTGCCTCCTGTAATGCCAAGACAGCGGAGTGCACATCCGTCATTTTCCCAAATGCTTCCTTGAGGCCAGCAAACATTTACGGAGTTGGATTGTAACGGTATACAAGCCTTGGGTTGAGGACAGCAGCTGCAAGTGCAACATACGATGCACGACAAATTAGCAAATGGTAAATACTCAATATGTAGAGACATGGATTTGAACAATGGTTTTGATCGCACCTGGGCCCACATGCGTGCCATAGTACACGTCCGCAATCCTGCCATCCATGATAGCCTTGTACTCATGCCATGTTGAGACATTTGTTTCAAAGAAGGCCTCCATCTCCTTTTTGCACTCTTGAAAGTTGTACACTACCTCACACAGGTTTGGTCGCCTATCCTGATCAGCGAACCGAAGGAACCTGTAAATTGGTGCCACTGAATCGATGATGTATTTGAGTGTTTCCCACCACTGTATACTAGACAACCTTGCGTGAGCATAATGACCTTCCTTGGATTTTCCCCACCTGCTATGCAAGAACTCGGAAGATCTCATCCACTGCATAAAACGATCACGCTTCCGATGAAAGCTCTCCATGAACATGTAGTTGGTCCCAAACCTAGTGGCATTCCATTTGACCAACTCACCACCAATGGCTTCCCTCATCATTGCATTCAACTGGCCATGGTTGTGCAGCCAAGCTGAAATGCGCTTGCATACGGAGATCATACCTGCATGCTCCGGCCTTTGACCAATGTCCTTCAGCATCAAGTTGATGGTGTGTGCAAGGCAAGGTGTCCAAACAATATGCTTGTACTCCTCGTTCAATCTCTGGCATGCTCTCTTGAAGTTGGCGCCGTTGTCCGTGACGATATGCACGACATGCTCAGCACCTATCTCCTCAACCACCTTGCGAATCAGCTGCACAAGTAGGCACAACATTTAGTGGAACCGAGAAAACATAGTGCATGTGAACTGACATAATATTTTGGACGTACCCCCAACAAATAAGATGAATCTTGGCTCCTGCCCGTCGCATCAACTGACTTGTGGAACCACATGACGCCATTGCAATAGATCAAAAAATTGATGACATTCATTCTTGTCGGGCCCGTCCACGAATCACACATCAACGTGACCCCAAACAAGGGCCACTCCTCCTGAAACTTTGCGTACCGGATCTGCAGGTCCTTCTCTGTCTGGTCGAGGTACTTCCCGTCTATATCCTTTCCACTGGGTGACGCGATGCCTTCACCTGCAATCGTAAGCGAATCATGAGAATAGAGAAATATACGTAATGAATTGAAGTCTCCAAGTATATGTACTTACCCCACTTCTGTGTCTCCCTGACCGCACTAACAAAGTACGGATTGTCCGCCTGTCTCCCGGGGATTCCTGCAGTATGGAAAAACTTTCCCCAAGCTTTCCCAATTGTGTCCTTCGCGTTCCTTCCCCTCTGCGTCCATGACCCTGTATCAATCCTTGTCTGTTTGAGTCCACCCCTCGTACCGGCTGTCAAGTTGTAGTCATCCACCACCGCAGGGGTCTGCCTCTGTGAACCAGACCTCCGAAACATCCTCTGCAAAGGATTGTCCCCCTGCGAAGCAGTACCACTACCACTGCCACCTCCACGCTCGTAAGCGCCTCCTCTCCGTTGCACCCCCTCCTGGTACTCATATTCTGCTCTGGACTGATTCATGGTTGCCTGCAACTGAGCCTCGTACTCGTCATCGTCAAGGGTGTAGTTGCCCTCCGCTGCAGCAGCCTCTCGTGCAACCCTCTGCCGAGAGCGGTCACTAGTTGCTTGCCTAGTTCTGTCGATCTCCTGCTGAAAGTACTCCCGGACGTCTTTGGGCACCTTGCTGCAGTGGATCACCTCCGTCCCGCGCGTAGCCAAATGCTGCTTCAATCGGGAAGCACCACCCCCGGCTTTTTGTGTACGACAGTAGTTGCATTTCCAACTGTCGGGTACGAAGGTAAGGGGTACCCTAAACCCTTCGTTAAATTAACGCTAAACATAGCAACCATTTTTAAGGCAAGGATCAGCCCACTACTTGGTGAGACGCGGCCCATCAATCGAGGGCCCTCTCCACACCAACTACAACAACGAACCACGGGCCGGCTCCACCTCGACGACGGACGAAGGGTCGAACGAACGACCCCCGGCTCCACCTCGACGACAGACGAAGGGTCGAACGAACGACCCCCGGCTCCACCTCGACAACGGACGAGGGGTCGAACGAACGACCCCCCGACCTCTACCTCGACTTCGACCTCTCCGACCCCGTCGACGCCTCGACCTCCCCCCTCGGCCAAGGGACGAGCGAACGACCCACGGACGAGGGGCTCGATTAACCCAGCTGCTCCAGCATGGGTAAAAGCGAACTCACCTAACGACATGGGCGTCCGCGTCTGCTGTCAAATCCGCCAACTCCACGTCCAGTCCCCGATTCCCGTCAACTGTGCCGCCACTGCTACCACTACGCGAGTACGGACTTCAACAATACCCCTCGGAAAGGGAACAGTGCAACCCTCGACGACGACTTCGGGAACGCACCGGAGTCACACAGGGCTCGACCCCCTCCTCTTCAACAACTCCGGTACGGAAGACGTCCCATCTGCCTCGTCCCGCTTCGGCCGTGGGACTCGTGCCCGCCTGCGGACACTGCACTGCGACGACTTCTACTGATGCCACGACCGGGGACGCCTGAAGGACGGGAAGACCATGCCGCCACAGTGCTCGATGTCTCTTCGCCAACACTGTGCCGTGGATACGCCGCCCATACTCCTACTGTTAGGACCCTGTACCCTCGGGTCTCCCCTTGGTCTATAAAAGGGGATGTCGAGGTAGAATATGGGGGAGGGGGGAGTCTATCTTGGTCGGCTCCCACTTCATCTAGGACTCTGATCCGACTTTGGATCTCAGGGACCCTAGACCACGCTCCACACACACACCGCCACTCGATCGACCCCTCGGGTGGCCGACTCCGTGTAACACCGCTTGTAACCCCCCTGTACGAGCACGCTTCGGGTGCGAGATAATACAAGTCATCCTCCCCCCGCTGGACGTAGGGCCTTCTTGCCCGAACCAGGATAAATCTTCTGTCCATCTTGCATCACGTCTGAGAGAGGGAGCACGCGATATACAAATTTACTCGTTGGTGGTCTTGACCCCCGGGTCATAACACCGACACCAACCGGGAGCAAGATTCTCACCATGCTCCCATACCACGTCTCTGCGGTCTCTCGGCATCTCCTGCACAAATGGACAACACAAACAAATCGAACACATGCATCAAATCATACCATAAATAAACCTAAATCCTAACATACACCTAAATCCTACCTAAATCTTAAATCCTACATCAATGAAATCCTAAATCCTAAATCCTACATACATCCTAAAGCAAATCCAACCGCAAATCATAAATCCTAAACCAAATAAACCTAACTCCTATATACGTCCTAAGTCAAATCCTACCTAAATCCTACAATAAATATTTTCTACATCATATACTCCATAAATCCTACATCCTATAGCTTATCATAACTAAATCCTACAACTAAAGCAACTACAAATGCAAGGAAATGAAAAAAAACAAAAAAAAAACTTACCGAAGCAACCCGGTCGGTAACCGCCGGGGGAGGGCGGCGTGGCGGGCTAGTCGGTTACCGACCAAATCTCTCGGTAACCGCCGCCGCCGTCCGGTCGGTTACCGAGGGGCTCGGTCGGCTGCGGGCGGCGCGGGGGCGAAAGTGAAGGGGGCGGGCGCGGATAGGGTTTGGGGCGCGGACATCCCCCCCCCCCCCCCGGCCGACAGCTCCCTTTTATTCGGCGCCAGGAGCCAATGGGCTGCGTGGGCCCTTAACGGGCCGGCCGGTTTTTTTCTTTTTTTTCAAACTTAAACACGTCCAAAAAAATAGCAAACGAACTCCAATTTGAAATTTTTTTACACCATTGGACTCTATAAATCGTGAACTATTTTTAGGAATTTTTTCAGAATTTTTTTTTCAAATTTGAAATTTGAATTCAAACCGGTACCGAAACCGAACCGCCCGCGGCCGGTTTGTCGGTAACCGACCGCTTACCGCGCTTACCGTTCGGTAAAAAAAAAAAAAAAACCCTGCTCACCACACTCACCACCTTCCTCGCATAAACCGCGCACACCGCAAGCGTAGAGTCCCCAGGTCTAGTCAAGCGCTGCCATTCTTCCTCCATGTTTGCAGTTGCAGTGTGAGTTCTCTTGATTTCCTTCATCAATTTGTTGCTTCGTCGCTAAGGACGCTGCCATCACTCATTGCTTGTCCAGTATAATCAGTTTCTGATTTCTGAGCTCAGACGCCTACCGATTTGTCCGTTTCCTACACAGACGCTCCCCAAAAATTCCAACTGATTCCTCCGCCTCTTCCGAGTTCCCCAGAATCCGCAGTTTGATTGATGCTGCCCACCGATTGGATCTTGTTCGATTTCTCCGTTCTGCAGATCCTGTGCGCATCCGCTCCAGCGAGTAGCCCTTGCTCGGCTTCCTTCCTCCCCCGACCGATGCTCAAATCGTTCAATCCGCGCCGATTTTGAGTTCTTGCCCCTGCGCGGCGTCAAAGGCTAGAGCTTCGATTTCCTGTCAAAGGTTGGGGGTTCCTGCTCGTGGCGATGGAATTCGTGGCGTCCATCATCGACACGGTGTTCCGGCCGCTCAAGGACTACTTCGCGCGGACCGTCGGCTACGTCATGTCCTGCGGCGACTACATCGACGCGCTGGGCCACGAGATGAACGAGCTCAAGAGCAAGCGCGACGACGTCAAGCGCATGGTCGACGCCGCCGAGCGCCAGGGCATGGAGGCCACCAGCCAGGTCAAGTGGTGGCTCGAGTGCGTCGCCCTGCTCGAGGACGCCGCCGCGCGGATCGCCGACGAGTACCAGTCGCGCCTGCAGCTCCCGCCCGACCAGGCCCCCGGCTACAAGGCCACCTACCACCTCAGCAAGAAGGCCGACGAGGCTCGCGACGAGGCCGCGGGCCTCAAGGAGAAGGCCGACTTCCACAAGGTCGCCGACGAGCTCGTGCAGGTCCGCTTCGAGGAGATGCCGAGCGCGCCGGTCCTCGGCAGGGAAGCGCTGCTCCACGAGCTCCACGCCTGCGTCCGGGACGGCGGCGTGGGCATCGTCGGCATCTACGGCATGGCGGGGGTCGGCAAGACCGCGCTGCTCAACAAGTTCAACAACGACTTCCTCATCAACTCCCATGACATCAATGTCGCCATCTACATAGAGGTCGGCAAGGACTTCGATCTCAACGACATCCAGAGGATCATCGGCGACCGGCTCGGCGTGTCATGGGAGAACCGGACGCCCAAGGAGCGCGCCGGTGTGCTCTACAGGGTGCTCAGCAAGATGAACTTTGTGCTGCTGCTGGACGACGTTTGGGAGCCACTCAATTTCCGGATGATTGGCATCCCGGTGCCCAAGCACAACTCCAAGAGCAAGATCGTCTTGACGACGAGGATCGAGGATGTGTGCGACCGCATGGACGTCCGCCGCAAGCTCAAGATGGAGTGTCTTCCCTGGGGGCCCGCGTGGGAGCTCTTCCGTGAGAAGGTTGGCGACCACCTGATGAGCGCTAGCCCTGAGATCCGGCAACAAGCTCAGGCGCTAGCCATGAAGTGTGGCGGGCTGCCTCTCGCGCTCATCACTGTTGGCCGGGCGATGGCCAGCAAGCGCACTGCAAAAGAGTGGAAGCACGCCATCACTGTGCTAAAGATTGCCCCATGGCAACTTCTTGGCATGGAGTTTGATGTTCTTGAGCCTCTCAAGAAGAGTTATGATAACTTGCCCAGTGACAAGCTAAGGCTCTGCCTGCTATATTGCTCACTGTTCCCAGAGGAGTTCTCCATTTCCAAGGATTGGATCATAGGCTACTGCATCGGTGAAGGATTCATAGATGACTTGTATACTGAGATGGATGAAATATACAACAAGGGGCATGACCTTCTTGGTGATCTCAAGATTGCCTCTTTGCTGGAGAAAGGCGAAGATGAGGATCATATCAAGATGCATCCTATGGTCCGTGCCATGGCTCTGTGGATAGCATCGGATTTTGGCACCAAGGAGACCAAATGGCTTGTCCGTGCTGGAGTTGGGCTGAAGGAGGCACCAGGCGCAGAGAAATGGAACGATGCTGAGCGGATTTCTTTCATGCGGAACAACATTCTTGAGTTGTATGAGAGGCCTAATTGCCCCTTACTGAAGACTTTGATGCTACAAGGCAATCCTGGGTTGGACAAGATATGCGATGGCTTCTTCCAATACATGCCATCTCTCAGAGTGTTAGATCTGTCTCATACTTCTATCAGTGAATTACCTTCAGGGATCAGTTCATTGGTTGAGTTGCAGTACCTGGATTTGTATAACACAAACATCAGGTCACTGCCAAGGGAGCTAGGATCTCTATCAACTTTGCGGTTCTTGCTTCTCTCACATATGCCACTGGAAACGATCCCTGGTGGTGTTATATGCAGCCTCACAATGCTGCAAGTTCTGTACATGGATCTCAGCTACGGAGATTGGAAGGTTGGTGCAAGTGGAAATGGTGTTGATTTTCAGGAGCTTGAGAATCTGCGTAGACTCAAGGCTCTGGACATCACAATACAATCTGTTGAGGCCCTGGAGCGGCTATCACGGTCAAATCGCCTCGCTGGTTCCACAAGAAACCTACTGATAAAGACATGCTCCAGCCTGACAAAGATAGAGCTTCCTTCGAGCCACCTGTGGAAGAACATGACTAGCCTGAAGAGAGTGTGGGTTGTGAGCTGCAGCAACTTAGCTGAGGTAATCATTGATAGCAGTAAAGAAACTGTTAACAGCAATGCGCTCCCCCGTTCCATAATGCAAGCTCGGGCTGAACTTGTTGATGAAGAGCAGCCCATCCTTCCAACCCTGCATGATATCATCCTTCAGGGACTACATAAGGTAAAGATCATCTACAGAGGCGGATGTGTACAGAATCTAGCATCATTATTCATCTGGTATTGCCATGGTCTGGAAGAGCTGATTACTGCCAGTGAAGAGCAAGACATGGCAGCAAGCGGCGGTGGACAAGGTTCAGCAGCGTTTAGAGTCAACACACCCATCACACCCTTCCCCAACCTCAAGGAACTGTATCTCCATGGCTTGGCCAAGTTCAGGAGGCTGAGCAGCAGTACATGTACACTGCACTTCCCGGCGCTGGAGAGCCTGAAAATTATCGAGTGCCCGAATTTGAAGAAGCTGAAACTTTCTGCTGGAGGACTCAATGTGATACAATGCTCCAGGGAATGGTGGGATGGGCTGGAGTGGGATGATGAGGAAGTGAAAGCTTCATATGATCCATTGTTTCGCCCCTTGCACTGAATTCAGTTTTGGTTGCTAGAGATTCTGTTAAACGGCTGCGTGAATTCAGATATTGCTAGTCTGCGGCGGGTGTAGTTTTTTCTCTTTTTTTTAGAATAAAATCTTTTCTTATTTGATCGTTTGCGTAGTTCAGGATTTATGGGCTGTGTTGTCCATCTTATAAGTACAAGTTGGGCGATTGTAGTTTTTTGCACAACCCGTGTCGTGTTCTTCAGAATGATCAATTACAATGTATGGCAGCCAGGAACTAGCAAATGTAACCATCGAGTTCTCCAAAACAGTATGACTGGTGGATACCAGTACAACCATTTTCTCTAATTCTCTGTTTTTGCTTTCTATGAGAAATGTGTTGAGGGTGCGCTTTTCCTGGTATGAACTGAACATGACATTGTTTGTGAATGCGTCAGAAATTCAGAACGGCGATAGTAGCTTCCTTCTGCATGAATGCTGTCAAGGAACAGCGGAACAGGGAAGGTCCCCAGCTGAGGCCAGCCTAAAAGCTCGTATTTAATCCCCAAAGTCCTGAGTAGGACAAAACTAGGCTCTCAGTACAGCAAAATGCATCAAACGAACACATCAAAAATGACTGGCCGCCCATAGTCCCAAATTGCACAGATAAGGTTTGACCTTTTGACCTCTCAAAAAGAAGGTTTGACAGTTTGACCTGTTCAAAAGAAACTCGGCCCAGTGAGCGCATACGAATGGGCCGAATGGTCGGTCTCTTGGTTTGGTGGGCCTGGACGGACCAGGACCCCAAATTTGTCGCCATCACCATTTTCTGATCCGGCCTGGTAATATACTTTTGGGATGTATGGCCTGGTAAAATATTTCATGGATGAGTGGCCACTTGGCCTGGTAGTACTACCTCTGTCAAAAAAAAAAAAGAAAAAAATCTAGATCCGATTAATGTTAAACTATTTCAAGCTCATTAAACTAAACTTATAGGAAATGATATCAACATGTAAATATATTTCACAAAAAATCTAATAAAAATTTATTTAATATGATGAATATTACCTCCTCTATTCCAAATTATAAGACATTTTGAGTTTTTTTTTTAATTTATTCTTGTTGCTATGCATTTAGATATATACGCTATGTATATAGACATATAGTAAAAACAATGTATTCAGATAAAGCCAAAACATCTTATAATCTGAAATGGAGCTTAGTTACATAAATCATGTCATGCTTTAGATAGGTGGACCTAACACTATTCTGAAATTGCATACTTTCTCGGAGGGAGGGACTAGGGAGTAGTAATTTGCAGCTTAACAAAGTTTGCTAAAAACAGTCACCAGTAATTACTCCCTCCGTCCCTTATTAAACGTCGTTCTCATTTTCCGAGAAATAAATTGGATTAATTTTATATAAAAAACTAATAATATTTATGATCAATGATTTAAATAGCGCGCTAAAGATTTTCGCGGCAAGTTTTTCTGGGCGCTATGCGCCGCTATAGCGGCAGCTAAATGATGCAGCGTCAGGTAGCTTAACACGCTATAGCGCGCTATTTTATTACAATTAGGCAAAACCAACAAAACAGTCAATCACCTAAACACTAAACATATTCCCATGATAATCATAAGTTCATAAGTCATAAATTCATAATATGATAATAATATTAAATTCATAAGTTCATAACTCATCCACTTAAAACCAAAACCACATCGACACAATACTTGACATAGTTTTTTTGGATCGTGTATGTTCCCTGAATCGGGCCCTTAGTGGGCTTAAACTGACCGGGCCATAGTTTTTTTTTTGCTCAGCTAGGGAAACGGTGATAGCGGCAATTTAGTGCGCTATGACGCTATTTCAATTTAGCGGCGCAGTAGCGTGCTATAGCGTTAATAGCGCTTATAGCGTGAAAAAGAGAAATAGCTTCGCGTCAAGCTCTTTGGGCCGCTATAGCGGCGCTATAGCGTGAAAATAGCGCGCTATTTAAATCCATGTTTATGATACATAATTTATATCATTAGATAGATCTTTTGATCTAGTTTTTTTAATAAATTTATTTGGAGACACAAATATTACACGTATTTTGTATAAATCAAGTCAAAGTTGTGGCGCGAAAACCTAAAACAACGTTTATTCCACAGCACAAGTATGCCAGATTGCCAGGTACTGACGAGACACTGACAGAACCGGCCCTGTTACTGATTTCTAATCAGAGACCCTCGATGTAGGGCACGCCGGTGCCGTTGAGCCAGTTGCCACCCTGAATGAACTGACCAACGGTGAACTGCACGGCCACGCTGCTGTCCGTGATGACGTGGTAGCCGGGCCACTTGACCCGGCCGGCGGTGCCGGCGCCGGGCCCCTCGTTCTGGTACTCCCCGTAGAAGAGCGTCTTGAGCGCGAAGTCCCCGTCCCACTCGAGCCACCCCCTGGGGTCGACGTGCGCGTCCAGGTACGACTTGATGACGACCGTCCGCGAGTAGGCCTTCCACGGCCGGCCCAGGAACGTGGGGAAGTCTTTCCCGGCCACGGGCGCCAGGTCGGGCGCCGGCACGACGCGGCACCTGTGGAGGGACGTGCCCGTGTTCTGGTTGGGGTCCTCCCGGCCCTGCGCGGTGACCGCGTTCTGCTGGCCCCGCAGCGGCAGGCGCGCCGCCAGCGCGCAGCCCTGGAGCACGGCGGCCGCGTTGCCGAAGACGAAGTCGACGGTGCCCGAGACGAAGCACTCGCGGTAGAGGTGGCGGAGCGCGTGCGCGTACAGGGTGTCCTGGTACCCGTCGACGCGGCAGCGGTAGGCGACGGCACGGTCGGCGCTCACGCGCAGCGCCACCGCCTGCTGCTTCGCTGGCCCCGCCGTGTTCTCCACCCGCAGGTCCCGCAGGATGATCCCGTCTCCCGCCACGGCTGCACCACGCATCACAGTAAAAAAAAGGTCAGCGTCTTGAAAAGCGTGTGTGTTTTGTTTTTCTTTTTTTCCCCACGGTTTTCGTACTTTCGTGTCCGGTTGTTTTCGGCCGGCTCCGGATCTGGATTCTGGACTGGCTGCTAGCACTATACTACTAGTTGTCAGGTTGTAGGTTGTATCTGCGTCAACAGCTGCTACCCTGCTAGTACAGTAACGGGGAATCTGGAGTGGAGTGCACTCCGAATGCAATTGCGGTATTCCGTGCTGTCTTTATGCCCCATCTTTGAGACTCGTTTAGATCCAAAATTATTTGAAATTTTGACACTGTACCACTTTCGTTTGTATATGGTAATTATTATCCAATCATAGAGTAACTAGATTTAAAAGATTCGTCACGTAAATTACAAATGAACTACGTATTTAGTTATATTTTTCATCTATATTTAATACTACATGTATGTGTTTAAAGATTTGATGTGACAAAAAATTTGGAATTTTGAAACGATCTAAACAGGGCCTTGGTACCAAACCCAACCACTAAGCCAGAGATGCATGAACGTGTGCAGTATGCAGTGTAAGCCATGGAGCATCCTTCATCCCACGGTTTCCGGCCCTTTTCTGCACGACCAGCACTACAACTTTCGAAAAGGAGAAGAAGAGGTTTGTTTTGCAGCCAAAGGCGTATGCAATGTCGTATCCATAGATGGAAATGAGTGCGAATATTGGAAACGAAATATTAGAGACTATAAAAAGAGACAGGACGGAAAGTGCCGGTGTGCATCACCTCACCTAGGGTGGCCGAGTTGAAAGTCGTGGCGCCGTCGACAACGTTGCAGCTCCCGGTGATCACCGTGGCATCCATGCCGTCGCCCACGATCATCAGCTCGCGCTTCTTCTTCCCCACCTCGACGTTCTCCTTGTACACCCCTTTCTTCACGTAGATCACGTACCGGCTATTGCCGCCGTCGGGCGCCGAGTCCACCGCCTCTTTCAACGTCCTGAACCTGCCGCTCCCGTCCTGGGCCACCACGACGTCGGCGGCCTTGATGGCTGCGCCCGCGCCCGCTTCAAGGAGAGCGCGGTCTCGCGCCGGCACCCACGACGGGAACGCGTACGTGTCGGCGACCTCGGCGTCCCGGGAGCCCGAGTCGTCGACGGCAGCGCTGAGCACGGCGAGCGACGCGCTCGCGAGGGACTTGAGCGGCTCCAGCCGCGTCCCTACGGCGTCGTCGTGCAGCGGCCCCTGGCCCTCGACGACGACGCCGTCCGTGCACGTCGCGTAGTAGGTAAGCGCGGCGCTGAGCCACGTCCGCGCGTCGTCCGCTGGTGCCGCGGCCACGGCCGGGGAGGCGTCGGCGAGGCGGTCCCGCGCGAGGTCCATGAGCTGGACGCAGTCCGCGAGCGCCGCGCGCGGCCTCGGGTCGATACCGCTACTGGAATGCCGGAGCATGCCGGACACCGCTGCGGCGGCCGCGTCATGCTGCACCAGAGACCTGGCAACGATCGCGCGGAGGACCTCCGCGGGGCGGGTAGGGTGCGCTCGTGGAGACGCTAGCACGGCGTCGGCCACGATGGCGTGGCACGAGGTTGGGTCCGGGGAGCTGGCGCAGAGGTCCGGAGTGGAGAGGTTGAGGAGGAGGAATAACGCTGCTCCGGCGCAAAGTAGAGCTGCCGATGACAGCGTGATCAGCAAGACGGGCCTGCATGGAGAAGCGTTTCTTTGGTAGGGCGAGGAGAGGAGATGCTCATTGCTAAGCATGGTGATCGACTAGTGTACTGGCTAGTGAAGACACGCCGCAGCTGGGGTTCTATAGGTAGTAGTAGATGACAAGGAGGGAGGATGACTGGATAAGGTTCATAAGTCCTCGAGCTACACAGTGCTTCGAACTTCTAATACTCTCTCAGTTCATGAAATAATCAATTCCTATAATTTGTACTAGTCAAACTTTTTTAAACTTTGACTAACTTTATAGAAAAATGTAACAACATCTATGACTTAAAATGAGCACCATATAAAAATATGTTCTTAAATAAATCTAATGATGCTAGTTTGATATCATAATTTTTAATATTTTATTCTAAAAATTTGATCAAAGTTTAAAAAATTTAACTTAGGACAATCCTAGAAATCTATTCTTTTAGGGACGGAGGGAGTACAGTATTGCATGTATAGCAAAACAACCATTGACTATCACGGCTAGCTGGCTGTAAGACTTACGATCGGGCACATGCTTTTTCAACCAATAGCACATGGTCGTTGGTGAAATAGCTGATCGTTGTAGAAGGACATGTCACTGGTGTACTTCCCTACGTGATTTTTTCACATGTGTACAGCTTTTTGTTATTTGGTTGGTGGAACAAAGATGGATGACAAATCTCGATAAGATCCATTAGCAACCATTATGTGGGGGGCACATGTTAGAGCATAAACTTTGTTACTAGATCCATTACAACATTAGTGCATAAACTTTGCAAAACAATTTTATGTTACTAGATCTGTATTTAATAATAAATTGTTATATTTTCCTAAAATGAAATATGCCTTGTAATTACCAAAGTGGGGACAATACTTTCACTACTACATAAAAATGATTTTAGGAGGTAACCATTTTTATTTTTGGAGGCGAGAAAAGGTATATCCAATTTCCAAACTACCTAGCCATTTTAAGAGCCAATTGCTCCATTCTGGAGAGACATCCAACATTGTCTCTAAAAATCAGTTTAGTGATGAGTCTCTTAATGTGCCGTTAAAAAGGAAACCTTTTTTAGATGCGAGCCTAGGGTCATCTAGCCCCTCCCCCAGTTCCCAGCCCCCTCTCTCACGTGTAGATATAGCCCCCCAAATTTGCCGCCTCATTAACTCATGTCTTATTTTGTTGCCTCCTCATCACTTTCTCCTCTAACCACGGTGAGGCAAAGCCGCCAGGATGTGTCGCCTCCCTATAGTTTCCTTACAATAATGGTCATGGAGTGCACCACCTCCTCGTTGCTCCCTTCTCTAACCATAACAGCTAGGCCAAGATCTACTGCCCCCACCTCCCCGCCCCTTTGCTCCCTTGTTTGACCATGGTGGCATGATACGACGTGGGTTGGGATCCACCAGGTCCTCTTATTCCCTACTTTGACCATGATGGCCATGGTATGAGGTAGGTAGGCCACAATCTACCACATCTCTATTGTTCCATCTGACCATGACGCCACACAAGAGGTAAATCCCGGTAGCAAGCCATGGTGGCATGACCCTCAATCAAGTGTCTCTCCACGGCATGTTCCTCTGTTGTTCCTCAGGATCTGATGCGGTGATCAACACATCATCTCTGTGGCTAGCAGATCTGGCGAAAAAGATGCCCAAACTGGTGTGGAGGTGCTTGGATCTAGTGGGCTCGGATCCTGGCAAGGTCGGATCTTTTTATTCTAAGTCGATTTACAGAGGTGAGCCAAAATTATTGACTCCAAAAATCCCCATTGATAGATACCTCAAGGTCTACCTCTAAAATGATTTTTGCCCATCTTTGAATTTGAATAATGTAGTGTGTTCAACCTTTAGATTGTTTAACTACATCAAGATTGAAAAAAATGATTTGTGTCTTTTTTTAAAAACATAGTACAAAAGTAGACGCTCTAATACACGCATGCGCACTCACTCCCTGGAACGCTTGAGATGACTTATAAAACCGGTGACGTGTAGCAATGCACTTATACTTGTCCTAGTGTGTGTGTGGGGGGGGTGTTTGATATGAATAACTTTGTCCTTAGTGGATGATAGTATGGGTAATTTTCGCACTTAAGCCTTGTTTAAATGTACATGTATCTCGCGCCAGGTGTCCGTCCATGTGTGGCATCAAAGCATCTGCCGAGCACCGACTTCCTTTCGGCACCCACACGCAACCGGCCATTGCGTCAGCCGTAGTTGAGCCGGAATATGTCGTTCTGCACGATGAAGCTCCCCTGCTCGTTGGGCACCAGCTGAAACATCTGCACTCCAAGATTGAATCACAGCATTACTGAAGCCTGCAACTCGGAAACAGTTTGAGAGGCGTACTGCCGAGATGGCCTACCTGACTGAACCTCAGCTGGTGCTCCTCGCCGGCGAGCTGGAGGTTGCCGCTGACGAACACCAGGATGCTGCCGGGAAAGGACGGCGAGGGCTGGCAGTCGACTGTGCTGACGGTGTGCCGGCATTGCTCGAAGGGCAGCTGCGCCAGCTTCCGGCCGATCTCCTCGGCGCCTGCGACGGCGTGGCCCTCGAAGGAGAGCATGGAGGTCTGGCCGTAGAGCTCGGCCAGCGCGGCGCGGTCGGCGTCGAACGTGCGGTAGTAGTGATCCACGAAGGCCCGCGCCACAATGTCGCACTGGCTCCCGCCCGCGTCGCCGTTGCCCTGGCCGTCCATTGTCTGCCCTCTGTCGGCGGCGGCTCGGCGGTCGGTGGTGATGCCTGGTGGTGCTAGCTCTCGCGCTTCCGGCAGCTGGTCACCTCGCGCGGGTATTTGTAGGCGCGGCGCGGCCGCTGTGTTGTGCTTTGCTGCAGTATTGGGTAATCCGTTTGTATAATCCAATCGAAAGAACGAGCTTTGCCCTTTTGCGTTGGCGTAGGTCCAACGCCCAGATCGCATGTGGTGGGCGTGCGTGCGTCGGTGCGTGACTGCGTGGCGCCACACAAGCAGAAATTCTGTTTTTTCTGAACAAAGCTAGGGCTAGAAACGCAGAGCAGCAAGAGGCAAAAAAATTTGAAAAAAATAAATAAAATAAGAGCAGCAGAAACAATATTTCCACGGGAATTGCAGCGTTGGTGTCTTGGTCGGCTACAAAGATCGGCGGCATCAAAGAGCAGCTGCTCATGGTACGGGAGCTCATCCTACAACTTGACAAGGCCCAGGAGTGTCGGCAGTTGTCCGAGGAAGAGGATGAAGATGCGATGTATCGGCCTCTCCTCACTGGACAGAACAATTGCCAGGCAGAGTCGCAGAGATCACGAGTCCGGTAGCTGAGCGAGGGGGATTGCTAACCCTCCTCATCGCACGCGGACTCCAGCAGAGAAATTTCATATATACCTTTTTTTTTTTACGAAAGTAGAATTATATTATATAATAGCTGGGTACATCAACATATTATAAGCACTCTGTATTACACTAGATATATCCAGAAACTGATTTTCATAAAAAAAAAATACCCACATCGTGAAAAGCTTCAAATCTCAAAACCAATCCTTTTTTACGCTTTGTGTAGATGACCGCACAGGCAAATACTCGACACCAGCAATAGCGGCAAGCCTGAGAACAGATGCCCAACGAACGGCGGCCAACATTCCTGTAGGTGGAATTGATGATCTTTTTCTTCTTACTGGTGTCTTCCTTCTTCTTTTTTTTGCCACCGAAGAATGAGGAAGACTGATCTGAAGGATATTCTCCCTGGTTTTTTATTGTGGTAAGATCTAACCACAACAAAACGAAGAAAAAACCGGAGAAAATTATTTCATGGCAGCGACATTATCTCCGTCTTGATGCCGCCGTCCGAAAACAAAGATCTCCATGTCGTCATGTCGATGAAAATAGTGACGCCGAAGTTGTCGCCCTCGTCTTCAACGAAGTCGACATGGAGAAGACGATTCCACCCTTCTCCTTCACCATTATCGGAGAAGAGGAGGAGATAAAACTCCAATACTAAGAACTTTGGTATGGAGAAACCATAACCCTAAGAACTCGATCTACTGGAGAAACTTATTAAAAACAATGGATCCTCATTCCCTTTCGCCCCCGGCGAGATGCCGGAGGGGAAGTGAGGTGGACCGGCGACGACAGCAGAGGGCGGCGGCCCCTCGTCCAGTCGCGCCTCGTGTGTGTTCACGCTGTGTACCACCTTTCTTGCTGCCGCCGTTTGCTCTTCAGACCACGACGGCAACTTCATATATACCGTTACTAACAGTCGGCGGCCACGTCATCGCAGACCATGACGGCATGGAATTGGCACTCCACAATCACTTCAGAGTTTTCGTCAAAAAAAAAAATTACTTCAGAGGGGTGTTCGAAACTGCAGCATCGACCTCCACTGCGATCAGTCACCATGCGTTAGGCATCCAGCCACTCGAACTGTCAAAGCTGGAAGTCGCGTTCTCTGCAAAAGAGGTCTCGGCCGCAATCAAGGAGATGTCGTCGGACAGAGCACCCGGGGCTTGACGGATTCACCCCCCATTCTACAGGATAGCATGGCCGATCAGGTGATCACACGAGAGGACGTGATGACTGCGCTGCAGGCATTCGTCCAAGCAGACAGTAGAGGGATGGACGGACAGACTGAACAACACAACGCCGTCGTTGTGCTGTTACCGAAAAAGGTGGGCGCAAGCGCAACCTGCCCCTGGTTTTCGTTTTTTTGGACGGATGCATCTGGGTTTTTCTTGGCGGCAAGGAACAAATAACCTTAACCATCTTCCGAAGATGCACGGATCCGTAGCTGACGGCTCAAGTAGCGACAAACATGGTCAAGATCACGTGTTCACACCAGTACCCGGCGCAGTTCACGCAGGCTAAAAGCGAGCTGTGGAGCAATCTCTGATGATGATGGATTAGGAATATAATCGAACATGGCGGTGTTTTGATTGACCACGAACGCCGCGCGATTGCAAAACTGAAAGCCAGAGAGGCCGCCGCTTTCGGCGTCCGGCAGGATCCGCCGCCGCTTTCGGTGACAGAACCAAACGGGCCGGTGCACCACTCTTTGCCCAACGGGAGGCCACAGTGCAAAATGCGTTCTCGTAGCGCAAGCGGCCTAGCGCGTGAGCTAAACCGTTGCGGACGCTTCCCACGGCCTTCCACGGACTGTGCACGAGACAGCACCTGGACGAAGAGAAGTTTGCGCCGCGGACGGCGGACCCACGGGCGCTGTGGTGGGTGTTCGGACTCGGAGAGGTCAGCCAAACGCTCGGCTCGGCAAGGCCTGGGTCGGTCTCGGACAGTGTGCGTGCCAAGTACTAGTGCGAATGCAAAGTAAACAGTGACGTTTGAAGTTGTTGGATCACTCTGTCTGTTCACAATTTAGGCCTTGTTTTAATCTGATGATCTAAAATTATAAATTAGGACAGTAAACTATGGTTGCGCATAAATTTTTGCAAAGACAGGTATAAAAATTCGCTTTTCTAAATAAGAACACTTGAGGCTCTAAACAGGAGACCTAAAGGATTGTCTCAATTTTAGACAACCTCAGAGACACCACACAAGTGAGCTAAAGTGGTCTAAATTCATGCTCAACTATTAAACTAAATTTTAAACCACAGAATACAAACAAACCATTGTAGTATCCCAATTATGTTTGACCGACTAGAATGATATTTCCCTTTAACTAGGTCCTAAGAATATTCCTAGTGCCTTAGCTGCATTTTAGTCCTTTTAGTCTTAGGTCCTGTTTGGTACAGTTCACAAAAGTTTCATGAAATTGGTATAAACTATTTTTTTTTCAAACACCTCTTTTCAAAACATGAATTTGTTTTTCTTCTTCTCTCACAAAGATATGAATTGAGATGAAACTGAAAATAGTAGTTTATTATAGCTCTCTCCCTCCTTTCTCTCTCATATACATGCATAGAGTTATTGGTGAAGCTGTTTTATCAAATATTTTTTTTTAAAATAGCTCAGCTTCACCTAGAGAGTTGCTCATAAAACTATTTTCTAAAAAATCAGTTTCATTAGTGAAGCAGAGTTGTACCAAACAAGCCCTTAGTCCATACAATAATCCACTTCGGATTTGATTTCTTGAGCCGTTGGCCATTTCTTAACCGATCGGACGATGGCGAGTTTGTCTCGGAGGTCAGTGTGATGGACTTTGAGCTCTTGAAACAAAAATGCCTCCGCTTGGGTTAGGGATGGATACCATCAATTGGACAAGCTTCTTTTTTAGCATTCTTTAAAATTGACATATTTCCATAATTGTTTGATAGTCTTTGTTTTAGCCTTTAGATTAGAAATGTCCTTTTTGAGTTCAAAACAAAGAGATGTCTCTTTAGCTTACTTTATTACTGTATATGTGTATAAGATTTCTTTTAGGAATTCTAGCGAAGGCAGTTGTATAATGGCCTCAGGCTGAGTAGTACCGAAGTAGTTGCCTTCTCTGTTCCTCACTTCCCCTGCAAATTTCTTGAATCTGGTTCTTATTGCTTTGAGCAATTAAGCAAATGTGAACTTCATCGACCCAAAGTTTTCAAAGAGCCGGAGCAAAAGTAGGCATCATAGAGTGCTCTTGTCGTCGCTTGGTTGGGCAGACACGGTAAGGGGGTGTTTAAAATGGCTCCTCCTAAGGGGTTGAGTTTCGACTCCTCTGTTTTTCACTAAAACATCTTCTACCATAAAATATTTGTTGGATTTTTTCAGAGAAGCCGTAGTTAGAGTCGGAGTGAAATACCAAACATGCCCTGATGTCTTTCTTTGTTTAATTTCTCCCACTATAAGACTTTCTCCCTCGTCTTTCAATATGTCTATTCTTTATCATGTGTGATCAGATGCCGGAAACCCTGGACCACATTCTTTTGGGGTGCTCATACAGCCGAGAGGTCTGGCATTTGCTGCTGTCCAAACTGAACTTGCAGAATGATATTCATCGAACCGAAGAACAGTTGGTGCTGTGGTGGTTGGATAGCAGGAAGAAGATTGCCAAACTTTCCGATCGGGCTTTGATTCGTTACTCTTCCTGGTTGGTTGGTTGCTCTAGAAGGAACGGAATGCTCAGACCTTCAATCAGATTACGACTCCTGCTCCTGTTCTGGTGGGTCTGATGATCGAGGAGGCCTCTTCCTGGTGCGCGGCGGGCTACAAACGCTTGGCGTCGCTTTTGGCAAGGCTGTGAACTAGCGTTCCCCTTGGCCGTGTCTTCTTTTCTGCTCCGTGTTTCTTCCTGTTCTTGCTTAGGCTTGGCTTGTGTGTGTTCTGGTTGGTTGTTCGGTAACCAAGGTGTTACCTGTGTCTGACTGTTGCTCCTCTTTATCTGCTTAATGAAAAACGCGTCTTGACGCAGTCTCGAAAAAAAAATTCCCTCCAGATGGCTGCCTTGTTCGACGGACAATACTCTTTCCTTCATCTCTCCCACTGTCTCCCCCATCCCTCAAGCTGTTGTCACTCACTTTGATCATTTTTTTTTGTTTTGAATTTAGAACTGTAAAACCTTTATTGACGCAGCTCCATCATATCATGACCACTCTACATGAACGACCCATGTGTGTGTGGTTCGTCTTTCACTTTTTTTTAAATTTTTTTTACAGTAGATGCACACAGTAGCCATCCATAAGTTGAAATTATCGTATATACCAAAATATATATGGCCGCCGCTGGGTGGGGGCTTGTTTTACTCCGGACAAATTGCCCCCCTTGCCTTCAACTTCAATCTAAGCAACCTGCACGGCTGTACAGCAGATTGCGGAGCTGGACAGCTTGTCAAGTGATTTGTATGGTCCACGACATGGGCTTCAGCAGTTAGACAGGGACACACACGGCCATGTGCTAACAGAGATAATTCAGACACTGGACGTCTAGAAAGCGCCGCGAAGATAAACCTAATCGTTACAGATATCCAGAACATAATTTTTATTAACAAGCATCAATAATGTTGTACACAATTACACCACTCGTCGAGAATTTTATTTGGCCAATCACGATGCGGAAACAGCAGGATAGGAGCAAATTAAAACACATGCATGCATGCAGAGCCTGCTCAAGTGCTGAACCGACCGAGAAGCAGTACAGTACAGATGTGCTGAAACAGCGGCTGATCGATGGCTTCGTCAGGCGTACTTGTCGGCGATGTCGGTGAGGCAGCGCACCAGCTCGTCGGGCCTGGAGAGCATCACGACGTGGTCCGTTGCGATCTCCTTCACCTCGTCCACCGGGTTGTTCTCCACCATCCAGCGCTGGAACTTGTCCACGATGGCGTAGTCCTCCGTGCACACGATGTACACCTTGCGCACCGACCCGTACCTTTCCTTGGTGTAGGGTTGCTGGAGTACAAGATCCTCCACAAATATCGAGCTCACCCTCGTCAGAGATGTCACGAGCGTGAGGTCCTGCCGATAAAATGACGTGTACAGGATGAGCACGCTGCGAGAGTGTGCTTTAAGATGCACTCCTAGCTTAGTGTGGTCATTCCGTGTTACCAAACCGATCGGTTTGGTACTTCAGTTTCTTCAAAATATTGATATCGAGAAAATTCGGTTTCGGTATTTACCGAAAAATACTGAATTGGTCACAGAGACTTGTGATAGCCGCATGCTCAAAATCTAATCTTGACATGATTTCATAGAGAATTATAGTGTTAAATAAATGCATATAAAAGTCTACAATGCCGTAAAATTAGAGTACCACAAATACAAAATATAATACTCTACAATAATACAATCAATAATATAACAACACTCACACTTACACTTAGTGCTTTTCAGTAATTTTGGTAAACTAGGCTAAATAAGAACTCCTGAAAATTAGGAACCGAACAGATACCGAAAATTTTGGTTTTGAAATTTGCGGTTCGGTTTACAGTATTCGATTTTTTGATATTTCATGCCCAAGGCTACTCCTAGCAGTGATTTGCGCGTGGAAGGGAGGACCGAAGGAGACGTTAGGGCCAGTTTAAAATTGCTCCTCAAACTCTACCATGAAGTAATTATATAAAAAACAGAGTTTGTGGAGCACTCTTTTATGTGCTCTCTTAACAACACTTTTTTTTTACTGGAGCAAAGTTTACAAAGTTGCATATGTTTAGCTAAAAAAATATGAAGTGAAGCTAAAAATGCAGAGTGGGACAGACCTATCTAGGCTCTTAACCATTTACTCCCTCCATCACAAAATTATAAGACATCCCAAAAATCTTGGATACTCAGGCATGTTCGCTTGATCGTTTCGGTGGCTGATAAGTTGGGTGATGCTGGTTTTGAGGTTTCGATGGCTGATAAGCCGGTTGATAAGCCGATCAGGGCTATATGATAATATAATAATATTTATGATATCAACTAACTATCATTAGATTTGTTATCAATTATATTTTTATTGTATGTCTATTTGATGTCATAAATCTTTATAGCTTTTTCTATAATTATTGGTCAAACTTGAGATGTTTTGACTCTCCAAGATTCTTAGAATCTTATAATTTATGATGGAGGGAGTACTTTCAAATGCTCAATGGTTGTGGTCACCTAGTGTTGGATCAGGGATAGCCTTAACTAGCCTTGTAGCCGGACTTCTCTGCATAATTTCGCGTGCTACCGGCCGGGAGTGGGTTGGACAATTTGGAAAATCAACTAAACATGACGCTTACTGCAAGGCTCTTGGATGTTTACACAGTGGAAGATCTTAGCGAGGAAGGAGGGTATAATACATCACCTGGAGAAGATGCTAGAAGACTTGAACACACAGGACTAACAAAGTGGTGAAGAGGTACTACTGTTTGTTATTTGACATTCCCTTTTTTTAATCCTTTTTTACCAGTTTTTTGTGTTCAATAATAGACCTTTCTTGTACTGTCTGTTTTCTATCAGATTCTGTTTGTGTGGCACGGCAACACCCTGATCGGCCAAGATGTGTCGAGTTTGTTATTAACAGATTTTGGCCCATCGCTCATAAATGTGTGGAGTGTTGACAGGTAGCTACACATCCAGATGGTCCTTCCATCTAATAAAAAAACTATGGCTTTTCACGGTGGTTGTCATGCACAGCACAGCGATAATAACTCCATTCACTGTGCGCGCGTGCTAACAGCAGGTGGCTAACAGCCAAAATACCCGTCCTTCTAGTCGAGGATGACGCTGACGCGACCGGGTAGCGAATGGTCCTCTTTGATGAACATGCACACTAGCTACTGATGCGATCCGGTGATCGACGAACGTTTCCTTTCAACTCGATTCGCACGAGCGGCAAAAGAAGAAAAAAATGCAACTTGTTGACTCATACGAAAGATAAATAAATGAATAGACGCGCGCGTGCGTGCGTACGTACCTCGGGCGAGCAGAGCTGGCTTAACTTTTCTCGGATGATCCGGGGCCCGAACAGCATGGAGGTGGGCAGCTTGCCTTCGGCGTCCTGGGGCTTCATCTCCGTGTCCATCCAGTCCATCCACTTCCCTTCGACGAACTTCATTATTCGTTTCAGAAACCCAAAGGCGAGAGATATAAACATCGATGATCAGGTCCTCTTTTTTTTTTTCCTTTTGAACAAATTCAGTAAAATTCATGCTGAAGAAACGCTGTTTGATACGGACAAGAAGCAAGGGTATTGGTCATCATCCTCTCACCTTAGCGCTAGTGGTCTAGTGGATCAGTCGCTTTACTCTATTATTTCTACCCAGAAAAAGACACGTCTCGTATGGATGTTTCTGGATGGCAAAAATTCAAGAAAATGACACACCAACACCAGGAGGCCGGGGAGAGCAGCTGGCCGATGATCGCGGCTCGGCTCGCCTCACGCACCTTTTCCAACACGTGCGACGGCCGCGCCGTGCAGTCGGGCATGAAGGCGCAGAGGAACACCACGGCGGCGACCTTGTCTGGGAACGTCTCGGCGGCCAGCGCGACGTTCATGCCGCCGAGGCTGTGGCCGACGAGCACCACGCGGTGGCCGTCCGGCAGCGACGCGAGCAGGTCCAGCAGCGGCTGGGTGTAGTCCCGGAACGTCGGCACCTCCCGCAGCGGCCGCGGGTCCACGCCCGACGCCGCCATGTCCGGCGTGTCCACGCGGTACCCCGCAGCGCGGAGCGGCGTGGCCACCTTGAACCAGGACCAGCCGCCCAGGCACGCGCCGTGGACGAGCACAATGTGCTTGCCGCAGGGAGCGTCCATTTTGGTTTTCTTTTTCTTTTTGTGATTTGTGCTGTGGAACGAAGAACACTAGGCAACCCCTGCTGCTCTTATATATATGTGCGCGCGCGCGGCGATACGTGTCTCCATCGGTCCTCTGGAAGGTGACGGGTACAGCGTATGTTTATCGAGGGACAGTGAGGATAGACGATAAGCCTTTGTGTAATAGCAGCTTCTCACAAAGTCAACTTTGTAGGGTGAGAAGAAACGGCGAAAACTATACTATGTGACCTGGTGGTGGGATTCTGGTATACTTTACGTAGAGTTCTTGTGCATCGCATATGCTATGATATTTTGAAATAAAATTGTAAAACACGAGGGGCATTATGCTGGGGGTCGAATGCTAATCGAACAGCGCGGCGCAGGGCGCGTGGCGTGCCAATCTGGCAAATCATTCTCTCCCAACAGCGAAAACCATCGCCGTTGGCTGCAGAAGGACGACGACTTCGTTCGTCGTCGTTTGCGTGTCACGCACCGCACGGCTGGGCGGTTGGCATAGCACCACCGATGCAATGGGAGTATTGTATTATACTAGCAGGAACCCCGCGCGTTGCCGCGGCCTGTCGTAACGCTATACATTGCCATGTGGACTATCTATTGTTAAACTAAAAAAATCTAATTATTATAGAACGACACACTGACTTGTCATCGGGTGGATAACAAATTCATTTTAAGTAATCAGATGCTGATAGAAGCAAGACTGAACAGAAAAGCTATTTGTGAAACGTGTAACCATTGCAAACAGAGGAACCTGAAAGCACATACAGATGTATAATAAGCTATGAAGTTAAGCATGGTAACACAGACTCGCATTTTTTTTCTTACTCACTAATAATTTCATTTACCAAAGACATGGATCATTAAGTTTCGAATCTATACAGATAGCATCAATTAAATAATCTGGTCTCGACAAAATACATTAAACGATCTGGTCGATAGGAATGGCATGATCTTCACATCAAACAATCTCTATATCATCCACTTGATGTTGGGAAGACGATTAAGTATTGTAGCATCTATATCTGCATAAGAAAAAGTTGATAAAACTTTATTGCTACAGCCTTACAGTACATAGTCAATTTTCGGAAAAAAGGTAAAACATGAACAGGTAAAAGAACATATTTCAATAAATTTTTGAGTCCAGACTAACTGATTTGTAGATAAACCTGCCAAACCGAGTTGTGTGCTCATGGGTCTGAAGCAACCAACCAACATCGAAAAAAGGGAGCAAAACAAAAACACTTAGTATCAACCTGTGGAGACTCGAAGTGGTAGGCAAAACTGAACAAAGCATGAGGATTAGGCAAACAATTGTATGGAACAAAAGGACATGTGATCAGTCTGTCTTCAGAAGGCAAAATTTAAGCGAAAAAAATCTCTTAGTTCCAAGAAATGTAGAGCTTGACAGGCAACCCTATCTCAGTAAATTAGCATGGCACATATCTCATATCTGTAGGTCCTACATGGTTGCATAGAGTGGATGGATTAACCCATATAAAGGGGGAAAAGGATTCAGTCTAAAAATGTTGAAAACATCTCTGAATGATTCTGAGTAGTAATTTGCAAAAACGGGTTCTAATGTTTATCTGATCCCAACATTTTGAAGGTTATATATCAATACTAAGCAGTCTCTGCATAACAAATTTAAGATTTTATACTTCATAATTCTCACTTTGGATTAGGAGCACATTTGAAAACAAAAATAGGTTCCTATAATGAAGATTAAAGAAGCAAACTGAATGTGATAACACATTCTCTCTTTGTTTCTGAGTTGATGTTCATCGATCGTGAGAAATTAGAGTTTGGCTCTGAATGGAAATCAGGTACCCTTCTGTTACAAAAGGGAGAACATGTTTATTGCCAATCATTTTGTCAGAGCCAAGTTCTAGAGAGGTAACAGCTAACAACGCATAAAATAGAAGTAAATGCAGGGCACTGTAAAATTTACCTGGGCGTGTTGCGACGTGTTTCAATGATCACACTTGACTGTGGCAGCACCCTGTACACATGCATCATCTCGCTTTGGTTCTCTCCATCAGGAAATGGACATATACTAATTTAAGGGAATTGGACTACGCTGAAGAAATTTTGAAGAAGAATGTAGCATAAAAATATGTAGGTTCAGTAAAAATGAGAAACACAAATTTTAATATGGTCTGAAACTAACATTCTGAATTAAAAAAAGGTATGGTTAACCTTAACTAAGTGTTAACTTTTTCTAAAATTATGTATAGGGAATCAAATATACTGATCTAAGGTGAAGCGACTATGGTTGAATCATATATTTAAATATACAGCTCTACTTAATCATAAATACACCACGGGAAGGTCTAAAAGATTCGTGTTAATCAATGACAACTCCACAATTTTGTGGTTCCGAGGCTGACCCATATTAAGTTGCAACAATGAATATCTTTTGAGTAAAAGGAGAGAAGTGCTGAAAAATAAATACTTCAAAAGCAAGTATAGGTGCCTTGGATTACCTGGTATATTATAAATGCAACAATTCACAGAAAACAACTGCATCCACTATATGCACTACGCTCTGACATTTCGAAAACAAAGAAACAAATGTTAATCTCAAGATCCGTCAGATAAGACATAGTTGATGGAGGAAACCCTTAGATTTTTTTTGTTGAGAAAAGGAGGGAATATGAACGGTACAGAGAACCCAAAAGCTATAAACAAAACTTGGAAGTGAAGAACCTACAGGGCAAAAAAAAAAAAACCTTGTCCTGATCAACCACTTTCGCTCTGATTGATGACCATTTAGAACTTTGTTGTTCCAGCCCAAACGATTCCACATGGATACCTGCATAGAGTATCAGAACTGAGATGGATCAGCAGGTGAATAATAAAAATAATAAAAGGCAGAAAAAAATGCCAAGAACCTCAAATATCAAGCAAAGGACTCGTGGCTGCAGATGAATGAAATATTCAGTTGATTGAAACTATACGAAGCAACATCTATAAACTGAACTGGAATTAAATTAAATACGAAGAGAGCGATGCCTAAGTGCCTAGCAAACCATTTTGTGAGCTAAAGTATATAATTCATAGAAATTACAATTACCAGCTGCACAGGCACAATTACAAAATTTAATGTTAATCTCATGATCCGTCAGATAAGACAGTGGATGGAGGAAACCCTTAGATTTTTTGTTGAGTAAAGGAGGGAACATGAACTGCACAGAGAGCCCAAAATCTATAAAAAAAACCTTGGAAGTGAAGAACCTACAGGGCAAAAAAAATACCGTGGCCTGATCAACCACTTCTGCCCTGATTGATGACCATTTAGAACTTTGTTGTTCCAGCTCGAATGATTCACGTGGATACCTGCATAGAGCATCGGAACTGAGATGGATTGGCAAGTGAATAATAAAAATAATAAAAGGTGGACAAAAAATGCGAAGAACCTCAAATATGAAGCAAAGGACTCGTGGATGCAGATGAATGAAAATTTCAGTTGATTGATACTATATGAAGCAACATTTATAAACTGAACTGCAATTAAATTAAATACGAAGAGAGTAACTGAAGGCTGCTTAAGTGCCTAGCAAACCATCTTGTAATCTAAAGTATATAATTCATACAAATTACAATTATCAGCTGCACAGGCGCAACTACAAAATCGAAACGGAATCAGTAAAGCACAGAAGACCAACATGTGCATATTCCTGTTAGTTTAGTTTAGTTTTTGTTGTCTAGTAGTATGATCCATATCTTTCTATAGTGACCGAACTAATATGACACATATGAAATTGTATGTGCATACTACAAACGACCAAGCAATTTCAACATATATCACAATTAGATTATGAGAGGCCTAAGAAAAAAGTGGAAAAACAGAGAACCTGTACCTTTTCTATTATTATGACCTTCAGGTAATAGGGGAGAAGCTTCACCAACGCCCAGATCTGCAAAGAAAAAAACATGATGCACTGATTACACCGAGGCAGCATAAGCTCCTGCCTGCGTCCGTAAAGGTGAGCAATGAAGGGTGAAGAAGGTGGCTAAAAAAGCAAGCCAAAAAAATACAGATAGCGGCATCATCCTTTACCATGTTGCGATGGCGGTGACGCAAGTGACGACGATCTGACGACGACACCGACGGGGAGGCGCAGGCAAGGGAGGGACGATAGTACCTAGATGTGCTTGTGCTGGGAGCCTGGCGCGCACCATCGCCAGGGTTCGGTCCCTAGGGTTTGGCCGCACCGAGGCTCTGATCCCGTGGAACCCGGCGCGGCACGTTGGGGTACTGGGGCCGGGATGAGGGAGGGGTGGAGCGTGCAGTGCTGCGAAAGGCGGAGCAGATCGTGAATCAGAGCCAGCGAAGACGTACGGCGGTTTCCTGGCACCGGCGACACCATGGGTACCAGCGGCGACGATCCAACCTCGCGGAGGAGGGAGGAGGGAGGGCGCACGTCGCCCGGCAGCGCGGCGTGGCCGGGAGCTGCGCCGTAGGCAGGGGTGGTGATTGGTGGGGCTGGGATCAGAGGGGAAGAGGACGGGCGAGGAGACCAAGAAGACGCGAGGCGGCGGCGGTTTCTGGAGGCGCGGGAGGAGGTGTTTCTGGAGATGGGATGTACAGCTGAGATGGTGGAAACAGTAAAAGAACAGTACCATGGACTACTGTAGGCGGAACAGTAGTTGACGGGAAAAACTAAAGATTTCATATGATATGGAGCTTCCGGTAATCTAATCTGATGCCTACAGCTTACAGGCTGACACATAAGCAGCACAGAAAATTAGACGTCAACGGTGCGCGCGGTGCACTTGCATATTGCCTTGTGGAGTTGCCATGCATATGCATGCAGACAATAAAAAATAGTGCGCCACAAAAATAGGACCCACGTTGAGCGCGCGTCGCGTCGCGTAAACTACTCGATGCTCCAGCGGTCCAGGCGTCCATCTATACAAGGAACAGCAACCAATTCTCCTGCACCTAACTAAGTACTAAGAGGTTATGTTCAGAGTTCAGCTCACTTCTTTAATTTTAATACATAGCTCACTTATCTGTCTTGTAGAGGTTTATAATTCTTATGTTTAAATAGTTCGTTTCTTCTCTCTTCTTTTCACTCTCTTTTATGTCAGTATTCAGTCTTCTTGTAGTAGAGCATAAAGTACTTCTGCGACACCAGATAATCCTACTTGGGACGACAATTTTACGTGTCGAGAAAATGTTTCTAACTCCTGACGTGATGGCATATATGCATGCATCTAACTTGCTTTCTCAGAAACAAATTTACTCATGCATGAGGTACATGCACGCACCTGAATATACAGTCCAAAGAGCACTTTTTGAATATATGTAGTATGGGCATGTGCCATATTCAAAGATCAAATCAAATTGCGCACTTCATCTTGTGTTTCCTGCAGGTCCCGTGCCACTCCAGTAGACTTCGTTTATTTTTAAAATATCTTTTAATCCAGCTATCATACAAACATTATCCGAGGATTGACGAGATTCCCACAGCAAAGCCCTTTCACTTTTCATTTTTTAAAATATATATTGTAACTCTTTCCTATGGTCATTAATAAATTTCATCTTTCATATATAAAGTAATAGCATTTAATAGGATCTATCGCTAGAAATTTCTGATCTAAACACTATTCAGATATCTAAAATGTCCTACCGTCGCCACAACGGAAAAAGTTTTTCGCTAAAACTATTTGGTGTCTGGAACTTTGGACACTATTTTTTATGCCTATGTACAAACATCTCAAATCAGAAATCCTGATGATATTCGCAATGATGTGGAAACCACCAAGATTGAGTTCCCAACCCTTATGACAAAGAGACAAGAATCCAAAACAAAGCAGCCAGAGAAACAGCCGACGGACGCTGGAAGACAGGGCGATGGACGCTCCGACAGGGGGCGTCGGATGCTGGCGACGGATGCTTAGGCGAGCGTCCGTCGACCTTCCAGAGAGCTCTGCAGAGAGGCCGAACAGCAGCTGAGCGTCGGACGTGTCGGACGCGTAACCGACGGACGCTGTGGAGCGTCCGACGCAAAGCTAACAGAGAGCTTGCAAAACTGAAACCCGACGGACACGTCTGGCGGTCTGGCGACGGACGATCGCGAGCGTCCGACGCAAACTTAACACGCGCAGACAAAGCACGCGACAGACGCTGATGTCAGCACGCACCAGCGTCCGACGCAAAAGCGCAGAGAGTCCGACGCTCACGAGCAGAGCGCAGGAACGCGAAAACCGATTATCTCTTCACCAAATCTTTGCAAAACTTGACCAAATGATCACCAACTGCAACCAAACTTTGTAGGCATGATCCTAGTGCAGTTCGGGAGCTATCCCGAAGAAATCATCGCTCAATTTGGTCTAGAGAAATGGGAAGAAAAGAATATTGGGGAAAAACTTAAGAACGAAGAACCCCACAAAGAAATCGCCCGATCTACTTACTCAAGAGGTTTGAGGATGGATCCTTCGGTGCAAAGATGCTCCTCTCGAATAAGAACAACTTGGTTCAAACGGATTTGCAAGAGCTACTCCCTACAAAGAGATCTCATCTCGAGAACAAAAGGGAGCAAAAAGCAAAACACGAAGAACACAAACAAAACGGGGACACGATCAAGAAATCAAAGACACCATGGCCTACGGAGGTTACGGCCTCCGATTTCTCGCAACAATCTCAAGTTTTTACACCAGAGACTTGGTGGATCTCAAGCAAGAAGACTAGAGGAAGGGAAACCCTAGGAAATTAGGTGGTAGGAGGAAAATGCAAGAGATGGGATGAGGGATACCCTTGATCCCTTATTTATCGGGCTTTGGCTATTTCCCAAAGACCCCGCTAGATACATGAGTGAACTACCTAGCCTAAGCATTGCAGTCCAAGCTCTGGAAAATATCTTTCTCGATTTGAATGGACGGCCCTACTTCTTGCCAGGAGTTGTCGTCGCCTCGACGCAACCTCCAGGATTCCGCCACGTGCCGCCCCCGGTTCCTCGGAAGCTCCGCCCGGGTTTTGAGGCCCAAACCCGCGAAACCTTCCACCGGTAGCTTTGGACTCAACTACCGAACCCCGAGTTTTGAGGCCCAAACTCGGAAACCATCCTACGATGGTTTTGAGGCCCAAACCACCAAACCGCTCGACTCGAGCCACCTTGTCCTCGCCCGGTCGGACTTCGAGTCCCATGAGCCTCTGCTCGACCCGCTCGTCCGCCGTCTAGACTCGGTCAACTCGGTCTACCTTCATGTCTTGTCACGCTCGCCGGTGAGTACTAGCCACCACAGCCAGTCCTCCGACGCCCATGGTCCCTCGGTCCAAGCCCCACTTCCGTCCTTCACCGCTCCCAGTCCATCGGCATGGCAAGTCTCTACTCGACCTTCTCCACACCATTGACCACTGTCTCTGGGCATAGCACCTGCACACCACAAACCGATAGACAGGCACACACATGTTTTCGCAAGGGTTAGAATAAACCACTCAAACTGAAACACTCAAGTGTTGGGCAATCACTCATCATAAACTAAACAAACATGGGCACATATCAACCATGTGTTCGCAGCTACTACATTAGCAACCTACTAGAGTACCAGTTCTTTAATTTCTACTGTACAAATATTAGTAACGACATCACAAGCAAAGGCTATCACTGGCCACCAGCTTGACATCCTGTCATCTTCCCCATGGAGAGTGTAAATTAGAGCAGTATCAAAGTGCCCACGCTGGACCTACAAATAGTACTATATTCTTATGTAAATAAATGTTGCAACACAGAAATTTCTGTAAATAAATGTTGCAACACAGAAATTTCTGTAAATAAATGTTGCAACACAGAAAACAGTGTAGTGCATCCTCAGCTATTCGTTGATCTTTCACATGTCTACGACATGATTACTATACTATACTCAAACCAGTAAATGATACGGATTGGAGTATCTTCTTAGCGTTTTCTTATGTACTGCATATATAGATCCTCAATAAACTGATACAAACAACGGTTGTACGATTATTTTAAAAACTTGCAATGTTCAGTTGTCTGCATCATTTGACTTTTCTTTCATTGTATTATGATTAATCATCGTTGACTTTCATAAATCCTTTAGCTGTCATCATACCGTGTACGTACATTCTGTCCATCAATGAGAATGCCAAGGTGGGTTATGCTTGCACAACTCTGCAACCCAAAAAAGTGAAACGAAAGGATAAATTCAGAGCTTCAGACCCTGAAATGGTCATTGTCTTGCCCGGAATACAAACCAAACCGTGGGCCTATGATGACAAAGGGTTCCTGGTTTCATCCAATGACTTTGAGTCTGGACAATTGCAGTTGTAACTCTCTTGACAGTGTAGCAGTACTGCAGTACATTAACTTGTCATCTAACCTGAACTGGGACAACAGAGCTCAAGAAAACAACAGGCAACACTGAATTTTTCCCAATCCAATCGCATATCAGGAAGCAACCTGCACGGCTGTACAGCAGCTTGTGGTGCTGGACAGCTTGTCAAGTGATTTGTCTGGTCCAGGTCTCCAGGACATTCGCTTCAGCAGTTAGCCAATTAATACGGAGTAGATTAATTGGAGAGGAGCAGATCGACAGGGACACATCACAGATCACACACGGGACAAGCGGTAACAGACATAATTTGGACCCCTAGAACAAGAGCCTCAGTAAACACATTTATTTTCGGTGAATACAGATTATTAACAAGTCTCGATAAAAAGCTAGAATTTTTTTACAATGGTTGGAGAAGCGATGAGAGCCGATAGTTGTATCTATGAAGGGTCCGTAACTGGAAAAGCGATGAGAAGCGATGTGAGTAAGGCGATGGGAGATGATTGGTGTGTCTACATTCGGTGGGCTCATATACGTTATGTTGCCTCCCATCGTCTTTGAAATTAAGGAGATTATAAACTCAAATAGAGAAGCGATAATTCATTTTTCGTAATTTTTTTTCTAGTGACGGGTAAAAGGGTAATCTCAAACTGAGACGTGATCTCGGACACTGCTTTGTAATCGCACGATCACTAGTCCAGCTACAAACGTAGTATGTTTGTATGTACGTACGTAGCGTCAAGCTCGGCGGGCATGCATACAGAGCAGCCTGACATCGACGCCCACGAGATTGGATGAAGCCAACGACAACACAATGACTGTGCCACCGTCGGCGAAGTCGTCGAAGGCCGCTAGCAATGGCGGTTGGGCACGTGCGGTCCGCGAGCGTGCCGTGCCACACACACCCTGCTACTGGCGGACGTCGACGAGACGACGATCAGCTCCTGGCGTTGTAATCATGGACGAGCTGCATGCTGCTACTCCGACGGCACGCTGCCCCGCTGGACGGCTTCCTCGTCTTGCCCGATGCCTTCGGCACGTTCCTGGCCGTGCTGGTGGGGCTCCGTGCCGCCGTGCGCAGGCGCGACGCATCCAAGCTAGCCTCGGGCGGCGCGTGCGCAAAGGCAGGCTGGGCGGGAGCTCGAACATCTCGCCGCCACCGTCTGCTCGCTTGGGATAAGGGTTGGGTTACAAGAGGTTCGTGCACAATGACAATATTATCCTTACACGAATAAAATCAACAAAAAAAATATATTTTATGGAGGTGACGAAAAGCGCTAGAAAACAATTCCAACCATTATAAATGGTCTCAAAAAGCTATTACACCACTCAGTCGATTATTTTGGTCAATCACGACGCGAAAACAGCGTGCATGCATGCAGAGCCTGCTCGACCGACGATCGATCGAGAAGCAAATAAGCAATGTAGATGTGCTAAAGCAGCTAGCGGTTGATCGGTAGAGCGTCGTCAAGCGTACTTGTCGGCGATGTCGGTGAGGCAGCGCACCAGCTCGTCGGGCCTGGAGAGCATCACCATGTGGTCCGCCGCCATCTCCTTCACCTCGTCCACCGGGCTGTTCTCCACCATCCAGCGCTGGAACTTGTCCACGATGACGTGGTCCTCCGTGCACACGATGTACACCTGTTGTGTGGCTCACCTGTTGACTCTTGTGTTGTGCGGCGATACGTGGAACGAAGTCGATCGATCTTGGACAGCATGGGCGCTCGGCGACAGGCTCAGCCTGCCTCGCACCCGCTGAGCACACGCAACGCAAGTCGAGTGTGTTTGGATGATTTCTTCGTCGTAGCACATGTTGGAAGCTCTATATACGCGCGCACGCTTTGCATCGCGCCGGCCAGGTCCAGAAAAAACTGAATCGAAATTCGAGTCCGTGCAGCCAGGCTCGCACGGCCGTTTTGCATGTCGGCGGCCAGGCCTGTTGTTTTCTTCGGCCAACCAAACATAAACGATGTGTGAATAGTAATGATCTGTTGGTCGTTTTTTTAATTGATAAGTCAGTTCATGTTACTTTTAACTATTTTATTGTAAAAAAATATTATATCATGACTGATAAGTCGGACTAATAAGTCAAACGATGCGTAAAAACAAATTCAACTTTAGAGGGTGAGAAGGTCGTCACGGCAAACAAGTAAACGATGTGCGATAATAAGTCCCGTAAAAACGAAACAGTACGGTAGATGGGATTGGTATGGTGTGTGTACAGTTCTCGTGCATTGCATGCTATTGATATTTCTCGAAATAAAATTGTAAAACGCGAGAGGCACCGAATGTGTGCGCCACCGTATGATGATGATGACAGCCAATATATATTTATTTAGATTAGAAATAAAATGCATAAACTGAACCCATACTTATCTTGAGTGTCGAATAAAGATCTGTGAGAGAGAAAGGGAGACAGAGTTTTAGGCTCCCGTAAACAGTGTGTTTGCACATTTTTGCCGAGCTACCTGGAGGAGGAGCCTTAATTAAATGCTAATCGAACAGCGCAGCGCGGTGCGCGTGACGTGTTGGCAAATCATTCCCCAAACAGGCAAAACGCACCATCACCGTTCGCTGCAGACGGACAACGACTTCCCTTTGTCGTTCATGTCGTCTGGGTGTCATGCACCGCATGGCTGGGCGGCTGGCATGCATAGCACAGCACCACCGTTAGAAACAGGAATTACTCAGTGTCCCAAGCGGTCAGACCAGCAAATGGGAGTACTGTACGTATTATGGAGCTTCCGGTGATCTAATCTAATCTAGCAATGCCTACGGACTGACAGATAAACATAGAAATTAGGCGTCAACGACGGTGCGCTGCATATGCACTGTGGAGTTGCCATGCATGCGGACAATACAAATACGTACTGCGCCACAAAAATAGGACTCGCGTTGAGCGCTCGTGGCCTAAACAACTCGATCCTGCAGCGGTCCTCCAGCTATACACTCAACAGCAACCAATTCTCCTGTAGCGGGGAGGTTCAGAGTTCAGACATTGTTGCTCAGCTCACTACGGAGGATTAAGATGTTACTAGGAGTACACATCAGAAAGAAGCTTCCTAGCTAGCACAAGGTACCTCTGCATCCTTGGATCAATTCTGTAATTTCTGGATGAGATCATATTAAAAAAAATCAAACAACCGCCACTTATACAGCCTTCACTATGGGAAATAACAAACAACCATTGTTTCAGCTGATAACTAGCATCTCAAATGGACACATTTATTAGTGTAAGAGCTGTTCAACGCTCCTCATGAGAAGAAAAAAAAAACCTTTCACCTAAAACTTTTCTCTGTAAAACTTTCCTGTGCCTATGTACAAACATCTCAAATCATGGCGATATACGCAGTTATGTGGCTACTACATTAGCAATCATAGCCAGTTCTTTAGTTTCTTCTGTACAAATATTAGTAATGCTGTGGCAAGCAATACAGAGCAAGGCTATCACTGGCCATCAGCTTGACCTCCTGTCATCTTCCCCATGGAGAGTGTAAAGTAGAGCAGTATCAAAGTGCCCACGCTGGACCTACAATTAGAACTATATGTAAATACATGTTGCAACACAGGAAACAGGGTAGTGCATCCTCAGCTATTCGTTGATATTTCACATGTCAACGACATGACTACTATATAGAAAAAAAAAGGACGTACTCAGTGCCGTAGGCTCCCGCACCGCGGGGTCTGGGGAAGGGAAATAGCCCGCAGCCTTTCCCGCACAAATGTGCAGAGGCTGGGGCTCGAACCCTGGACGCCTACTCAAACCAGAAAATGATACGAAGTATGTCTAGCGTTTTCTTATGCAGAGCGCATATGGAGATCCACAATAAGGGCACGTTTGGAACGCAGAAATTTCATAGGAATCAGTTCATTTTTACAGGAAAAACGTAGGAACGGGGAAAAATTTCCGCGTTCCAAACATGGCCTAAACTAATAGAAACAATATATACAGAATGGTTGTACGATTATATATTAATTTTCAATGTTCAGTTGTCCCCATCACTTGACTTTTCTTCATTGTATTATGATTAATCATCATTGACTTTCAGAATTCCTTTAGTTGTCATCATATCGTGTACGTACATTCTGTCCATTAATGAGAATGCCATGGTTGCACAACTCTGCAACCCAAAAAAGAGAAACGGAAGGACAAATACAGAATTGTTCTGCCTGCATCCTGATGTTTTTTTTAAAGGACTGCAAGAGCTTCACCGCAATTTTTATTAGATGAGAGAAAACTGCATTTAATACATATTGAGCTTTTCATCAAAAGGAAAGAAAGACAGCAACAAGGTTCCTAACGGCTGGTCATGACACGTATAAGGCAATACACAAAATTGACCCTGCAAGGGCCCTTTTGCTATTTAAATCATGTAGCCTGAAAATGACAGCAAAAACTAAACCTGGAATATATATATATATATATATATATATATATATATATATATATATATATAAAGGGCAATGCTACGGTACACCCTTTACCTCATAGGAGGTAATATCTTAAATAAATCTGAGCCATCGATATTTTAGATTTTTAGATTAATTATTTAATTGATAAAAAGAAAAAATATTCTCAAATCCCTTTGATTAAGGAGATACGAATGGACATACAGTTCCATATGGCCGTATCTTTTTTTCCTTTTATGTGTCTCAATTAATAATAAATATATTGCATACATAAACTATCATAACTATTAACTAACGTGTTAACTAAGCCAAAAACTTTAGTGATTTAACATATATTACACACTAACACATTATATGATCGAGTATTTATTATATTATACTAATAACTTAATTAAAACTATATTATATAATTGTAGTGGTCTTATAATAAAACATTTATTTATACACATACAGTTTCATACACGTGCATTGGTAAGTTGTGCACGTATATATACATTCCTTAGTTTGCATGACTAAATTATATGTGTGCTTACAAAAATAGTTATTTTATTCTAATTAGGTTATCTTATATCTAAAGTTGTAACAAAGAAATTTATTATATCTAATAAATCATATATGAATCAATTAGATCTTGAAAAGATTTTTATACCTAAATCTTTTCTTGTTTCACATATTACCTCTTAGGAAGTAATAGATGATTCTGATCATCTGATCTAATTAAATAAACGACTCACAGTTATTTGGGTGTACCACAGCAAAACCCATGAAAAAAATGTCCTGGTGCACAGGGCACCCACGCGTGGTCAGAGTATGGCTGCTGGTTACTTACAATGCTGCAAAGGTGAAGAGGATTTTCCTGGGATCGCGCCACCCTGGAACACGGCGGCTGGAACGACGACGCTTTGCGCCACCTGCAGTTGGCGTGGAGGGGTGGAAGTGTTCCCTCGGACTGTCATCAACATGCACAGGCACCGTCTGCTTCTCATAGGCACCTGCAACACCGATGCAGACGTGAGGAAGGGTAATCAGATGATAATACGCACAGTGACCACCAATCCACTTTATAGCGAAAACTTTGATGAACCATTCAAAAACAGAAGTAAACAGAGGTGCGTGAAACGCCCAGAAAATCTTGGGAGGTTGGGTGCCATGGACCTCAACAAATTCTCAAGAGCGCCGCGATTACGATGGCTATGGCACACTTGGAAATCATACACGGCACCATGGGTTGGGATGTAGATACCATGCAACAGACCACCAGTTATTCAATGCAGCCACATCGGCCACCATAGTCCATAGGCAATGGTGGCAAGGCCCTGTTTTCGCACTCGGCTTGATGTTATATTGCAAAAAGTACCTTGCATCAACCATTCTTGTTCTGAGCAAGAAAAAGAACTTAAGTGTGCAGAAAGCTCTCACAGATGATGCTTGAGTCCAATATACTCCCTCCGTCCCAAAAAGAATGTGATTTTTGTTTTCGAGTATATAGAAAGTGCTAACAATTATGATATTAAATTAGTATCATTAAATTAATCATGGGATATATTTTCATAGTATACCTATTTCAAGTCATAAATGTTAATAATAATTTTTACAAACTAATTCAAATCCTTCGACCACATCTCAAGTTCGGCTACGACGGTGCTGGAACGTGTCCAGGCGGAAGGCGAAGCTTGGGTGGCCGCCGGCTACCGGGCCATCGCGCCTCTGTTCATGACTTGAAGCTGGGGCTTCACGGTCCCTTGGAGCAACTAACCTTTCGAACAAGAACACATCCACTACAGCAACGCCGTTCTAGCCGGCGCCTTCTGTTAATGTGTGTCATCCGCTTGTACCTGGCAACTCGCCACTAGTGCATTTGGATTGTAACGAAACCTCTAATCTTCCTTAATGAAACACGCCCAATGGGGTTGTTTTCGAAAAAAGAAAAGTTTGAATCAATCCAAACCCAGAACTACATCATTTTAGAGATGCAAATAGTATAAACATTCAAATGATTGGATCATCCTAACAACTATATCAGTCTCTGGACCTCTGGCAGAGTACAAGAGGTTCACCTCAATCCAAATGAGATAGACTTGATAACTTGGAAACTTAGCATTAACAGAGAATATTCAGCGCACTCAGAATACATGACTCGATTCCCTGGATCGGTGAACATTGACCTATATATTATTATTTGGCGCAATCACCAAACGGTTGCCAAATGGTGGCATGCTGCGGCCAAGTTCTCTGTTGGTTCTAGCCTTCTAGCAACGTGGGAGATTTGGAAGGAGAGAAACGAGCAGGTTTCAACCGACGCCACTCTTCTGGGGAGAGCCTCCTAGCCAAGATCAAAGAGGCATATGTTTGATGCATCGCAGGGGTAAAGTGTTTAAGAAAATCAACCATGGATCTTTCCTTTTGTGCTTTTGTCCCAGTTTTGTCTGTCTGTTTGTTTTTCATTCTTTCTGCTTTTTATCTTTTTTATTTTCATTCATGTAACTCTTCTCCTATACTAATCTTTTCCAAGGCCAAGAGAACAAAGTGATCGTGCGTGTGTGTTATAGACCCCTGCAATCACCACGCCGACGCCGTAACAGTGTGAAGTACGGCCTCTTTGCCATTGTAGCTCACCATTATGGACATTGATTGAATTGCCCATACATATAACTATTTCTACCATTTTAACAAAAAAAAAATATAGAGTGATATAATGAATCAATTGAATTGAAAATATATTTTTATTACTCGCGTGTGAGTTGTTAAACATTCTTATAAAAAATCAAAGTTTTTTAGAACCCAACATAATACACTTAGAGCATTTCCAACAGCCCCCTACTCAGGCTCCCATACTATTTATGGGTGCTAGGGGTAAAACACCAGCACCAGCACGGGCTTGCTAAGCCCCCAAAAGTAAAGGCACTCAAATGCTCCCTTAACTCTCATTCTCGATTCAATGTTGCAACTTAAAATTTGTCCATATACCAATGCATTTAGGTGTTCTTTTGAGTGTAGATGGTTTTCATGGATGATAGCAACTTAATTGAGCAATGGTGGGGCAAAGAGGACTCGTCACTAGAGAAAGCATGTCTTCTCGAACATCATAATCAAATTGGGATGATGACTTCAGCAAGCATGTGAGAGGCTTCGAGAGGATCTTGTCAAGCACCTTTGGTCCATTCAATAGCTCCACCTAGTGATGAACTTTGTTTTTTAAATTTTGAATGGATGTTTTTGAATTCGTGGATTTGAATATTGGTCATTTGTATAAACTCGTGATATTTTTGTCTGAATTTATGTCAGGTCAAATACATATAATACATAAAGTAAGTGAAAACACAGAGAGTAGAGGGGCCTGATTTGGGGCTCTGGTGGAGTTGGGCCAAAAAAATAGAGCTCCCAAAAGTAATAAAACTCTAGTGTGCATTTCATATCATTTGCCTCACCCTAGTTCACAGCCTAGGCGGCGCGGCGTTGTAAACAAAACTCTTTTCTCAATCTTAATACAAAGATGCACAAACTTTTTACGTATTAGTAGATAATAAAAAGTAAAGAGAAATCCCTAAATAAAAATAGGGTCTTCAGTAAATAAAAATAGGGTCTTCAGTTAAGGGCTTGTACCGGATATGCTTGAACTGAAGCAATGCAATATTTCTAACTGTACTATCTATCCGTGCATAGGGGCTGAGGGAGGGGCAAGGCCCGCAAGGAGGACAAGCATATCCGTGATGTCCTACGTACACAAATTTGCCATTAATTCAATGTTGTTGTTTTTTTTTGGCTTGGCACCCCTCGTTCGTGTTTTCTGGCTCTGGCCCGTCGCACCTGACACTGACACGTTCCGTGATGCATTGAGTAGATGGCCGGTTACACTCGCGTCTAAAAGTATTCCTCACTCCTCAGGATTGATGATAATGCGCAGCTATCCGCCTATCCCAGTGTCCCACGCAAAGCATCTGACATGACCCACAAATTGGGCCTGCATTTGATGAGAAGTCTTACCAAACTCGTGCGTGGACTCCTCATCTACACCCCGTGACGCGATCAGCGAATTTAGAATAACAAAAATAGTACTATGAGATTGATGCTAAAGTATCTAACGGCACCAAACAGCAAGGAACCAAGGAGTTGGATATTTCCCATTCAGAAGAAGAAAAAAAGGAGGGAGGAGTGGCGGTGTGGAGATTTGGAGTGATCATCGCTATTCTCAGAGTTCAGAGTTGTGGGACAGAGAGAATGGACGCACTCACCGGTGGATGAAGAATTGACGTCTGCTCTCCGATCCCGCTCGAACTCCTTAGCGACGACGAACGAGGATTCCATCAGCTTCTCAGCCCAATCGATTATCGCAACAGCAGGATCAGAAATGGCGAGAGAACGCAGCGATTAGGTGATGATGAGAAGTACCCTGTGAAGTCGGAGGTCGGAGTCTAGTCGAACAACGAGGCTTACCACTTGCGGGTCGTTCGGAGGCGACTCCGCCTCGCCCCGGATGTCGAGAGCCACGAACTCCGCTGCGGCGGCCCTGTCCGCCTCCCGCCGGACGAGGTCCATGGATGGATGTGGAGGCCGCAACCAGCAAAGCAACCCCCCTGCCGCTCTTCAACTCTGCTAGCTTCCCGAGAGCCCAGCGGCCAAGCGACGCGGCAAGGGACTTGAATATCGCGGGTGGCGTCCGCGTGGTGGAGTGGTGGAGTCCCAGTCGCCGCCGAGACTTGAACCGGTCGCGGCCCTTGACCCGTGCTGTTTGGTCTATGGCGCGCGGCCGCGGAGGAAGAGGCGAAGTCGAAACAGTGTAACCGCTGTGCGGCAGGGACCGAGATAGATGCCTGGAGTGCGGTGGCTGCAGGCGGCGCGAGGAGGGGAGGAACCAGAGAGAGAGAGGCTGCGTTATTTTTGGCAGCGTGCAAATTAATGGCGACCGAACAACCGAGCAGGGCACACGGCAGGCAGGGAGGGAGGGAAAGCCGAGCCGAGGGCGGCCGCTCACCTGAAAGGGGCGCGCGGGAGCGGGAGACACGTCGCGGCCGGCGGGGAAAGAGGAAAAAAGAAAATCTGGTCTCTTCTTATTTTTGATTTCTCGGAGACAAAAAATAGCAACTCATCACTCATGCCGTGATGCGTGATGGGAAATGAAAAGGATAAACATATGAGTTGTCGCCCTTCTTTCACTCTTTTCCCACCGATCAGACCTGCCAAGTCAAAAAAAGTTCGAACAGAATTCAAACCGTATTTCTGGCCTTTGGGGTTTATGTTCTTTGCTGGTTTGCATTTTTTTTAAAAAAAAAACTGAAATTACCTCACACGCCGGCACATAATCGCAAGTACTTGCATCGCACGATTCTTCTTCGCTGTTTCAAAAAAAAAAAGATTGTGCTTCGCTAGCAAAACAAATAAAAGAGAAGCAGACGAGGAATGGCACATGACAAACTTCGCGAAGTAATAAAAATTCTTGTGGCTCGACTTGGAAGCCCAAATAAGTGAGATGGCCGGCCTGTATGAAGGCCTGGACGGCCCATTTTGACGGTGGCTTATTGGATCAGTTATGAAGCTAACAAGGGGAAGTAGGAGTAATTACTAGTAGGGGATAGACATCCAAATTCAAATCTTTTTCCTTTTTCTAGACGCAACATAACTACAAAATCCTTCGGATGTGCTTATAGGGATATGATTTGTGTACGTGTGTTCATAAATATAAGTACATGTATGGGTTGTGGACGTTGTCCTTGTAAAAAAACAAAAACATCATATAATTTGAAATGATTGGAGTAGATGCTTCTATCGATCCATTCTTTGTTCGGTAATGCTCATATAAGGACGTTCGACGCGTCGAACGTGTGTCGGGGCCGCAAGTGGGCCGGCCGGCCCGAGTCAACCGCGCGGCTCCTCCCCGGGGCGTCGCACTCGCACGGCACGGCGCTTCGCACACTCCGCCCGCCCACTCGCTCTCTCTCATGCAGATCCGTCGCTCCCACCAGACTGCCTCGTCCACGCCAGCTCCTGCTGCCGCTGCGGGTGGTGGTGGTTGACCCGCACCGTTCGCGCGCCGCCACGGTCGCGCCGAGCTTGCGCGCACACCCTAGCAACTCCTCGCGGCCGCACCTCACCACCTCCCCCTCTCCTCTCTCACCCGTGCACGGCCACAATGGTTTTTTGCCGGCAGCCATGGCGGATTCGCCGACCGTAGATGGATCCTTCGCGGTGGCCATAGATCCGCCGGATCCGGAGGCGGCGGCCACGGATCCAGCCCAGGTAAGCCTCTTCTTCCTCTTTCCTCTCTCCTTCTCTCCTCTACCCTCCCCCCTCTGGATTCAATGTTTCTCTGGTGTTTGCGTCGGTGGTTCAATGCTCCATTTTCAATGTTTCACCCACAGATGATGAGATGTTTCTCTGATGTGTCCCCTTCCCCTCCTCCTACCCTGCTCTGGATCTAATGTTTCTCTAAGTATTTTACTGGTGGTTCAGTTTCTCATTTTTGATGTTTCGCAACATATGACGATGATGTTTCTCTGATTTTGCCCCTTCCCCTCCGGATCCAATGTTTCTCTGATGTTCCGCCGGTGGTTCATTGCTCCATTTTCAATGTTTCACACATAGATGATGAGATGTTTCTCTGATGTGTCCCCTCCCCCTCCTCGTACCCGCTCTGGATCTAATGTTTCTCTAAGTGTTTTACTGCATTTTCGGTTTGTTTCAACTGTATTTTAAATTTTGTTTCAGTTATTTTTCTAATTGTGTTTCATTTTCTTTTTTCTCTATGTTTCAATTTCATTTTTCAGTTTGTTTCATTTTCTTTTGCTCTCTGTTTCAATTTTTATCTTTCAGTTTGTTTCATGTCCTTTTTCCTCTCTGTTTCAATTTCATTTTTCAGTTTGTTTTCATTTTGTTTTTTTTTTCAGATGCTCGGCGGCCATGTTGGCGTCGGCGGCGGCCGGTCACGGTAGGAGCCTCACAGTGGTTGTGCGCGGCGACGGGGTGGCGTGTGTGTCGTGGGGTGTGTCGCGGCCGGGCGCGTTCCCGTGTGCGTGCGCGCCTGTGCGGTGTGTGTGTCCCACGCGGGGGGGGGGGGGGGGGGTCGTGGGCTGGGCCGCTCGCTCGAACGTCCGTTCTACCGATAGAACGTTCGTTCGGCAGCAGTACCCTTCTTTGTTATGGGCAACAACCGTGATCTACAAGGATATATTATGCATTATATTGTAGCTTGTTCAGATCTCACTTAACTCTTTTTTTTAGTCTTTTTCTTTTTTTTATCCAAATGGGGCAACAGGATCAACAGCCACAGTCACACGGAGAATAAGAGTGGTAATGGTTGTAATAGATATGGTAGAGAATAAACGCTTTGTTAAATTTGGCTATAATTTTCTTTCTCTGACATGTTTTTTTTACACTTGACTTGTTTTTTCTAAATATGATTCTATATACTACCTCTGTCTATAAAATAATACAATTCTCGGATTTTGAGGAGTCAAAGAATTAACCAAAATTATATGAAAAAATACTAACACTTATAATATAAAATAAATACCATTATATTAGTTATAGAATATTTTTTATAATAATTTTATTTAGATCCATAAATGTAATATTATTTATTAACTTAGTCAGACTTGAGCTGTTTTGACTGACATGGTTTTCATACTTACATTCTTTCTTGAACTGAGCAGAGAGAGAGAGAGAGAGTACATATATCTATAAAAGACCCCTCATTCTGGTGGGTGAATCCACACTATTCACCTTCCGTTTTGCACACATGATTCCTATTCATCCACAATGTGTCTCTCCTGCTCCTCCAATCCTGGCTGCTGACCTGCTGTTGCCGGATCATGCCTCGTAGCTCATTAAGGGCTTGTTCGGTTAGGGGTGTTTCTGATGGGAATAGTTTTTTAACTATATAAATTACACAATAATTCTCGGTAGAAATGGTTCCTGCTCATCGTTCCAAGACAACCGAACGCACACCTACCTCGATCCTAGCACAACAGTGTCTAACACACAGAAAAAGTAAAGTTCACTCCCGGTTTTTAATCTTATACAATATCTCTGTAATCTCGGTCCTTAAAACTCCACTAATATTCATTTAGGTACCTAAACATTACATAGGTCTCACTATAATCCAATTGGATCTCTGTGTCATCCTTGAGCTTGTTTATTTAGGCGTGTCATTTGGGTACGAAACCTCTTGGACGAACAGATAGTCTATGAAACAGAAATACGGTTTTGATGGCTGATAAGCCAAGCGAACAGGGCGAATTAATGTGCTATGCCGCAGGGCACCCACGCTCGCTGGAGAGGTTGAGCTCGTCACCTGCCATCTCGGCTGCCATGGAGGCATGGACGAGCTCGTCTCCCACTCTTCAAAGTTCAAATGATAATTTTTTTAAAAAAAAATAGAAAGACGCTTGAGCATGCTATCATCCTAGTTCCAGTCATCACTAGGCGGAGCATTATTACGGATCGGGTGGTTGGAACATGACAAGGGAGGGATATACGGACTTCTAATAGTAACACTGAACGTTGTGTGCAACTAAGGAACAGTCAGACCGCGCGCCGCTCTCAATCGCCTAATAGCTGATTGGGTCGATGGCATACTTTAGTTTAACCGTTTTGGGGTCTGCACTCGGCACATAGAGTATGTCCAGTCTGACAATTTCATCCTGCGAAAACGATAGAAACTCTGACTTTGAAAGTATATAGGCGTAAGCGCAAGCCCAGAGATCATCCGGCAGGTGGACTAGTTCACCAAGAAACGACATCGGCGGCCTCCGCGCTTTGCTGACACTGGGGAGCGCTCGTGCGACAACCATTTCTTCTTCAGCACTCAGCTCAGCCAACAGGACGAGCTCAGTTTCTGGGCTCGCCCAGTCTCTGGCTCCGGGTGTTTGTTTTTTTCTTAACCAGCTTCCAAGTCATGGTAAATAAGGACTGTATGTACGTTCCAGCGAGCCGGCTCCATAGCGACAATTCCTTCCTAGCCTCCTGATGAACAGCCCACATCCAGGTCCCCCTTGTAATATAGACAAGGCTCTGGTAGTCCCATCCCAAATCAGCTGAAATGATCCGTTGTCGATCGCAAAAAGCGACGACGGCCAGGGGCCCAGCAGTCCACCTGCATACCTGCTAGCGCGTAGCGCCTCGCCGCGCCGCCTCCTGCCTGCTGGTCCGGGCCCCGTGTGGCCGTGTGAAATGACTGTCGCGCTCGGCGCTTCTCCTTCAATTTCCGCGTAGCCTCCGACGTTCCATCCCTGTACGTGCCTCGATCGATATCGTATTCCTAGTATAGGCTGCTAGCTAGCGCTAGCCGGCGTTTGATGTCCGCGGTCCGCCTCACTGCCTCAGTTTTTAACCAACTTGCGTATTCTGAGATCCCCGAAAGCGAGGGCCGACCTAACTACCACTGCCTCGCGTCGCGATCACTTTCAGCGAAGACTTTCTCATCAGTTGTTTATACTCGCACCCGGGGGTTGATTTGCGGGAGCTGGCGGATTCTCGCGATTTTATTTTATACTCCGGCCAGTTGTACGTACTCTACGCAGCTGGGGCGTCCAATTCTCTCCATCGAGTTCCAGGCTCTCGGCATCAACGTTTCCTTGAGCTGCTGCTGCCTGCTGCTTTCGTGAGTCCTAAGCTGCTTGCAACCAACGACGCCGGTGATCGACAGGATCAGGTGCCGACGATGGCATTGAGGCAGCTGGTGGCGGTGGTGGTCGTGGCGGCCGTCGTCGCGAGCGGCCGCGCGGACCCCGCGGTGAGCGTGCTGCCTGGCCTCCCCGTCGCCGGCCTCGCGGTGGGGTTCTACAACCAGTCGTGCCCGCAGGTCGAGGACCTGGTGCTCGCCGAGATGCGCGCCCTCGTCGGGAAGGACCAGACCATCGGCCCTGCGCTGCTGCGGTTCATGTTCCACGACTGCCTCGTCCGGGTGCGTTGCTCACTAGTCCGATCCTCTCTCTCTAGCTTCTCATCGTCCCTCCGTCGCGCTCGTCGTCGCCTGCCTGCGTGTCCCCTCGCGTCGCCGGACGTATCCTGGGTGGTTGACATGATGATCCGGATTTGCTGGATGATTTTTTCTTCTTCTTCTTTGGCGTCGCGTGCAGGGCTGCGACGCGTCGATCATGCTCATCTCGCGGAACGAGACAGGGGAGAGGGACGCCGTCCCGAGCTACGGCCTCCGCGGCTACGACGAGATCGAGCACATCAAGGCCAGGGTGGAGGGCGCGTGCCCGCTGACCGTGTCGTGCGCGGACATCATCGTCATGGCGGCCCGGGACGCCGTGTTCCTGGTACGTACTCCTAATAAGCAGCCTCCTTTTAATTTGTCTTGTCGTCGTCGGTGAAAATGCATTCGTGAGACGACCTGTATTGCTCTCCTCGGAATCGGACCAACATTGAAGCGGTTTCGTTCTTCTTGTTCCAGAGCAACGGGCCTCGGTATGCTGTAGAGACCGGACGCCGCGACGGCAAGGTGTCCGTGGAGTACGACGCCAACAACGACCTCCCGCCGCCGTCCTCCAAAATCGTCGACCTCAAGACCTACTTCAGCTTCAAGGGATTGGGCTGGAAGGACCTCGTCGTCCTATCAGGTATACTACTGTGCGAGTACTTGCTAAATTACTACAGTAACAAACAAATAAACAACCAAATAATGAATCGAACTAGCTTAACTGATCGACTGTTGGATTGCACGCGGACGGAATTAATCCCGATCGATTACTTGCAGGCAGCCACACGATCGGGAGGGCGCAGTGCTCCACGTTCGCGTCGGACCGGCTGTACAACTACAGCGGGCACGTGGGGCAGGACCCGTCGCTGAACAAGACGTACGCGGCGCAGCTGCGGGAGAAGTGCGAGCCCGGCGCCGCCAACGACACCACCATGGTGGACATGGACCCGGGCAGCCCCTACACGTTCGACCTGAGCTACTACCGCGACGTGCGCGGCAGCAGGGGCCTATTCGCGTCGGACCAGGCCCTCCTCGACGACCCGTGGACCAGGGCGTACGTGGAGCGGATGGCCGCCGAGGGGGCGTCGCCCGACGAGTTCTTTCGCGACTACGCGGCCGCCATGACCAACATGGGCCGGATCGATGTGCTCACGGGCGACAACGGGGAGATCAGGAAGCTCTGTGCCGAGCACGTTGACTAGAAGCCAAGGCGGCTTAGGCGTAGGCGATTGATTAATTGGCTGGTGGTGGTGGGCGGTGCCGTTGTTGAGCTGGTCTTGTCGTGCAAGTGCCAGTGGCGGATCTGTTCGTCAGTCGTCACGTCACGTGGGTTCAATCTCCTGCTGTTGTTTGGGTTGGGGTGGGGGGTAGTTAGAGAATTGACGTCGCCAAGGCGAATTGACTCCTTGCAAAAAAAAGGAAAAAGAAAATTAACTGTACTTATGTAGATTTGTAAAGTCAAAGCTCATCTGATTTGTTCTTCACCATGCGCCTCCCTTGTTTGCTGAGACGTTTTGGTTGCTCATTCACACGAGAGCCAGGTAATGGCAGCTGATGTTCCTTGCATTATTATTTTCTTATTCGATTCGACGTGTCGAACAGTTTGGTGGCATCTCATTCTCGTGTTCTGAGATTCGTGAAGTCGACACCGCGGCGCTTGCCTAAGGCCCAACGGCCTGTTGACGCAGCAGGTAAACTGACTGGCGCGTGGTGAGCCCAGGCCCAATAACCTGTCCCCCGGACGAGCGGCGGGTAGGCCACCGAAGGGCCGCGGGGTCATGTGGCCAACGGCCCAACGCTACTGCAGGACCGAAAATTGGTCCATCTAGTTCACTCGCCTCTTTCCGAACGCGCTTGGAGGCTTGCTGGATCTGGCCCGTTGAGCAACCGGATACGTTTCTTTTCTCTCTCTGAAAAACGGGGAGGAAAAGGTAAAAAGAAATGCAATGGATCCAAAGGGCACATGCTTCTTTTTCTCCCCGGATCTCTTGAGCGGGGGAGGCGAAAATTTCTGTTGCTAGTTAGTTGAAGCCAAAAACCAAAATTTTTTGTATAGTACCCGTCACATCAAATCTTGCGGCACATGCATGGAGTACTAAATGTAGACGAAAAAAAAACTAATTGCACAGTTAGCCGAGAAATCGTGAGACGAATCTTTTAAGCCTAATTAGTCCATAATTAGACAATTTTTACCAAATAAAAACGAAAATGCTACAGTAACCAAAAGCCAAAAAATTTTGCAACTAAACGGGGCCGGCAGAGCCCGCTTGTTCCAGCTGGGTCTCGTGTGATTCCCATGCTTACACGGGCCCTTGCGTGTTCCACGAAGCATATTCCACGTTATCGCGGTATATCATCGCATATGCAGTCGACATATTCTACGCTCCTAGTTGCTGGCTGCTGGGTGTTGGGGAAAGGCCGTGGGGGTACTCCACCTACCTGCCAGCTTGCAGCATCCCGGCTTTCCAGTCTGGACTTTCCTTGTATATATACGGTGTAGGAGTACTCCGTCTATACAACGACCTGAGCCAGTTTGCCTTGGAAACCAAACCAAGATTCCTGTTCCTGCTACGACACGTTCTGCATTCGTGGTTCGTGCTCCCGTGCCTGTGCTCCGAACGGGACAGATGTACGTAGCCATCGTACGGATAGGCCATAAAAGTCCGGTCGAGAACGCGAGATCCCACGCCAGATCAGATCAGATCAGATCAGATCAGCTTTCAGCTCTGACACCCGCCGTGGCCGTTCAGAAATACAGTAGGCGACAGCCAGCGACGCGAGTACTACTCCTACTTCTACACGGCAATACGTAGACGTCTATCTAGTCCCAGAATACCCAACCGGGGAGCAGCAATCGTAGACGGCGAGGCGACGTCTGGTTTGGTTTGGTTATCTCCCCAGCCAAGCCAGCGACCGCACCCCGCTTCACGGCTTCTCATCTCGGCAGCAGCTTCTTTCCTTCACCCGATCGCCCATCTCGCCCCGCTCTCCCCGTAATCTTCTCTCTCCGCACACACAAACAGACCCCAAAGCGAACACGGAGCAGCAACCGATTCCAAATCCGTCGCTGCTTAGCGTTATCCCTTCCCAGTTCCCCCTTCGTCGTCTCAGAACGCCCAAACGATTAGTCCCCGTGCAGGAGCCAAAGCCGCTGCTTAGCATCAGGATTTCCATTAATTTCTCTCCTCTCAAACAAAAAAAAGCAGGAGCCAAGCCGCGCTTTACCTCCTCCTATACTATTCTATTTCACCTAATCCCCTGGCCGTGGCCGCCTCGCTCGCTCCCCTCCTCGCCCTCGTCTCGTCCAGGGAAAAAAAAGGGAGAGAAAAAAACGAAACCGCAAGCAAACCCTCGCTTTCCCCGATCGAATTGCTCGTCCCCGTGCAACCACCACCGGTTCGGCGGCCTCCCCACCACCACCAGTCGCCCCCGCGCCGGACGATCTAGGCCTCTCGCCCGCGCGTGCCGATTTTTTCCTCCCCCCAACCTCGAGCTCTCCCTCCCCACGCGCGGCCATGGCGAGCACCTGAGGATACGGTCGGTGGGCTGTTTCTTTGCGAGAGTCCCCACGAGTCCCCACAGAAACAGCCCGGGGGCATCAGCGATCGATTCCCTCCTTCGGAGCGCCTTGGTTTGGTTTGGTTTGGTTTGGTCCGATTCCCCTGCCTGGTGGTTTCGTCTCGGCCTCCGCTTCCTCAACTAGCTAGCTTGGAAGCCAAGTCTGGGCTTGCCTTGCATCTGGGCTGGGGAGGCGCGGGGGCGGTAGCGTGCACGGGTGAATTCCCGGTCCGGACTCATGCGGGACGCCGCGCAGGCTCCTCGCGGCGGCGGGGGCTTCTTCTCCGCAAGGTCGCTCTCCAACTACATGAGGATCATGTCGTCGGGGGCGTCCACGGCCGCCTCCACCCTGCGCTCGGCGGGGGCGTCGCTGGTGAACTCGATGGCCAACCACGAGGACGATGCAAATCGTGACCAGGTTCCTTTGCTTGCTTATTCATTCATCGACACTAGTATGCTCCCCTACTTCGTTTTGTGTGTGTGTTTGTGTATATGATTTACTAGTAGTATTTACAATACCCTGCTAATTATTGGGCACTGAGGAGGCTTTTAGTTGCTTCACGTGTGCGTTACTTAAAATGAGCAAAAAAGTGTATTTATGGCTGGAAGACACTTCCATTTCTGCTTCTGCCCCCAAGTTATATCTACTAGTAGTATTTGTAGTTATTGACTTATTGTCAGTTTTCCATGCATTTATGCTGACAATCAGTATATGCCGACTCCGTTGTTTGGATTAGATGCTCTTTTGGTACTTCGTCTGATCAAGTACATTTAGGTTTGTCCTAAGTCCAACTCTTTTACCTTTGACTACTAATTTCTAAATTCTAACATAGATTGATAACACAATTCACATTTTATTAGATTCATTATGAAAAACACTATCATAATATGTAGCTCTTCCCATTTAAGACAACATATTTTTAAAGATATTTTGCTATACAAAGTGTCATACCGGAGACTGTGCTGATCGGATGGGCTAGTGTATTATATTAGTAGTTAGTGGTGCTTGTCCAGAACTAAGAAGTTTGCAAATATGCTGAGATGATTTGGGTATTAGCATACAAGCCAAGCTTCAGATATGGAACCATGCAGCTTCCACAAATATTCAATTAGTGTTGGGTCCTGCTTTTAATTGTTGGGATTCGAAAGTCATGTTTGGTCAAGACAAAGACATTAAGACACTGTATATTGTACATCCTTTTATTCCCTCTAATGGTCTGTTATTATAGTAAATTGTTATAATTTCAAGCTGAGGTCAGAATTCATGCTCTGGTTTACTGAGTTATGGGTTCCCACTTTGTCATGAAAAATTGAACTTCAATTTCACCATGATCCCTGCAGCATGTACGATAGACTCCAATACTGATCAAAAAGTTTGTTATGAACTGTGACTTCACATTAGAGTTCCATGTTGGAAAATATATTATAGTATAAAATAAAAATATTCTCCATATTTTAGTTCTTCAGTCTCCCAACCATGCAAAATTCTATGTAATCTTTCACAACTTTTTTGTTTGTTTGTACACATAATTCTTTATGCATGTTTTTTGTTATATTGAAATTGACGACCATCTTTGGCTCTTTGCATGGCGAGTATAAAACAAATACCGGTGTCTATATGTTTGTGGTTTACAGTCATGTAAGCTGTATATACATCAGACCCATGAATGATGCACCTAAGGCTTGCGATTTTCACTTTTTGAGTATTATAGTCCTTGTAAACAATGAGCTAAAACCGTTCTTATCTTGTCATGATTTGCAGGTACAATGGGCTGGATTTGATAAAATTGAATGTGGGGGTGGCTTGCTACGGCAAGTTTTGTTGCTGGCTTACAAATCTGGCTTCCAAGTGTGGGATGTGGAACATGCTGATGATGTAAGACAGCTAGAATCCAGACACGATGGTGCTGTTTCGTTTATTCAAGTGCTAAAGGATCCATTTTTCACAACAAATTCTGGAGACAGATTTGCAGATGCACGGCCATTGCTAGCTCTTGCCTGTGAAGGAACTCACACAAGAAGTGGAAACAACCATGATACTAATGTTCCTGTTTTTGATGGAACCAATGGTGCTTTCCATAATATAGGTGGTGAAAACCTTCCTACTGTCATACAATTTTATTCACTGAGAACCCATGAATATGTGCATACATTAAGGTTCAGATCAGCAGTTTATTCCATAAGGTGCAGCCCGAGAGTTGTAGCTATTTCACAGGCTACTCAGGTATGCAATTTTCACTGTTCCGAAGCAGTTTTTGGATCATGAGTGATCCTGATGGGAAAAATATCTTTTACAGATACATTGTTTTGATGCTGCGACCATGGAGAGAGAATACACTGTTCTTACCAGTCCTACAGTTGCGCAAGTTTCAGGTTATGGCCCACTTGGATTGGGCCCTAGATGGATTGCGTACTCTGGGATTCCAGTTCTGGTTCCAGATACTGGACGTGTTAGCCCTCAGCTTCTTAGTCTGTCTCCGTTTGTTCAACCTCCTGGTTCAAATGGTAGTGTGGTGGCATATTATGCAAAAGAATCAAGCAAGCAACTGGTTGCCGGCATTGCAACACTTGGTGAGGTTGGATATAAGAAGCTTTCCAAGTACTATGCAGATTTCATTCCAAATGGTAATGGTATCATAAAGCAAAGAAGTTCTGGCTACAAAGCAAATGGAGTAACAAATGGCCACCTCATTGACAGTGAATATGCTGGAACGGTATGGACCTCTTCATGTACATATTTTCATCGTTAATTCTGTTATCCGGAGTTGGCAATAAACTTGGTTAACACTGTTGCGAGCATTACCATGTCATCTCTGTACACTAGTATTAGTAAGAACCAACCAACCCTAAGGCTGTTAGGGACCTTGGAACTCACCTGGCCAGTTCCCTAACAATTTGATGATGTGGCTATTTTTCTCCTCAGGAGTTGTCCAAGGTTGATCTTATGTCTCCTGCAGTCCTGCATTGTATACATGTTTTACAGAAATAATACCTGTGGCAGATTGTGTACTTCACTTTACAAACCTGGCATTTTGTTCAGTTATTTGCTTTCAGCCAATAAAGTGAGAACAATATTGTCCATCGAAATTAGACGAGATAGTGTAGCAGGTAAGGTGGATAGTTTGTTCTTGGTCTGGATGGAATGGAATGCAAAAGTAGAGTAGCCTAATGGATGTGTGTGGATGGAAATATTCTTATCTCCGTGATTAAGTGTTCAGCCTTCAGCGTATACAGTTGTTCTTTTATTTTTGCCATTACAAGTTCAATTAATATGATTATGCCATATTTTTCTTTACTTATTTCACAGAATGTTGATATTGCCATGGCAGGTCATTGTTCGAGATATTGTCTCTAAATTATTGATAGTTCAGTTCAGGGCACACACTAGTCCCATTTCTGCACTTTGCTTTGATCCAAGTGGAACTTTGCTGGTGACAGCATCTGTTCATGGACAAAACATGAATGTTTTCCGCATTATACCTTCACAAGGGACATCAGAAGCTGGTCAAATTGGAACCTATGTCCATCTGTACAAATTGCAAAGAGGCATGACCAATGCGGTAAGCTGGCACCTGGCATACCTATTTATTGCTCATTATCTGTAAAGTTGGTTGACCTGTAAAAGTATCGCTTCTCTTTCAGATCATAAAAGACATCAGCTTTAGTGATGATAGTGACTGGATAATGATTAGCTCTTCAAGAGGAACTAGTCATCTGTTTTCAATCTCTCCATATAGTGGATCAACAAGATTCCGTTACAGTGATAACAATCCTGCAGAAAATGATTACATAGTGGATTCATCAGTTAATCATACTGCTCATTGGTCCCAAAATTCAGCAACCTCTTTGAGTCTCAGTCAGAAGACTCTGTTTGTATCTGGACCCCCTGTCACATTGTCTGTTGTTAGTAGGATAAGGAATGGGAGAGTAACATGTTTAAGGGTGCTGTCCATGGCGCTGCCGCATTTGCAACTGGTGCTTCCAGTCCAATTTCTGGTGCTATTGCTTCAACATTTCACAACTGCAAGGGTGGTGACATTAATTCAGATGGCAGTTCGCGAATGAAGTATTATTTACTAGTATTTTCTCCATCAGGAAGCATCATACAGTATGTTCTCCATCTCTCAGCTGAACAGGATTCTGGATTTGATTTCCCAACAAGCCCCATTTCTTATGGGCCAGAGAGAGAAACTGATACAAAATTTGTCATTGAAGCTCTTCAGAAGTGGGATGTTTGTTATAAAAGAAATAGAAGAGACAGCGCTGAGAGTTTTGCATATAGTGATTTTGAGAATGGAGAAAATAATAAACTTTTCCTGAAAGCTATGAGGAAAGGGACTAGTGTCTACTCATTTGACTGTTCTGCTGCTGAAAGACAAAAACTCAGTGCTGATGAAAGTCGTAATTTCTATATTTCTCAGAGTGAGTTGCAGACTCATGTTGTCCAAACTCCACTCTGGTCTAGATCCGGGGTATTTTCTTGCACCTTTTTCCCTTTCAATTCTGCATTTATATTTTCTGTTTGATTGACATGCCTGACTTATTGCAATGCCTGCTTATTGACTGATGCCAGATACACTTTCAAGTTATGGAGGGTGAAACTTTAGAAGCAGACGATGCTGATGTAATTTCAGGGGAAGTTGAAGTAGAAAAAATTCATACCCATAACATAGAATCAAGGTCAAAGAATCTCATACCAGTCTTTGACTCCCTCCATACATCAAGGTTTCAACAGACAAGGTATGTGCAAAGCTTTACACTTGAGCACTTCTTGTTAGTGGTTGATTAATGCCAATACTGCTACATAAGGTATTTCAGCTATATGGTTGATAAGGGCTGATAGTTCAGGCCTCCTGATTTTGGAAATTGCTACTATTCTTTTGTCTGATTAGATTTCTCCTGTGATGACTTCTATACTTTTTCCCTCCAGGTTGAACGCTCCTGATAACAACAGGTATGGACTGCTGCAGCGACAAAAGTCTGGGATTTCAGAAGATGGTAGACTCTCTCGCAGAAGCAGCTGTAGTTCTTTGGATTGCATGTCTGAAGGGCCCAAAAGCTCTGATGATGGTGCTTTCAGTAAATATGTAGTAGACGATAACAGTTCTGCTGTAAATAACAATCCAAGTGTTAAATTCCATGCCGAGCTTGTAAATAATACTGGGAGCCTTAAGTCAGAGGCCCAGCTCGGATTTGTAAATAGCAAAGAGGATGGTGAAGATGGAGAGCAACTCCCAGACTTGTGATATTGACTCTGTCAAGGTAAGTGATTTAGCTTACATGAGCTAATGTGTTTGATAATTGATTTTTGATGGAACTGTTTGATAATTGATATCCTACCATTCAAGTATTTAAATTTATCTTATAAAAGCAAACCCCACTACCTTTCAATCTCAACATGCATGGCTTTCAACATGCTTGCAGATGATCGATGGTGGTGATGGAGGAGCCTCTTTAATCGCTGAAGTCTTCATTGTGCGTGTGTAGCTGAATTCTTTCATTTCTCCATCCGGAGTTCTTTACCTCTCTTCTATAGTTCTATTTATAGGCATTCATGAAAATTTTACCGAGAGAAAAGATAGAAAGGGAGGTTGAATTGTGGCCCTATGGGTGTGGAAGCTTTGGTGATGTGAGTTGGGTATCTTAGAAGAATTTGTACATAACTTGATTGTTCATTGCATTTGCAATAATAGCACGTAATTTGTGAATATTTAAATTTAAATGCTAATGTGTCCAACTGAGCTATGAGACATCTGCCACCAGACGTGCCCTTTTCTTTTATAGGTTGCAGTCCCTTTTGTAGGATGCAACTGGTTGAACAGAGGATGTCATCCAGATGACCTACTCTGCATTTTGAATGCTTTCGACTTTCCTTGGTAATTAAATTATCAGTTCTTATCATCTGACTAAAAAATTGCAACTGTAGTTTTTTTAATATACAAAATCTTGTAGCCTCTAGCCTCTGTTCTAATACAACGAATGAAGGAGGTGAAGTGTTTTGTACTGTTTCATCCATATTCATTGATTTAGCATTGAACTTTGTTTATTGTGGGATTAAACAATTATTACGAAATGGATGGGTAAACTTAATAGCTGATGATACTAACTGGCCAAGAATGTAAAATTAAGGTATCAAAGAAAAGGTTTTTCCATGGGACACTAGAACATCAAGCGTCCTGTTAAACAAAATATATATAAAAAGGGAAAGTATCTAATCTAAAGGACTTATTTTAGGAATTCTTAGAGCGTTTGCAGTGTATGGATCTAAGTTGTGTTTATGTATTTAGGGAGTGTTTGGAACTGCTTCGCTTCATGTTTTTTAGCTCGGCTCCACGTTTTTTAGCCAAACATTTTCAACTCTACGCACTCACGTCGAGGAAAAAGTATAAAGTTATGAGAGCACCTAAAGAGGTGCTCCATAAACTCTAGGTTTTTGTGAAGTTGCTTCATGTGGAGTTTGTGGAGCAGTCCTAAACACTAAACACTCCCTTAATATTGTTATAGGACCGGATCCTTTACATTGTGATCTTAGGTCTATAGAGAACCTGCTCTAATGCATAGAATTGGCTCCCATCTTTTTCTCTCTCACCTTCCAAGTACGGTAGAGTCCATTTATAGATTCAATCTGATATCATGTCATCATGGAATCTAGTTAAAGACACACCCGTCCATACATTGATGTCCTATCTTGACCATTTGAATAAATTTATAAGTGCTAAAGTATTTGGCCAAGAATCTTTTAAAAAATCTTATATTTCATAAAGGAAAAACTAAAAAAAATATATTCATATGTAAACATATATAGATTCTTACACAATCAAAAATAAATAAATTAAATCTCGAATGTTATCTTAGACATCTTTGAAGACTTCTACAATATGTTACATTTTAAAGGGTTAATGTACAACTTATAACTTGTTTGGATGTAGTTAGATTCGTATCAATCCATATGTATTGGAGTGAATTGTGTCGAGTTGTATGCACCGACTAGTCTAAAGCCTAAGCTGATAGGGAGATGTGGACAATTCATTTATATCCCAACACATTGCCTCCCATTCAACTGTCGAATTGCTTACAACAATATTTTTTTTTTGAAAAAAAGCTAATGTCTTCACCCTCTGGGGATGCTGGATGAATAATCTCCAATTCAGTTGTAGAATTGCTCAGAACAATTCTTTTTCTTAAAAAGCTAATGTCTTCACCCCTCTTGGGATACTGGATGAATAATGGTAGAATGGGGCCATGGATTTTTCAAAATACTGCTACTCCTTTCGTACCAAAATAAATTAAATTGTAGAATCAGTGCCAGTTAAATTTTTATAAATTTAACTACATTTATAGAAAAATGTAAATGCAAATTTCCTTAACAACAAGACATGTCTCTTTCTACATCTGTAATAGCACTTCAAAACTTTTTGTTAACCCAGACTTGTGTGTGAGTGTGAGACACAAGATCCATCAAGTATAAGGTAGAGTCACAGACATACTGCTCTGTTCCCAGAAGCAAATAGAGGCCGAAGCCGAAGATGACGCGGACTACTCAGCTCTTCCCTCTCGTCGTGACCGCCATCGCGGTTTCATTCCTGTCAGCAGCGGCCGCGTCCAACACCACCAAGTCGTCACTCCAAAGCCTCCTCGCCGAAGTGTCGCAGTGGCGGGAAACCCACCAGGGCAACCCTTCCTCGCACCCGGGCGGCGGTGGCGCGGCGCATGGCGTCCGGCCGAACACCGTCGTGGCATGGGCGCTCTCGTTCCTGGCCGCGTCCGTGTCGAGCGCGGGCGGCGTGGGCGGCGGGTCGCTGTTCCTGCCCATCCTGAACCTGGTGGCGGGGCTGAGCCTGAAGCGCGCCACGGCCTACTCGTCCTTCATGGTCACCGGCGGCGCGGCGTCGAACGTGCTCTACAACCTCGCGTGCACGGGCGGCGGCGGCGGCGGCGGCGGCGGCGGGAGGCTGATCGACTACGACATCGCGCTGCTGTTCCAGCCGTGCCTGCTTCTGGGCGTGAGCATCGGGGTGGTGTGCAACGTCGTGTTCCCGGAGTGGCTCATCACCCTGCTCTTCTCCCTCTTCCTCGCCTTCTGCACCGCCAAGACGTGCCGCGCTGGGGTCAAGATCTGGCGCTCCGAGAGCGGCGGCGCCGGGGCCGGGGTCACGCGCGGCGACCACCACCACCACGACCACGGCAAGGAGCCCCTCCTGCTCCGCGAGGGCGGCCGCGGGAATGGCGCGGGGTTCCCGTGCGCGGACGTGGCGATTCTAGTCGTGGTCTGGCTCTGCTTCTTCGCGCTCCATGTCCTCATTGGAGATAAGCACGGCAAGGTACGTACGGCTCGTCGTCCCACTCCCATCAGCTGGCCGCGACGTACGTGTTCCGTCGCGCGTGAGCCTCTCGATCGCCATATATATCGTCGTTTAATTAACAAAACAAAAAAATCATCATCTAGAGTGAGTGTAAAACCGGCCTGTGCAACCCTTGCTGCGGTTGCGGATGAACATTTTCCCCCCGCTGTTACGACTTACGAGCATGGCTGCGCAAGGCGGCTGCCGAGGTGCCACGGAAGCGAAACCCGCACGTCTCGCGGCGGCACTGCATCTCAGCATGGCCATGCCCGCAAGCACAGACATCGATCCAGTAACTGGGAAACGGATCGATGAGAGGCACAAGCAAAGAAAGTAACGTGACTTTTCGTAATCTATGCTTCTTCTTCTTCTTTGGCACTTGTACTGTCATTGCATGTCGTCTGCATTATGCGCCTTTTTCTCTTCTTCTCTTCTCCATAATAATAGCGGAAAGATGCATTTTGCTTTTCGGCTTCAGTGGAACGTCTCAGTCGTTTTTACCCGATGGTAACCGGCCTTATCGTGCTGCCACCTTTTGCCTCGTCGGCGTCCTATCCAACCCTTCCCTACCCACTAGATCATCATTCCTAGAGCCCTAGACTATCTCATACTCCGTCACTTCCAGAATGATAATCCTATTTCATATAAGGAAAAGTCAAATATTACAATCTTTTACTAACCATTATTCATATTTCATATTATTTATAAATAATATGAAATATTTCATAAACATTTGCATTAATAAAGTTATATTTAAAATGCCTCTGAGATGATATAAATCTATCAAACAACACTATTTTGTAAAGAAAATTGAAGTTCAAAATCTATTTCTGTATGATATTTTGTTGATTATAAAGTCTCATCGCAAGTTAGCCCGAACTGGGAAAAGGAACTTGGAATTCGAAGTTCCACTTGGAAAGTGAAATAGCCCAGAGCAGACTGTTGGATTCGATTTGTCCAGCCACCACTAATCTAGTGAGTGGTTAGCAAAATCAAATGCATGCATGTTTGTGGCAGGCCGACTTCGCTCTAGGGCCATTTTAGAATCCTTTTATCCGAGTCAATGTCCATGTGCTCTGAGTCCCAACATCGTGCTTCTCCTTCTCCTTCGCCTTCACATTCACTGTATACAAATTCAGAGCTCTGAAAATGTTAATGGCAAGTTGGCAAATGCAATGCAACTCGCAGGACAAGTGTTTGTTAACTTACAGTGCTTGCAGACGTCAGTCATGGCTGGCATTATATATATTCCAGTCCGACAAGACTTATGAACTGTATCTTATCTGCTCAGGGCGTGATCAGGATTAGACCCTGCGGCGTTGTTTACTGGCTTGTCACCTTGTTCCAGCTACCTGCCGCTGTGGCTTTCACAGGGTATATTATACACGCCAAGAGGAAGAAACACGCTGTTCATAGCCAAGAGGATGGCAAGGTATGTAGCATAGCATGACAATTTGTCTTTATTATGTTGTTGTCGTGGTCGTGGCAAAGCTCAAAGCAATTTGTATTGATGATGACATGCATGGTCACGCAGGCAGATCCTGTGGACACAGGAGTGGAAACCTTGCCATCACTTACACTGCCGTTCGCCGCTTTCGTCACCGGGGCTCTGAGTGGCCTCTTCGGCATTGGAGGAGGACTGCTTCTGAACCCTGTTCTTCTTCAGATCGGGATACCTCCGCAGGTACACGACGCACAAGGCATTCACCAATCTTGATTTTGCTGCTCCATCTCCATATAGCCTGGTATCAGTGAACCACAACATTTCTATCTATCTGCAGACTGCGGCAGCGACGTCTTCGTTCATGGTCCTGTTCTGTGCGTCGATGTCCATGGTCCAGTTCATCCTGCTGGGCGTGGAAGGCATCGGGCAGGCGTCCATTTACGCTGGGATATGCTTCGTTGCCTCGGTTGTCGGGGTCGTCGTTGTCAAGCGAGCCATCAGGAAGTCCGGCCGGGTCTCGCTCATCGTGTTCCTGGTCACCGCCATCATGGCGCTCAGCACTGTGATCGTCACCTGCTTCGGAGCGCTAGATGTCTGGATGCAGTACAACAGCGGGGAATACATGGGCTTCAAGTTGCCTTGCTGACATGAAATCTTCGATGCTGAGACAACTGCTTGTTGTTACTGTTATGAGCTTCGTTTTGGCTTTGGCCTTTATGTGGCTTTCTGAAAGACGATTTTGCATTTGTGCTCTTGACCTTGTAATGTATGGTTGGGGCTTACCGCTTACCTTATACTGAAATAATTTATCTATCGGTGAGCTTTCTGGAAAGAGGCAGGACTGGTTGTGAGCACTGATTGTGACTTCCACTTCTTCAGATTTTATAGTATGAAGTCGTTATCTCTGCACTTGTTTACCCTTAGGGGAAAAAAACTGCACTCGTTGACCGGTGCTGTGCATCTGTGCGTGAGTGCATCAACAAAATACTTTGAATGCTTTGAGCTGTCCAAAAATGATACACATGTGAATGTTCAGGAATACTGCTATACGTAGATACAACCATTCTAGTGCAACTAGGATCTAAACAGTTAAAATCGTTTGGATGGTAATCTTATAAATGCATGGAATGGTTCAGATGAATGGTTGTACTTGAGTTGTACGCAAAATTATTTTAGGTGAAGCATTTCCAGATGTTCAGTTAGGCATTGGTACGCTTACACTGATTGGTTTCGTGCAAACAGGAACGGTCAACAAGGTAGGTTTAGTTTTGTTGGCTAGTTGTTTCTTTCTGAAATAATTAATTAGGTAAGTTCCTGCTACTCTTGAGAAAGACATGATCGTTAGTTTCATTAGTACCAATAAGAGCATGCCAGGAATGATCAGCGAGATTATAAAAGTTCTACTGATTGTACTGACACGCACATACTACTGGCGTCGTGTTTATTTCATATACTTCACAGTAGTCCAGCCAAATGTTTCATAGTGAGTCATCATGCTTAAAAAATTTCACACCGTTATTCTTATTTTATTTTTAAAGACAGGCTGATATAGACTTAGGGTGATTGACTAATCTTAACATTTTATATGAGAAAAAATTGTATGTAATGCTGGCTGAATGTATCCATTAACATTCCATGAACCCCGTGTTGATATATTCGAAGTTATTTAGATTTAAAATTTTAATCTAATATAATTACAAGATACATTTTTTCATAGACTTTAGGGGTGGAATTTGTAATGTTGAGTAAATGTATGTTTTTGTATATGTAAAATGTATTATTCATAAACTCAACACTTCTTCTATTAAAGAAAAGACTTTCTCTAGACACGTGTGACACGCACATGCTTTTCCACTAGTATGTATAATCTCCCTCAACATCTCTCGTCTTTGTCATTGTTGCTAATTAAACTAACATGAGACCAGAGCATATAATAGCCTTCACTCCACCTCTCCGGCCTTTCCAGAGCTTGTTCAGTTCTTGAGATATTTGAGCAAGGATTGAGAAAGATCAAGGATTTGAGTGTAGATGTTAATATTCTTTTTATCTTTTTTCAAAATTAAAGAAAATTGATAGATGACAAAGCTAAAATAATAACTTATAGGTGGGTCATGTTGAATTGCACTTTGTACTTTTTTTTTAAAAAAAGTGGTGGGTTGTTATATAGTGTGGTTGTGCCTCATTCATGTAAAACAACTTTCATGTATTTTGTGTTGAAATGTACTTTCATTATATGTTTATTAAGCTTAGTTTTCATGTATTTACCAAATAATGTCTTCAAAGGTTGAGAATGGGAGGAGACATCTCTTGTGTTGGGGGTGTTTGGCATAAAACCATGTGGAGTTGCACTTGCTCATCACTGTGGCTCAGGGCCCAATCGTCATATCTTTCACAGCCTGTATTGTGCACTATTATATTCTCTGGACGATCACGAAATCTATAGCTATACATAATAATAAAGAGACAAAATTTTAGCTTTTTTTTTGGTCCATCCATTTTTTTAGGTTGGTCTCCCTCTAACTACCGAATAATGAAGGGACTTATATATATACAATCCGTGCTCATACGAGTTAGAATAGCCCTCGTCTAGCACGATATGGAGTCCGGTTCCAATACGTATTGGGATTTATATGGTCTATGTTTAACCAAAGAGTCAATACTCCGATGAAAAAGAAGTCTATATCCAATACGATTACTATATATATAGTAAATTTATTTTTTCCTTTTCCTATTCCGTTGTCTATGCACTAATATTAAAAAGACAAAATTCCAACCATCAATTTTTTTCCACCGCTTTTAGGTTCGGAATTTCTTTCGATCCGTCCTGCTAACCTGCATCTTCCGCTGGAATCAAAGTCGTCCTAGTCTGCAGCTCCCGCTGGAGATAGAGTCCACATGCAACCCGTGCAAAGTAATAATAAAATAAAAAAGGAAGGTACAACTGAGTTCCAAATCAAGCCGAAAACAAACTGCAATCTGAGCTCCAAATCAAGTCGAAAACGAACTGTAAATTAAATCGAATAATGGATTCAACTTTTTTTCCAATAAAAATCACCTCTACTTACAACACCATATATTAAATCAAATAAATAAAGATGGTATTTCTTTCGTCAACCTCCACAACAATACATTATATCAACAAAAATTGATTTCTTCTCCATCGATGAGGAAATAAGAGAGATTCGAATGAGGAATTTTTAGAAAGAATTTAAGACAGGATAGGGTAGCGCCTCCGGGGCGTTGGCGACACCAGCAAGATCCACCCGCGTTGTCGCCTCTGCGTTCGCCGGCCAGGTCGCCTGCGCCGTCAACTACCCATGCGCGCGGTCAGGTGGGCACGCGCAGCTAGCCAGGTCTATGTGTGTGTCTTTAGTGCACGTTGACCAAGGCCAGGCATGTGCGTCGTGCCATGGCCCGATTTGCCACGGGCATGGTGCCGGTGGCGCAAGTGGAGGCCGGCGCAGGGAGCGTTGGAGCCGTGTGCTATTCAACGAGGGGGACTTGACGGCGTCGATGCACGTTGAGCCGCCGCCGCTGCGGTCGCCGCATGACTAAAGTTATGCATATAATCAGCCTGTTTGCTTGGCTTTTTCAGCCGGCTTAAATCCAGCCAGAAGAGTGTTTTTCTCTCACAAGAAATCAGCCAGCAGTGCATAATCCTGTCAGAACAGTGCATAATCCTACCAAGCGAACATGTCCGATTTTGGTCTTTAATTTCTTTTATTTAAAAGGGGAACAACATAATTTTCTAAAAGTTATGCATAGATCACTAATATAGACATATACTTGAAATTGGAGACATGTCAATTATGTTATCGTAACACAAACACTGACACTAAGATCAGCTAAAAAACAAAATCTCAGACTAAAGACCTTAATAAAATACATATTTGGGTATCCAGAGATAAATAATAAAAAAATCTACTCTAAATAAAAATATATCATGAGCTTTGTTTTTTCACCCGTAGCAATGCACGAGCAATTTTGCCAGTCAGAATAATGTGATCAGTGATGAGGTATGACACTACTACTATAGAATTGATCATCAAACACAAAAACTTAATTTTGGCACTCCCTCCGTTTTTGAATATGAGATTTAGGACAAGGTGTCATATGTTTAAAACATACGGCAGCAGCGTTGAATTTTTTCTTCCGATACAGGAAATTTCAATGAAAAGCATGCTCCAAGTGCATGCGCTGCCAGCAAATATTTTTCCCGGCATCTGGTTTGCATGCCGGAATTTCAAGTGGGCTCGATGTCGACGGCCCAGTCCATAATCCTGGGAGCCGAAGCCCAAGGGGCCGCGGACGCGCTAGTGTATGTCACCATCTGCTTCGTGGCCTCCGTCGTCGGTCTGGCTCTCTGGGTGCGGTAGAGAGCGCCATCCGGAAGTCCGGCAGGGTCTCTCGCTCATGGTGCTCGCGGTCGCTGCCATCATGGCGCTCCCCGCTGCCGTGGTACTCTGCTCTGGTGCGGCCCGTATCTGGGCGCAGCGCAGTAGTACACCGGCGGCGAGACTACATGGGCTTCAACCTGCCCTGCTGAAGAAACAGAGCGCAAACTTACTGCCAGGGTCCCGGAAGAACTCCACTGCAGCCAGCAGCCGAACAGGCCAATTTGACTAGCCTGGCCACGGACTCTCCAACGTGACGTGGCCGTTCGTCCCCCTCCCCGATCCGCCGTGCATGCCGGCGGCAGCGGCCGGCAAGGGGCGCGTGCCATACTGCCGTCCTCCGCTTTTGCCAAAGAAGCGAGCCCAATTTTGCTATGTCCCCGGGCGCTTTTGGGCTGCACCGCGCTGCGCTCGCACATGTACGGCAGGACCGGTCCGGCCTCCGGCGGTCCGCGGCCGAGTGCTCTCTCGCCAGTCCCTACACGCTCTTGGACTGTTTCACCCCGGCCGCATCCTGCTCCGGGCAGATTCCACGTTCCTGTGGGAACGGAATGCTTCACCTCGGTCTCTGAGCCCTTCTATTCCTTGCCTGGTGGGTGGCTGGTCCCGTGGTGCGCGCGAGCGCGTTCGCCGGCATACTGGAAGGCACGGACAACCGCAAACCGCCGTGCGACAGAGCGGTGGGGACGCTCGGGCGGCGCATGCGCGAAATGTTCTGTTTGCCGCGGACCTTTTCCATTGTTTTGCACCGCCCGGCGCGTACGCGGTGGCCTCCCTCAAGCCATGGGAGATTTTGTGAGGGGGTCGCCTGTGCGTGCCCAGGGAATGTACCGTTCCTCGCGGCTGGACGCGCTTGTCGGCGAGCGGCGGCGAACTATGCAAGCCTCTGCGTGCCCAGGGAATGCACCGTTCGTCTGGACTTTCGTCCACATGGCCTGGATCAGAGGGTGCGCGTAGAACAGAAACTTACCATTGCAGGAAAGGAAACGGGCGAATGTACAGCACTGTATGTCTGTATTATATACCTGTTCTAAAAGGTGATCTACTCTGCCAAATTGTTCCGAGACCGAGACACGCACCTACCAACTCCTTGGCTGCTTCCATGTACATGACCTGTCATAGTGAAATTCCGTGCCAGAGTTCGTAACCGGGCTCGCGGCATGTAGGCCGGTTTACTGACGCAGCGGTGATCCCTTCGCGTATATATGGAGGACCCGAGACTGCACCTCGTTACTGGCTTACGACAACCTCAGGCAGTGTGACAAAGGTGCAGTCTCTGCCTCGCTCTCTGGTCTCTGGTGCCATCACGTACGCCCTCCGCCGCGAAGATGGGGACGATGAAGGCACTGGCGTGCGTCGCCTGGGCATTGTCACTGCTGATCAATGTCGTAATGGCCGCCGATTACGTCGTCGGCAACCCGGCCGGCGGCTGGGACGGGAGGACGGACTACAAGTCCTGGGCCGCAACACAGACTTTCGCTCCGGGAGACAGCCTAAGTAAGTGTCATCAGGCACCAACTCGTATACATATACATACTCTGTCGGCTGTCATGCATTGTGCATGGCATGCCTACCATATATATAGCCATATAGGTCGATCAGTCTCGTAAAATTTCTCATCGCGTCTATTCCTATGCGCACGCAACACAACACGATGCAGCCTTCAAATACAACTCGTACCACAGCGTCATGGAGGTGAGCAAGGGCGCCTACGAAGCGTGCACGACAACCGACCCAATCTTCTACGACAACAGCGGCAGCACCACCGTCGAGCTCACCATGCCGGGGACGCGCTACTTCATCTGCGGCGCGCCGGGACACTGCCTGGGCGGCATGAAGATGGTGGTGGAAGTCGCCGACCGACCCGGGCCCACCACACCCAGTTCGCCGCCGCCGCGGGCTCCAGCGCCGGGGCGGCCATGGTCACCCGCGCCGGCACCCGGGGCTGCACCACCGAGACGTGCAGGGCACAAGAAGCACAGGAAGAGATACTGCCCGCCTGAAACTGCCGTGCATGCGCCGGCGCCGGCACGCCCCCCCACAGTGCAGGCCGTCGAAGCAGTTTTTCCGGTTGCGGCGTTTGCTCCGATGTCAGATCCGCCACCTCTGCCGCCAACGTCGGGCGGGCCTGGTGCCGTGCTGCGAGCGACGTGGGGCGAGGCCGCTGCGGCGCTAGCAGCTCTTGGCTGGTTCATGCTTGTAGCCCTGTGAGCGGGAGAGACCACTTTCAGATCAGGAGGTTTTAGACACCAGTCATGTCATGTGAACCAATCATCATGTGCACGTTTATATTAGTAGATTGTGGTATTTGTTGAGAGTTTGGGCTTGTATCTTTCCTGTGTTATAACGATATTAGTAAGATACTTATTCCTTACTAATATAATTGTCATGGAGATATACCATGGAACATTTTATCTGTACGTACTGTATAAACAATAAAAAAATATACATCGTGAACATCATATAAATACAAAGCGAACACCAAAAAGTGTTTCATGGAACAATTCATAGTAATTGTAAGAGCGTTGCAAAATGTACCACACATATATATATTTAAAAATAAAAATAGAAGAAAATGAATAAAAAAGAAGAAAAAGTAATTGCGCCACAATTAGACCATATAAACTACACCTATGAATTAATTATAGAAAACATAAATCCAAACCTGCAATAAAAATATATTTAAGCATACTATAGCATGTGTTCACTTTACTCACGTGGAGTCCAACACAATTCGAGTTCCATTTGATTTTCAAATATTCAGCTAAAATAACCATAAAAGAAAAAAAAACATCGAGAGAAACAGCCAGGAGATATCCGTTTTTGGAAGATGAGGGATGAGTTATTTCCGATTTTAGAGAACCTTTCCAATTGGGAATAAGATAAAATGGAGTTTTTCTTATCTTATCAAATAAGGGGGAGTTGGAGGTTTGTGGGCTTCTCCCATTCTCCGCCGCCCGGTGACGTTCCTTGTCCGGGTCGATCGGGCCCATGCCGCAGGCCCACCCATTGACCCACCCGTGCTGCCGGCTCTTTTTTTTTCGTGTCGGAGATCCTGTGTGTGATGGCAGTCGGTCGTTTCGGATCAAACACCCACGTACGCGTGCGTTTCCTCCGGATACAGTTGGGCCAGGCCGAGCTCGTCGGATTTGGGCTGGGCTCGAAATCCGTAGGACGTGTTTTGGCTCCATGGTGGTCCGGGATGGAGTACGTATTATTGCATCACAGTGATGGGAGCTTACGGAATAGAAGTGGAGTGATGCTGACCTTCTGGGAAATACAGCCTCACATGTATATGTGACCGCAAGTGTTATCTTCACCGTTTCTTTTCTCAGCAGCACGGATCCCAAAGCTTCTTTCTCTCTCCCTTATTTGAAGCTGCACGAATCTCAACGTTGTTTCTATAGCCTGAATAGACATGATGGTCACCCGCCCTTGTGGAATTTCCACTTTGCTTGCAGAACGGGGACCATGGCCGACACGTAAGAACAAATCCTCAACTGTAATGAGGGCGGAGACGGAGGCGGCCGGCCTCGGGAGCGGGACCGCGGGGCGCAAGCCCGATGGGCCCCGGCTGAGGCGCTCAAAGACACGGCGAGGCGGCCGTGATTGCGAGGAATGGCGACGGAACGAGACCGTGATGCATGCCAATGCCGGGTACGGACACAACGGCCAGACTGGTGTGCGGCTGGCCGTGTGCGTATGCTTGATTTGGAATCCGGTGCCGTAGCCATTACTTGCCATTAGCCAAAGCCAGGTCTTGTTGTCCCCATATCCATATGGTGTTCGTCGCTTCGCCTTTGGACAACCGAGTTTCCATGCTCTTTGATGTGGGAGGAATGATGACGCTGACGATTTTTTTTTTCTTGTCTGCCTGTATATCCTGGCGTACTCCCTCCTGTGAGCTAAAATCGTGCATGTGCGGGTGACGGTATAAAAAAGAGCAGAACGCGGGTTAAGTCTTCTCCTAATCAAGTAGGAGTATCAACGTTCGAAAGCCGGTCTCGATCAAAGTCCCGAACGCGTCCTTAAATGCGCTTTCACTGACCGGCCTAGGTTATCTAAAACAATCCATCATGGCACGCCCTGAGTTTGGTCACCGCGCGCGCATTTGCTCCTTCGATTCCGCAACAGGCCTGTACCACGTACTGTACTGTACTGTACTACAGCGTTTACCTGCCCAGACTGTCCAGAGAAAGAAAAAAAACAGCTACTCCTACCGAGCAACGCAAGTGTCATGCCAGACCAGTGATCGATCTGTACACGACGGAGTACGTACATCCAATCTATCATCATGCGTGCTCATCTGGAAGACTGTAACCGTCAGCTGGCTGCCTGGCTCCAAACGGAACCGAGCGAGAAGAACAGACCGTAAGCTGCGGTCTGTGCGGGCCATGCATCATCGTGTCGTGTAACAGTTGCCGCTGGAATGATGATACTCAACTCAGAGACGACGCATCAAGGTTTGATGAGGCCGTCAACGTACGGGCAGCTCATCACATCACTAACCGTTCTCCCGATACACTCCGACAGATGCGCATGAGCCTTCACGAATCAGGATCGCTCAGTGATTGTTCGAGCTCGTAAAAATGGCATGCATATGCATGGGTGGTGACAGTGTGACAGCGAGCGATGTCGAGGCAGGCGCCAAATTAAACCGCCACTTGTGACTCGAGGTGGGTCGTGTGTTTTCATGGCGAAGCAACAAGAAAGGTGCCAAAGGTGTTAGCTAGGCCATTTATGCCGAGTTGAATGTGCTCTGCTTTTCATGCCTGGTAGTAGTACTGCTGGTGGTACTGGTGAATGGCACAGCACGTACGGCGCGCTGTAAAAACCTGGCTCTTGGCTCCTGCTTCCTGCACACACTCGGCACTATTCGCAGGTTAAATCATGATCATCCATGCATGCAAGAACTAACTGCTGGAGAGTGCTCGTAGCTAGCCTTCTTGCTACTACTGTGCGTGCGTACGTGGAGTAAAACCCAAGCGACGACGGCCCTGTCGTCCCTGTGAAGTGAAGTGAGGAGTGAACGGCGGAGAATGTACGCGGTAGGTAGGAGTACGCACGGAACACTCGAAAGCTGTGTTCACTTTTTTAGGAGTACGCGGTAGGTAGGAGTGGTAGACAAAAAAAACGCTGAAATTGGCCGGCGCCCGGCGCTGTAAAAGGTCTTCGTCCAAATCTCCTGAATCAGTGCTTCAAAGCTGTTCCGTTTTTTAGGGACATTGCTTAGAGGATGCAGCATCATTGTGCACGCACACGCGATGGCTGCTGCGGCTAAAAGAAAAGTTTCTGGAGCAGTGGAATCTGGAATGGAACCAAAATGCATGTCACGGCATCACGCAGTCAAGGTCGTCGTATCGTCGTTGATGGAAAGGTTTTAGGAGGGCTAATCAACGTACTACTAATGATGTAGTACTGTAGTAGCTAGTACTACTAGTGGGTGGACCCGTGGTAGTACTCCCTGACAGTTACTGGGCAGACTGTTACTGGGAGAGAGGACCTGTGCATGCATGCGATGCGGTATTCAATAGTACACGCTCGCTGGACGGGCGGCTGGGGCAGCCTTTTTCGGTCCGCACAATGATGCATATACGGCATTCAGGCGGAGTACGTACGTACTGTACGCGTAGAAAAGCCGTTTGTTATTGTTACCACCAGTAACAGCATACTAGCCGGTTCGTCGGCACCAGCCCTCCAGTCCGACACGTGGATCTCAAAACGCTAGAGTCCAGAAGGTCAGCAAAGTGGAAATTCCACATGGGCGGATGAACACCATGCCATAGAAACAATGTTGAGATTCGTGCAGCAAACAAGGAGAACTAACCTTGTGACCACCATGCCTATACATGTGAGGCTGCATTTCCCCCGTTCTGGCGTCCCTCGATCGGGCCTCCTCGTCTCGTTTCGTTTTGTATGGTTGGACTCCTCGCTAGCATCCGGAGAACGGGAGAACTAACCTTGCTGTCGAGCTGGTGAGAGAACGTGAGCCCCCGCCGCAGTCACAGGTCTCCCGCACACACCCACCGCCCTCGTCATCAGGCCGCTCGGCGGGCAACACAGCAGCGTGTGCGCGTAGCTGGGCACTGGCACTAGGCAGCAGGCTGGTGGTTTTGGTTTCGGTTTGGTGGTGCGCCTTTACTACCACCCCGCCCAGCCCAACAGTTTCCCAGGGACGGAGGGGGTTTAATTGCCGGCCCGCCAGCCTCGCTCCCGCTTCCTTCTTCGGATGCCGCTCTGCCGCGCCCGCGCCCGGTCCCGCCAGCCGCACTGACCGGCCGCCCGAGCCACGCGTCTCTCTCGGCAGCAGCTATACGCAAGCGCCACGCCCCGCGACGCGATGGGCGAGAGGAGGAGGCGCGCGAGCGCTGCTGCTGCTTCCGTCGTGGGTGGAGGTGGCGGTGGCGTTGCGCCTGCGCGGGCCGTGGAGGACAAACAGGCCGCGGCGCCGGCGAAGGCGCCCCCGCCGACGGTGTGGTTCGCGCTGAAGCGGTCGCTGCACTGCCGCTCCGAGCCGTCCGAGGTCCACGTGCCGCGCGCCAAGGCCGGCCCCGTCTCCGCCGCCATCGGCGGCGGCCACCTCTCGTCGATCGTCACCAAGCGCGCCGCGCGCTCGGGTTGCTCGCGCTCCATCGCCAACCTCCGGGACGTGATCCACGGGAGCAAGCGTCACCCGGGGCAGCCGCCCAGCAACTGCAGCCCGCGGTCCATCGGCAGCAGCGAGTTCCTCAACCCCATCGCGCACGAGGTCGTGCTCAGCACCAACTCCCGCTGCGAGCTCAAGATCACCGGCTTCGGCGGCTGCGGGGGGCTGGCGGCCGTCGGTGTCGGCGCCGGCAACGGAGCCGGAGCCGCGGCGCACGACGCCGACGGCGGCGGCGTCGTGTCGTCGTTCGTCGGCACGCTCCGCCCCGGCACGCCGGGCCCCGCGTGGGCTGGAGCCGGAGCCGGGCACGGCCTGCCGTACTGCGGCTCCGTGCGGGGCCGCACGCCGCCGAGGTCCCCGAACGTGATGCTCGAGAGGAACGGCCACCGCGCGTCCTGCGAGGAAACCGCCAAGCACGGCGCCGCCAAGGGCTCCGGCGGGCTCAGCTGCCACAGGTGCGGCGACCAGTTCAGCAAGTGGGAGGCGCTGGAGGCGCACCACCTCTCCAAGCATGCAGGTCAGTCAGGCTGCCTGCTGCTGCTGCTCATCACATCTCTGTTGCATTTGCATCCGCCGCGTTGCTTGCATCTCCCACCGTACAGTACAGATCAGCGACACAAATCAGCTACCTTCCCTTTTCCCTTTCCCTTTCCTGGTGGTACATACAAAAGACACAGTCCTCCTCCCTCGTCCCCCGTGGATCTTGACGCCTCCCGGGCGGTGGGCGGTGCACTTTAGTTATAGTGCCGGCAGCATCTTTAGCGCAAAAAGTTTGCAACTACCTGGTACAGAGCCCCGCCATGTTCATCCAAACACCTGCTTTTTTGAGAATCCACGCTTCCTCTCCTTTTCAATAACTGCGAGGGCCTGTAGCATCAGATTCTGATGGATTCTGCGTTCTAAGATGTCCTAGTACGTGAAGCCATTCGTATTGCAAAGCAGAAGCTTAGTAGATTTTTCAGAACAATTTCTTTTACTGCTCACGCAATGCAGATTGCTTATGCTTTGATCGGCATGGAGCTGCTGGTAGCTGAGCCGGCCACTTTGTTTGTATGCGTGCAGTGACGGAGCTGTTGGAAGGGGACTCATCGCGGAAGATCGTGGAGATAATCTGCCGGACGAGCCTGCTCAAGTCGGAGAGCAGCTGCGTCCGGATCGAGCGGGTGTTCAAGGTGCACAACACGCAGCGGACGCTGTCCCGCTTCGAGGAGTACCGCGAGGCCGTGAAGCTCAAGGCGAGCAAGCTGCCCAAGAAGCACCCGCGCTGCCTCGCCGACGGCAACGAGCTGCTGCGCTTCCACGGCGCCACGCTCTCGTGCGCGCTCGGCGGATCATCCTCCAGCCTCTGCGCCTCCGACAAGTGCGCCGTGTGCCGCATCATCCGCCACGGCTTCTCCGCCAAGAAGGAAGGCAAGGCCGGCGTGGGCGTGTTCACCACGTCCACCAGCGGCCGCGCGTTCGAGTCCATCGAGGCGCCGCCGCCGCCCCCAGCCGACGACGGAGCGGACTGCAAGCCGGGCACCACCACCACGCGCAAGGCGCTGCTGGTGTGCAGGGTCATCGCCGGCCGCGTGCACAAGCCGCTGGACAACCTCAAGGAGTTCGTGGGGCAGACGGGCTTCGACTCGCTCGCCGGCAAGGTCGGCCCCTACTCCAACATCGAGGAGCTGTACCTGCTCAACCCGAGGGCGCTACTCCCGTGCTTCGTGGTCATCTGCAAACCGTAGCCGTACTTGTACTAGCTTTAAACACACCACCGTCTCATTGTTACTACAGTACGTACGTAGTACGGGTTACTAGTAATTAACCATTCTTTCCTCCTTTCACCTTCTGTCTCTCTCTCTACGTCGGGCGTTTCTTTCGAATGCCACTCTGTTTGTCTGAGCTGCTACATGTGTAACACAGCATAGCTATCGGTTGGGTCGGCTGGCTGTATTTTTGGTCCATGTTTCTGTGTGTGCAGGTGCGTGCGTGCCTTCATGTGCTCGTGGTCAGCTTGGGTGTCTGGTTCACCGTCGCCTTCGCACTAGCTAAGCAGACGACATCGAACCAGTCAGCTGTCATGCTTTGGGCTTTGCCTACAAAGAGTAGCTCATCACTCTGTAGAAGTGTGGAGTCGTTTATCATGAACAAACTCTATACCATGAAGTTAGTTACCAATCAGGCAACCACTGGTCCCTTGAATGCTCGACTTGCTGCTTATGGTCCTGTTTGGTAGGAGTTCTATCGGCTCCGACTTTTCTGACTCATTGTTGATACATTTCATTGTTGATACACTGTTCATATGAGTTATTTTTTCTCTCTCTCCTCTCCTCTCTTCTCCTCTCATCTTATAAAGCCAGCAGATGAAACTAAAAAAATTAGCTTCTCCTATTTCCACGGGTTATGTGAGAGTAGTAGTGAAGAGAAGAGATAAAAACAGTTTCTGTAAATAATAATTGAATAGTAGATGCGTCAGAAAAACTAGAGCCGGTATGAACCCTGACAAATGGGGCCTATATATCGTCCATCTCTTGTTTCAAATTTGGTCCTGCTTTTGACAGCCTTGTGTTAGACACCCCGGAAGCAACAAATCTTCGGCCTATTCGCTTGTTTGTTTTGGTGGCTGTTTTCTTGTGAGAGAAAAACACTGTTTCAGCGCTGATAAACCAAACGAAGAGGACGTCCTTAGCCATTTTATAAGAATCTCATAAGATTTAGAGGAACCTAATTTCTTATTCTGAAGAGGTATATATATATAGAACATATTTTCTATATATGATTTTGGTACTTTAAATTTTGTTTTCTTTTCTTTGTTTCAAATCAACCTTGTCGTGACAGATCACAGACGCAAGCCGAAAGCTAGTGATGCTGCCTGCTGCTGGTCCTGGTCCTCCCTGTGCTGCGCCCACAGGGCAGCATCGATGGCTACCAGCCGCCTGAACCGGACATTCAATGCGCTCTGTGTCTCGGAGTCTGCGACAAACAGTGGCGGATCGGGGTGACGCAGACACCATGCCAGCTTTCTGTGCCAAGACGCGCGTCGCGTTTTCCTACGGCCGCAGCCAGCAGCCGCACTCTGCAGCGCCATTCATAATGCTTCGAATCGTCGCTCCGCTCAGAAATCAAAATGGTACTGGTAAAAGATGTGTGCGGATGCGGCTTCGTCACAGTTCAATTCACCAGAGTTCGCTTACCTAAAGTATTGCACTTCTAAATATTCATATTTTGTCCTATAATAAGACCACCTCTGGCTTATAACCCACTTACTCCCTCCGTCGCACAACGAATATTATTACTGAAAAGTCACTTATTTCTATTTTTGAGAAATTATATATAAAAATATTAGTATTTTATATTAGATAAATTGTGAAATATATTTTCAAAATAAATTTATTTAATGGTCTTATTTATTTTTCTTGAAGTGAGTTAAAATTTAAAAATTAGGCCCCGTCCGGAATGGGGGCAAAGTTTACCGACCCATCATACGATGAATCTGTCTGACCAGATGTCGTATTAACGCACCTCATAGTGCTAAGCGCCAGGGTTAATGTTTGCATTTTGTATCAAGGGTTCTGGACAGACACCAGCTGTACAGCAGCACAGGCAGCATTAATCTCTGTTCCATTGACCAGCACCCCCGCACTCGCACGCATTTGACCGCACGTACACACGACGCCTACAATTCCGTGTTCAAATCCAGTTTCCATGCATGTTCCTCCGCGCAGCGTTGCGGATGCCCCCCAAAGTCTCCACCTGCCAAACCTACAACAATTGACAACAATTTTTTGCAAGTTTGGAGCCTTCTGCTCTGCTACTATATCCTGGTTCAGCTTGTGTTTTAGCATAGCCTCTTTGTTTAGTCGCGTCCAGCTTCTGCCTAACTGCCTGTGGACTGCAGAACGCTTACGCTCGCTGCTGCCAAAGGCCAACGAGAGACCAGTCCAATTAGTTGACCAAATGCTAAGCTCACACTACTCCGTAGCTACGTTCAGTTTGTTGCGTGTTGTGGCCCTCATGATGCTTGGTGCTCAACTATGACTCTACTCCTTCAATCGGTCCTAAAATAGGAAGTATCCAAGTGTTTAAAATTTGTTTCAACAAATTATAAAGGATTCTAGGTGAACTAACCCTGCAACTCAGTTTTAAATGGCATCTTTCATATGCACACCTACTATTAATTTCTATTGATAACCAAATTATAGTAGCACGTCCTAGAATTTTTAGGATACCTTATATTCCATGATAGAAAGTGTAAGAACTATTCAGACATCCAATGGGTTACAGGTTCAGAGCAGAGTTTAGGCTCAACGCCGACAACCGAATCCTTACATTTTCGGGATCGCTCCATAACTTGAACTGGATCCTTTACTGTTTTAGATACAAGTCCCCTATATGCAAGCAGAGACTTTTCAGTTTTTTTTCTGTGCCTCTTCTAGTCCATCCATAATCGTAGCAACTTAGAAACTCAAGTGACTGGATCCTCTAGTGAAGTTCCGTACTCAATCCATGCATAAACCTAAATACGACTACACAAATCTATGCAAATAAAAACGCAGTAAAAGCAGCTAGATAAGCATTCTTGCATATGTGACAACAAGGCTTTCTAAACGAAGTAATGGGGTTTGTAGCGCCAAATGTGTAGATGACAAACACAGCTCACGTTGATTAGTAACAATACTCTGAATCAAGTAACACAATTATTATATCTCCACTACTGGCATCGCCAAAGAAGTGTCTAACAGTCCAAGTCAAACTTAGAGAAATTTGACTTTGGCTGCAAAACATGTTACATTTGGAGTGGAGGGAGTATTTATGATTTCTTCGTTTTTGGTAGATAGGCTACATCCGAGTTTTTTCCCTATTGCAATAAACACAAGACTTGGGCAGAAAACTGTAAAGGCAAAGAAAAACGTTAAAAGATGTGTAAGAACAAAAAAGATATGTAATACAGTACAAAATTATACATGTTCCACGGTGACCTTGATCCCCTCCAAATGTTAGACTCACAACTTATCAAATCAAATAGATCATTTGCCTTCATTCTTAATTCCATTTACTTAGCTGTAGAAACAAACACGAAGACCATCTCAACGTTTAACCAGCCATAGCAAATTGCAGTCAACCTGCTAGTGCTAAATTCTAAGTATATGTATTTTAAATCAAAACAAGACCCCTTTTACCAAAGGAACCACTACCATGTACATGAAAATCTGCAATCCAAAGTGTGACAAATTGGTATGCATCAACCTGCATTTTTTGCAAGATGCGTTCAGGAAAAAAACCCGGCCAGCTCCTCCCCGGGACGCAGCAAGGCCCTGCGGTGGTCTGAGATGTCGGACTCCGACACGGAGGACGCCTCCCCTCCACCCGCTCCCGCACCCCTCCCCAGCCCGCCGGAAACCACCCCGGACCGGCGGCCACCAAATCAGCCGCCGCCGTCGCAACCTCAGGTAAGGGGCAGGCTCTCTCCCCGCTCGCCACTCCGTTCTTCCCTGCCAGCTCCTCCCCGGGACGCAGCAAGGCCCTGCGGTGGTCTGAGATGTCGGACTCCGACGCGGAGGACTCCTCCCCTCCATCGCCGAGCTCCTACCGGGACGTCGTCCGCCAGGACCTCCCCACCCGCGTCGTCGGGGGGTCGCATGCGGAGACGTCCGGGGCAGGCCTCATCCCGGAGACGGGTGACCCACTGCCGAGCCGCATGCGCCGCAAGCGGGGCCGGAGACCGCGTAAAGCTAGAGATAGCCGAAACAAGAGCTCCACCCAGGGAGCCGGAGGTGGCAGCGCCGGCGACGGTCGGACCGGGTCCCCCCACTTCAACGTCCTACCTCAGCTTACCCGCACCTCTGCCAACCAGCGGGCCCCCGTCCACCAGCGCCTCGTCCGTGGCCCGGCTCATAGCCGCCTCGGCGACAGGATGGAGGAGGACAGGCAGCTGACGCACGTCCGCGTCCCGGTGCACCAGCGCCTGGGGCCGAGGGTGCCACCGAGGGGACGCCGTCGCATCTCTGCGCCGGACGCCGATGGATGGAGAGAGGTCCTCCTAACGGGCTCTGGAGACCACCGCCCAAGAGGGGGCCCGACGCCAGGACAGCCGCGGCGACATCGCATCCTCGACGTGCTGCGGGACAGGTGCCTCAGTTGTCTGTCCTATGGCCACAAAATCGCAACTTGCCGGCTACCGCTGAGATGCCTCAACTGCCGCGGCTTCCGCCACCTGGCGCGCGATTGCAAACGGCCTAGGTCGCCGGGGAGCGGCGGCACTGGCGGTAGCGCGCCTGGTGGCCACCGGTTCGTCCGCCCGCGACGGGGCCATGACACCTCGGAGGGCTCACAGGCGGCGGGTTCGACTCCGCCGAGCAGCCCGCCGCAGCAAGACAGCGACATCGACAACGACGCCGAGCGGGACCCCTCCCCGCCCCCCCCGGCCACCCATCTCTTCGGCAGTGCACGGGCTCCTGCATCATCCAACGTTCCCCCGCCATAGAAGACGCTGAAGCCGGCCTTCGCTACGCTATCACGGCTCTGGCGGCGGATGGTTCTAGGATCGAGGTCGGGGCGGCGAGCCGTGCTTTGTGGTCCATCCCTGGCGTACAAGAAGGCACTTTCTCCATCTCGCCGTTCTTCCCGGAGAACTTCATCATCCGTTGCCACTCCAGGGCAGTCCGCGACGCCATCCTTGCCCAGCCATCGGTGCCGGCAGGGAACACCAACCTCGTGCTCAGGCCTTGGACTCGGCTGGCACACGCTGAAGGTTCCGCCATGACATTCAGGGTGACGATCGAGATTGAGGGCATACCGCCACACGCTTGGTGCGAGGACACAGCTGCGAAAATTCTTGCACCAAGCTGTTGGATCCACCAGGTAGAGGCGACAACCCTGAGCATGTCTGACCTATCTGCCTACAAGCTCATCGCCTGGACCAAGGATCCAAGAACCATCCCCAAGGCAGTATGGTTGCATGTCGCCGAGAACGAACCTCCGATCGCAGACGGCGGCGGGGCTATACGCTTTGGCAGCGTCTCCCAGTTCCTGCGCCGTAAGAAGCTACTCTCCTACTGCACCATCGTCCACGTCCGGGCGGTCACAGACTTCGACCCTGAGGACCCCTCCCCACCGAGCTCGCCACCATCCTCCGATGACGGCGACAGCGGCCATGATGGCCACCCGGAGCGCCACCACTTCCACCGGGGGTCGGCGCCGAGGACTCAAGGTTTCCACTGCAACCGGGGAGTCGTCGACGGCGAGGCTGGACCATCCGGCGTCGCCGCGAGGGGACCGGGGTACACTGGCAGGTTCCATACGTCTGCCACGTGTCGCCCCTTGGGACCTAGCGGTGACGTCAGCTCCGGGCGCGGCACCCAAGCTGCAGCTGGCTCGTCTGGAGAGGCTGATACGCTCGTCCTTCCATTGGAGTCCAGCCAAACCGAAAGCCAAAAGAGAAAGTTAAAGTTTCACATTCCGGGGGGGACCTTTGCCAATCCAAACTGACTCCACTAGAAGCCAACGCATGGCAGGCAGAAGGGCAACAGGCTTCGGACCCCATGGTCTTTGAGGCAGGTCTGTCTTGCAAGAAGGGTGAGACCAAAGACAAAAGCAGGAATGGCAAGGTACAACCTGGCAACGAGTCGGATCCGGGGTCGGGTCCGGCACTCGGTGTGCACGAGCCATGACAAAACACACTTCCTGAAGCCGCCAGCGAGGAGTCGACCCAAGACATGCGCGCACAACCACAGTCACAGCACGGCGACGAGGCAATCGCTCCCGCAAACGAGGCAGCAATGCTCGTGCAATCGCCCCTGCTGCCTGCCACGGGGAGCATGGAGGCCTAGAGTGCTTGCACACTTGCGCGGGGGACGCGCGACACTGCCGCCGCAACGAGCTGTCTGCACGACACCGCTGCGCCAGCAACGCCGAGGCGGCCCCAGCCACAGAGTAACACTGACCGAGCTGGCAGGGGGCCTCTTGGGGAAGATGCGGACGGAGATGTCGACGGAGGACCGGGAACCGCTGATCGGACGCCATCGCCCCTCGAGGCTGCTGAGCGCCTCACGAACTTTGTCATGGACGTGCAGCTCAAGCATCGCTCGCCCCTCATCTGCCCACCACCAAAGCCAGTGCCACAACCGAAGAGACCCACCATGCCGGTTAGGAGCTCAAGGATTGCAGCACAGAGGCTCGACCACATCCCAACAGCAAAGCGCGGCGAGGTTCTTCTGATGAAGCGGATGGGTGTCGCCCCCCCGACACCGTCGGTTTCGACGACCGCGAAGGCAACGTACGAGGCTGTGTTCAAGGGAGTGGTCACGGCGGCAAATGCCCAGGCGTTGGAAGACCTGCTCCCAGCGGCCAGAGCGCGGCGTGTGAAGGGCGCCCAGCGTCCTATTGCCTTGGCGGCTTAAGCCAGGGCAGCCAAGGCCTCGTCGATCATCCCAATGGATAACACAACGATCTTGTCCTAGAACGTCTGCGGCCTCAACAACAGAGCGCGCCGCGACAACGTTCGAACGCTCGTCGATGACTTTAGACCAACGATAGTCTGCTTGCAGGAAACAAAACTCGATGTAATCACTCACACCACGGTCCATTCCTTGCTTGGTGTAAGCTTTGTCGATTTCGCGTATCTCCCGGCTGCAAACACCCGTGGTGGTATCCTGATCGCCGCCCAACAGCCAATGCTGGCGCTCGTGGATGTGCTGATCGGATGCTACTCGGTGACTGTCGCTGTGATGACCACGGAACTGGGCGACGACAACCCACAAAAATGGTGGCTAACCGGTGTCTACGACCAACAAGACGACGGGGACAAGGAACTCTTTCTCGAAGAGCTCGAAGCAGTAAGAGACATGTGTGCTGGGCCTTGGGCGGTGTTAGGTGATTTCAATCTAATCTTGTCTGAGGATGATAAGAGCAACGCCAGAATCAATCGCAACAACCTCAGATTGTTCCGGGATGCTGTCGCCACACTGGAGCTGCAAGATCTGCACTTGCACGGCCGTTGCTACACCTGGAGCAACGAAAGAGACGTCCCTGCGTTCGTCCGGCTGGACAGATTGCTTGTTTCAGTCGAATGGGAACAGCAGTTCCCAAACTCACATCTGCGCGCTCTAGGTTCAGAGGCATCCGATCATTGTCCTCTGTTGTTGCAGACCAATGCTGGGGCCATGGGCAAGGCCAGGTTCCACTTCGAGGTGTTCTGGACTCAGTTTCCTGACTACGAAGAGACAGTGCAGAGGCTGTGGCTTGCTCCAGTTCACGGCGCAGGCCCGCTGACTCGGTTTGACAACAAGCTCAGAGCACTTGTTAAGGAGCTACAGAGGTGGTCAGCGACCAAGATTGGTTCCATCAGAGATCAACTTTCGATGGCGAGAGAAATCATCTGTCAGCTGGACCGTGCACAAGAAGAAATGAGGCTAGTTGTTCATGAGCTTGAGCTACGCCGGAGAACGAAGCAAAGCTGCCTTGGCCTCTCATCGCTGGCACGCACCGTTGCCAGGGAACGTTCCAGGATCAGGCAGCTGAGCGAGGGAGACGCCGACACGGCGTACTTCCACCTGATTGCCAGGGGGCGCAAGCGTAAGAATTTCATTCCATATCTGTCTGTCCAGGATCAGTCCCTAACGGAGCATGATGCAATGGCGGCGACGCTTCATAATCACTTTTCCGGTGTGCTCGGGATACCTTCTGCTGGAGCCACAGTCCTGGATCTCTCGACATTGGGGATACAGAGCGTACACCTGGATGACCAGGAACGCCCCTTCAGCGAACAAGAAGTGAGGGCAGCAATCAATGAAATGCCATCTAGCTGAGCGCCCGGGCCTGACGGCTTCACACCGCACTTCTACAAATCAGTTTGGCCACTGATTAAGGGGGAGTTCATGGCTGCTCTACACGCATTCGCACACGCGAATAGCAGAGCCTTTGGCAAGTTGAACAATGCACTGGTAGTGCTACTACCGAAAAAGCTGGGAGCTCGATGCCCTGCGGATTTCCGGCCAATATCGATGATACACAGTGTGGCCAAAATCATTTCCAAGGTGCTCGCGCTTAGGTTGGCCCCTAGACTGAATGAGATGGTGGCCAAGAACCAGAATGCCTTTGTTCGCGAACCCACGATCCACGATAACTACAAATATATCAAGAGTGCGGCTGCGCTGATCAGGAAAAAGAAGATCCCAATGCTGCTCCTAAAACTAGACATATCCAAGGCTTTTGACACCCTATCGTGGCCCTTCTTGCTGGATGTTCTCAGAGCATGGGGCTTTGGAGCAACATGGAGAAGGTGGATCGCCACTCTGCTCAGCACGGCTTCCTCCAGGATTCTACTCAACGGAAGACAGGGCGATGCAATACTTCACCGGAGAGGAGTGCGCCAGGGAGATTCTCTTTCCCCCCTCCTCTTCATCTTGGCCATGGACGTGCTACATCGCCTTTTCGCCAAGGCAAGCAGGGATGGGGTGCTGCGACCTATGCAACCGGAAGAGATCAAATACCAGTGCAACTTCTACGCGGACGACGTCATCCTTTTCATCCGCCCAACTCGCAGTGAGGCAACAGCGGTCAAGACCATTCTTCAGATCTTTGGTCAGGCCTCAGGCTTACACACAAATTTAGCCAAGTGCTCAATCACTCCGATTTACGGTGGGGAAGAGGCCATTCCTGACATTGTCAACATACTCGGCTGTCAAATTCAGGAGTTCCCCATTCGGTATCTGGGATTGCCATTGACGACGGGGAAGATACCCAAAGCTGGTTTTCAGAGCTTGGTGGACACGGTGGCGAGTAAGCTGCCGCCTGTGCACGGTACTTTGATGGCGCGAAGTGGACGCTTGGTGTGGATCAAGTCGGTTCTCAGGTCAATCCCAATATACACCATGATGGCGGAAAACTTACCATCTTGGGCACGTAAGGAAATTGATAGCATTTGCCGCAAATTCCTATGGGCAGGCAGAGATGAATCAGTGCGCGGTAAATGCTTGGTGGCGTGGCCGACAATCTGCAGGCCGACCAAGCTGGGAGGTCTGGGCATTAGCGACCTCAAGCTCGCTGCTTTCGCGGTGCAGATAAGATGGCTATGGCTACAAAAGGTCGACAACGACAGAGCTTGGAGTCAGCTGCCTATCACCGCTGCGCCGGAGGTTCATGCTTTCTTCAAAGCCTCGACATATACGATGCTCGGGGATGGTCGAAGCACGCTGTTTTGGGAAGACAAATGGTGGGACAGCAAAGCACTAGCAGACCGTGCACCATTCCTCTTTCAGTTTGTGAAGGACCAGGAGGACGCTCACGGTCAGAGATGCCTTGCAAAATAGACACTGGACTACTTCGTTCGACGGAGCTCTGTCTGTTTCAGCCATGGCGGAGTACTTGGAGCTGTGGGCTGAACTACAGAATGTGCAGCTCAACGAGACACCAGACAAGACGATCTGGAGATGGACCACCGATGGGAATTACACGGCGAAGTCCGCCTATTCCATGCTGCACTCCGGTGCGATGAAGTTTAACGGCCATCGCCTAATTTGGAAAACATGGGCACCTTTGAGAGTAAAGATTTTTCTCTGGCTCGCTTTTCGTCGAAGGCACTGGATAGCTGATCGGCGGGCAAGACACGGACTGGAGGCAAGTGATCGCTGCTACCTTTGCGATCAGGTGCAGGAGACGATCGACCATCTGCTCTCCTCCTGCCCTTTCACCAGGGAGCTTTGGCATGTCATCTTACAGACCCTCGGCCGACACTCGCCGCAAGGCCAGGCAACAACGCGCCGCTGGTGGCGCGCCCTGCGTGCACTTTGGAACGGAGCCGGGCGAGATGGAATCGACAGTCTGTTCGCTCTTGTTTCCTGGCACGTTTGGAAGGAACGCAACGCCAGGTGTTTCCGGGAAGCGCCCTCAACCATGAACGACCTGCTGCAGACCATCCGGTCGGAGGCTGCTCGCTGGGTCTCGGCTGGCGCCAAGGGTCTCGAAGCCTTGGCAAACAGCTAAGATCAGTTTGCAGTCCCACTGCTTGCTTTCAAGTTGTTCCTAGTTACCATGTAATCCCTAGTGTTTTGCGAGGCCGACGTCGGCACCTCTTGTAAATTCAAACTCTATCTTCTTAATTGCAATGATGCGCATACTCATGCGTATTCGAGAAAAAAAAGGAAAAAAACAAATAAGATGATCTGTTGAAGAAAAGAAAAAGCAATTAAACAACAATGATTATAAAGTGCAAAAAAAATCCGCTATGCAAATATAAATATCCACCTATAGTTTGACACGCTATTGATGCTAGTTAATAGGGAAAATGGAAGTCGATCTAGAGTAGACTGACATCAAGCCCAAGTACCATGAGATGAAATTTCCATATTCCAAACTTGAAGTCAACCAAGCCAACGATTCAGGAGTTGTGTTTATTTGCTTGCCAAATCAAATAGTGCCATGATAAAAAACCAGTAGATGAAAACAATTGTGAAGCTCACACATCGTTTATGAACAAATACAGAGGAAAAAAAGACATCAAAACAAACGCAATAAACAATATTGAAGACATATGACCAAAATGGCAAAGCAAGTCATTCTAAGGGAAGAATAGGGATCTGATTCTAACGCCATGTATAATGAGTAGAGGTGTTTTTACTAATCAACCTACAATAGAGAAGCAAAATAAACCATCATTTTACTAAAGTACTAGAGAAAGGCAATTGTGCAGGCAATTCTGCTGCATCAGGCCAGCAAAGAAGTAGAGCAAATTCAGTTTGCATCGCCATGATACATCAATGCTTAGATTACAAAGGTATATCCTCACTTAGCATTTTTCGACTCCTCTTCTTCCTCGCACCCATCTTCAAATGATACAGAATCTTCTGAATCAGTTTCACCTTCTACATCATTGTCTTCTCCAGCAGGTTGTGGCATCTTCAAATCCTCGTTTGGCATCCTCAAAACTTTTCGAGGATAGTTGTTGGTCCTTCCAAGGTGAACGATCCTCCTAGCCTCCTCCATCCTTGATGCAGCAATCAATGCAGTCACTACCTGCTGCAGCAACGAGCAATTGACTCTATACTTCCTACTAAAGATCTCATGGCAGCAACTTAGAGCACGATCAAGCTCTCCAGCCTCGACAAAATGTGGCACAAGGGTATGAAATGTGCCCCTATTTGGTGCACATTCATTCTTTATCAGATCGTCATATACCTTCTTGGCTTCATTCAATCTCCCTTCCTTGCAATACCCTCGAATCAGTTCGTTGTAGGACACTGAATCAGGTTTTGGTCCCTCCTTTTGCATCCTCTCAATCAATGCAACTGCATCCTCAACCCTCCCTTGGGAAACTAAACCCCGCAGCTTTGCATTATAGCTCTTCACATCCGGCTCAACATTCCTCCCCTTCATCATCTCCCAAACTTTCTCGGCATCATCAAAGCTATCATTGTTGTAAAACCCATTGAACAGACTGTTGAAAGAGATGATATCGGGGGTAATACCGCTCTTCTCCATGAGCGTGATGACATCGAGGGCGGCCCAGAGGTCCGGCTTCTGGCACAGCGCGCTGATGAGTATATTGTAAGAGTATACACTGGGGACAATGGCGGGGTGTGAGGCCGGGATCTGCTTGAACGCGGTGGCGAGTGCGTCGAAGTCGCTGGCGTCGAGGTAGGCTGAGAGGAGGGCGTTGAAGGCCATGACGGACTTGTGCTTCGGTGGAAGGTCGTGGAAGATCGTGGCGGCGTGGGACGGCATGGATGCGCGGCCGCAGAGGCGGACGAGGCGTGCGGCGAAGCCCACGCTGGAGGCCTCGATGAACGGCTTCTGTGAGTCGATGATGGCCGCAACGGCGTCGTGGCGGCCGAAGGAGGCGAGGCGGGCCACGGCCACCTCGTACACGCGGTGCTTGGCGCGGAAGCGATCAGACGCGGTCGAGTGGGCGATGAACTGGGACACAAGCTTGTCCGGATCGCGCTCCTGGAAAATAGCCTTCAGGATTTTGGTGAGATTCCGGGACTCGCGGCGCTCGTCGGGTTTCGCATCCGCCTGGACGGCTGGCACTTTCGGTGCCTGCGCGGGCTCGGGCGCCGGTTTGGAGGGTCGGGCGCGTGGCTTGGTCGAGGAGAAGATGCTGGAGAGGCGGCGCGCGGGGGAGGCCATGGCAGTGGGGGATGGAGCAACGCGGCGGCGGGGTGGGGTTTGCGGCTAGCCGACTGACCACTGTGCGTGTTGAGGCAGGCGGAGGGTTTTGCATTTGCTGCACAGAATATTTGGGCCGTGAACTTTGGCAGCCCAGCGCACAACCCAGCTGGACCACTCTGCTCATGGCTGCACAGCCCATCTAGGATCCTAGAAGGTATAGGGCCTGTTTGGCCGGGCTCTCCCTGGCTCCGGTTTCACTCTATAGACTACTGTAGCACAGAGCTAGAAGAGTCAAAAAATGTAGCTTCGCAGCTCCCAGGCAAAAGGATGAAGGAGCCGGAGACCCGGAGCATTTTTTTCGGATTATTTGGATCTATACCATTACAAATTTCAAACTTTGGAGAAACGTCATTATTATCCGTCTATTTTGAAGTGTGTCATTATAATTCTTCTCTTCCTATAAAAATATCATGGAATACGTATGAAAACGACTTGAACCCAGTTGCAGACGTATATAAATACATATACACATTACAGCCCCTCTACTGTGTCACTGACGCACGGGCCCCACATATCTTCTTCTTCCTCATCTCACCATCTTCCATTGCCGAGTAACATCGCCGTCGTCGCCGTCGAGCCAGCGTTCCAGGCGGCAGCAGTGGTTGCGCGGTAGGCGGAGAGCACGCGGCCAGCACACAGCTCGCGGCCCAGGCGAGCACAGCAGCAGCACATGCCCACGAGGCAAGCAGCACGGAGGCAAGATCCACGCCGGTGAGCTGCCCGAGCAGCAACACACAGCCAAGGTGGTGAGAAGCACGCGGCTTAGCTCTCCGGCCGCCTCCTCCGCGCACCGCCCAACGGGAGATCCCATGCCGCAAGCTCCACGCACGGCCCCGACCGAGAACTCCGGTCGTCCCTTGGGCCGCGAGCTACGTACTGGCCGCGTGCTCCGCCGACTGCACACCCGCGTGCTGCTGTGCATCCGCTGCCGCGCCTGGAACGCCGGCTCGACACCGACAGCAACGGCGATGCTGCTGCTCAGCAATGGGAGATGGCGGGAGGAGGAAGAAGAAGATGACGTGTGGGGCCTGCGCGCCAGTGACATGGGATAGAAGCTGCGATGAGTATACGTATTCATATAGGCCCAAGTCATTTTCATACCCAAGTCATTTTCATACGTATCCCATGGTATTTTTATGGGAAGCGAAGAATTATAATGGCACGCTTCTAAATAATCGAATAGTAATGGTCGTTTCTCTGAAGTTTGAAAATTGCAATAGTCTGAATCCAAATAACCTTTTTTTTGCCGGTACAGTTCTTCACAGTGGAACAGGAGCCGGAGCACCAGACCCCCATAATTTGATATGAGCGTTAGTATCCTAGATGGGCCGAGACTCATATATAGTCCTCCCAGAAGGTATATTACTAAGTACTAACGCTCGTATATTTCTATCAAATTATACCTTCTGCTAGGCGGACTATATACTACTTCAAAGCAACAATCTGAAGTGTGGCAAATTGGTAGTCAGTGCACCATCCTGTAATACTTGTCAGTTCACTGTTCTAACGGTCAGTTATCTGATTAGATAAGATGGTCTGATGAAACTAAGAAAAAAAAAACAGGCATCACTATAAATGAGTTAATCAATCTTACTGAACAACTAGTTTGTCATGTTGTCTCAACTACCAAAAAAAAATACGACTGTTCTAAATTATAAATGCTTTTGACTTTTTCCATAACGCTTTTGTAGTTGCATAGCAAAAGCTTTTTTTTTTTGAAATGAGGAAACCACATTTCTATTGATGAATAAGACAAATAAGGGCTTGTTTGGATCCATTAGTACTAAGAAACAGATAGGTAATGCCTAATAACTGCTAAATTTTTTTTAGCAGGGGTAGTTTGAATCGATCTGCTAATAGGTGGTTGGGTTGTGAGTTGAAAGCACATATATATAAACTATTAGCACCTATTAGAACCTCCAAACCTGGTAATAGAACTAATAATTAACAGATTTATTAATAGGTCTGTTTCGATCTAGTAGTACAAATTTTAGCTGCTAATTTTTCGTGCTAATAGATCCAAATAGGCCCTAAGTCTAGCTCCGGACCCAGAGACTAACCTAGCCGCAACAACAGAGAGTGAAACAGCCAACGATTTCACCCTTTCAAGTCAAAACTAAAACAACAACTAGTGAATCAGCCAAAGATTTCCCCCTTTCAAGTCAAAACTAAAACAACAACTGTCAGAAAGACCACAATCTAGAACATAGCTCCCACCATATTATAGTCTGTGTGACCGATTACAGAAACACTGGGCCTGTTTGGTTGGTGACTGAGAAACCTTGCCTGGTCCAGGTATGCATGCATCCCAGACGTCCATTTTTGGATGCCTGGGGCCAGAATGGGTTGCTTGGCAGGCACTGCCAGAGCTCCAACCAACCAGGCCCACAGTCTGTGCGTCCTCAACATCACAAAAGCCGCTGGAGATCCGGCTCAATCAGCTCAGTTCTCTTCTTCTCCAGGATCTTCGTCCATTAACAGCGCCGCCCGAGTTGATGGAAGTGTTCCACAGCAGCCTCTTGGTAATCCTGACTTACAATTTGAAACAGCCTGAGGAGCTAGAAGTGGTATTATACTATTATTAGAGACCATATTACTACCTTTTTACATAGATACTATTGATTATCTTTCATTTGATTGATACCGACGAACAGCCATTATGATTTGAATGAACACTTTTCTCATGCTAAACATTCTAAGGGAGCACCAAATATTTGCTATAAATATCTTATTGTCATAAGTAGTTGTTATATTCCAAAAAAGCATATTACAGCACAAAAGCGAAATTAACAACAATCTCGTTAAACAGTAAAACAGGTACCGTGTGCATGGGCATGACAGATCAATGGCTAACCTTCGAAAGTATGTCCTCCTCACACCATCAAGCAATTTTAGACTCCAATTCCTCCTCATTCCCCTCTTCATACGGTACAGAATCATTGCAGTCAGTCTCAGCTTCGACATCATTGTCTTTTCCATTAAGTGCAGTCTCAGCTTCGACATTTCCATTAAGTGCTGGCATCTTCAAATGCCTTGGAGGATAGTTGTTCTTCCTCCCAAGCTTAACAATCCTTGTAGCGTCCTCGACTCTAGATGCAGCAACCAATGAAGTCACTACTGCCTGCAGCAGTGAACATTTCACTCTGCACTTCCTACTAAAGATCTCCTGACAACAATTTAGAGCAAGATCAAGCTCCCCGGCCTCCACAAGACATGGTATGAGGGTTTCCAATGTGCCTTTATTTGGTGCATATCCATTATTTACCAGATCATCATATACCTTTGGACTCATCCAACCTTCCTTGTTTGCAGTACCCTCGAATCAGCTCATTGTAGGATACTGAATCAGGTTTAGGCCCTTCCTTCTGCATCCTCTCAATCACAGCAACTGCATCCTCCATTCTCCCTTCAGCAACCAAACCCCGAAGCTTTGCATTGTAGCTCTTTGCGTTCGGCTGAAGATTCCTCTCCTTTATCATCTCCCAGATTTTCTCGGCCTTGTCAAAGCGACCATTGTTGTAAAACCCATTAAGCAGAGAGTTAAAAGATACCATATCGGGGGGTCAGACCGCACTTCTCCATGAGCGAAATGACATCGAGGGCGGCCGAGGGTTCGGCTTTCTGAGAGCCCGGGATCTCGTCCAACGCGGTGGCGAGAGAGTCGAAGTCGCCGGTGTCGACGTATGCGGCGAGGAGGGCGTTGAAGACCGTCACGGACTTTCGGGGGAAGGGCAAGGAAGGTCGCGGCAGCGTGGGACGGCATGGAGGCGCGGCCATAGAGGCGCACGATGCGCACGGCTAAGTCCTCGTTGGAGGCCTCGAGGAAGGGCTTCTGTGAGTCGAGGAGGGCCGCGACGGCGTCGCGGCGGCCGAAGGAGGCGAGGCGGGACACGGCCACCTCGTACACGCGGTGGTTGTCGCGGAAGCGTGGGGACGAGGTGGACGCGGCGATGAACTGGGATACCAGCTTGTCCGGATCGCGCTCCTCGGAAATGACCCGCAGGATTTTGCCGAGGGGATTCCCGCGGTTGCGGCCCGCCTTGGGTTTTGCCTCCGCCTCGCCGGCTGCCGCTATCTGGTCCGGCGTGGGTTCGGGCGCCAAATTGGGTGGCCGAGCGCGCGGAGTGGCCGAGGACAAGATGCTGAAGAGCGGCGCGTACGGTAGAAGGCGGCGGGGGTGGCCATGGCCATGGGGGCGTAACGTGACGGCGGGTGGGGTTTGCGTCGAGACGACGGGAGGAAACAGGGAGGAGGAGGTTTTCGCGATGCTGCGCATTGTATTTGGGCCGTTAATTGTTAGCCCAACAAGGTAATAGTACATCCGAACCAAACTGAACCGCCTGGCCCATACTCGCCGCTCCCCAAGGCCCCACCGACTTGCGACGACCATGGACGGGCACGTCCGGCGGTTGCTGAACCGCGTGTCGATCGCCCTGGCCGCCGTCGCCACCGGCACTGCTGCACTGTCGCATTCCTCCTACTGCATCGCCGGAGGCAGCGGCTCGCCCACTATGTACTCGCTTGGCCCTTTCCCGCACTCCGCGCTGCATCTCCCGTCGTGGACCCCGCCTCCGCCTCGCCAAGCGGGCCTCCCCGCGCTGGCGCCGCCGCAGTGAGCCGTCCTCGTACCTCGTCCACTCGCGTCCGCCTCTAGGAATCCTCCCGCGTGCTGCGTCGCCGCAGGTGCAGGGCAGGCCGCGGACGCGCTCCACGCGGCCGGCGTCGGGGACGTCACGGCCGTTGATCTCGTCGACTTCCCCCGCTCGTCCGCCGAGCGGACGCACACAACCTCCCATTCTTCGATGGCGCTTTCGACGTTGTGATGTCGGACGACCCGGGCGTGCTCACCAGCGCACTCTTCCCGTCCCGGTTCGCGACCGAGATCGAGCGCACCGTCCGACGCGGTGGCGCTATCGCGATCGCTGTCGATCGGCACGTCGGCCTGTCCACCGTTGCGCACCTTTTCAGGAAGTCGCGCATCGTTAAGGTGAGGAATGCTACACTGGATGGTTCAGTTGTGAACATCGTCATCTTCAGAAGTTAGAGAACATTCATTGGTCATTCTTTTTATTAGTGTTCTATTTAATTATTCTCTATTTTCGACCTTAGGATTTTTTTTTCTTTCGGTTTTGTGATTAGGTTGTTTTCAGTTGTCATGGTTAGTCTTGAGACATTGTAATGAAGTTGTATGAGTATCTAAGTACAGTAGCTACTTCAAATGAGAATGACCAAAAAGTCTCTGACTCAAGCGACCATGACGCCCTGAAAATCATCTTTAAAACGTTAAGCATTTGGATACAGCGTGAGACAGTCCCAAACAGTGGCAGATGCACTAACAAACCGGGCATGGATACAGCAGATCAGAGGTGGGCTCTCAGTCACAATCATAGCAGAGTTTCTCCGCATTTGGAACGCCACCCAGAGTTTCGAGCTCAGCAACGTCGCAGACCGACTGGTTTGGAAGTGGGCCTCTGATGGCAAGTTCTCAGTGAAGACAGCGTACAATGCCCTGCACTTCGGCACCCATGCCCTGCCTGGATGCAAGCTCATTTGGAGCTCTTGGGCGCGGCTGCGCATAAAGATTTTTCTTTGGCTAGCTCTCAGGAAGCGCCTCTAGACGGCTGACCGACGGCGCCGACACAGCCTGGAAGTGCCGGACAACTGCTTCCTCTGTGATCAGGAGCCAGAGTCCATAGATCACATCGTTGTCAGTTGTTCCTACTCAAGGCAGGTATGGTGGTCCATCAGAGCGGCTCTACAGGAGACCGGGCAGCTACAGCCGGCCAACTCCATTCTCGGCTGGTGGAAGGCGTGGAGAGAGCAATGGGTTGGGCAGTGCCAGAGGGGAGCTGACTCCATGTTCGCCCTGGTAGCTTGGTAGCTCGAAAGAAATGCAAGATGCTTCCGGTGAGCAGTCACCCAGCCACACCAACTGCTAAGCCTCATTCGGTACAATGCCGAGCAGTGGGTGAGCGCGGGCGCCAAAAACCTGGGTTGCTTAATCAAACGAGTAGTCCATCATTGAGGGAGACTGTGAGAGGGGAGTTGTGAGTGTGGTGGTGGGGGGGGGGGGGGGGGGGGGAGCTTAATGAAAGTCCAAGAGGTCATACCCCGTTTGTAAACAAACTCTATTCCTTCCTTAATACAAAAACACGTAAATCTTTTCCGTGACCGAGAAAAAAAAACGTTAAGCATAGATGATCATGCCAACTTCAGAGGACAGAAACCACCCGCTCCCATTTTTGAATTGCTTGTCATTACATGGACATTAGGATCATCGTACATGAGCTACAATACTATTGTCGTGTAATTTAAGTCCCTTGCATGTACTGAACAACGGGATTGAGAGGGATCTTCCCCACAAAACTGAACAAGGCCTCACTGATAATTTGTGCAACACTTTCTTCCGCTACGCAACAGAGACTTCACAAGTCAGAAACTATAACTTCTTCCTATGCAAATTACTCCGACACTGTTGAATTCTCCGTTGCGTTAATAACCAAATGAAAAGTTGAACTCTGGGCGGCGCTGCGCAGCCTGTTTTGTTTGGAGATTGAATTCATTCTGCATGGGTTGGTCAGGGACCAAAAGGAATCGGCTTGTCCGACCTATTTTGCGGAATGACTTTGTCAGAGAGATTAGCTTGCTGTTGGTTCACGGAAACGCCGCACATGGAACCGTTCCATGACGGACCAGTTGATGACGTGCCTCGAATGTGCTCGGATTTTGGATCATGACTTGAACCAAACAGGTCGCAGGATCTGGGGAACCGCCCTTGGCCTTGAGGAGTTTCTACACTGAAAGGACTGGTTAGCCTGCAATCTGCGTCCTCAGACAATAAGATCTCGGTGATGATTTCTTACACCCCATTCAGCTCGACCTACGCCTGGGGTGACAGGAGTGGCACACTACGAGTGTGCCTGTGCAGTGTAGTCTGTAGTCTGCAGTCTGCAGTGACTGAAGAGGATAGGGAAACGGTCCGCGAGAGTGTCATCATCAGTCCAAGCATCCAACCAGAATGATGTATCCCGGCCATGGCCGAAATGAACCGTGGTAATGGGCTGTTATGGGGAGCAAGGATTATAGGACCTCTTATAGAGGTCACCCTCCATCAGTGGCGGATTCAGAAACATGTTGTATCTCGGGCTAATTACTGAACTTCTCTTATGTCCGGGAGAACTAATGGGTTGGATGACCTTTTTATGTGTATTTTATAATACAAGGTCTGTTTCGATTGCCAAGACCTATCTACTAGTTAGACTAAAAATTAGCTTAAATTAGCTCAAGTTGACTAGCTAGTTGGCTAACAACTAGCTAAAGACTTAGTTAAAAATTGGCACATCTATTAACCCTCTTGTTTAGATGTACTAGAGCTAATTTAAGCAAAATTTAACTAGCTAGTAATTAACTTATGGTATTTAAACATGGGAGCGTATACTATGCAAACCTACTAGCTATGTAAACTACGCAAACTCTAATCAAACGTACACGATTCTAATCTAATGGTCTCAGATGGAGGTGGGAGAATTATTCACTTCAATCCTCCCACCAAAAACTTTCTAATCACTTAAACTCAGCCTTCCAGCTCGGTTACGATCTCCGTTACGTCGATCAGATTACAGCCCGCGACTCGCCCCTCGGCGCCACGACTCGTCGCCCCCTCGGCCCTCGACGCCGTGACTCACCTCCGCATGACGCTAGAGGTCCCTCGGCGCCGCCCGCCCGTCTCCTCCTCCCCGGGCGACTCACCAATTGCGGCAAATGTCATAGCCACATAGGCACAACCACTCGGATACTACAGTCCTGCGAAAACTGATCAACAGTCATGCCCATTGCAGAACATCCTTTATCCATATTGTGAACTCCAATAAGGGCTGAAGCTGAAATTAAATGTTCCAGCAGTGTTGTATTCATTGGAACGAATTCACTGATCATGGCTGTGGTCTGAAGGTTTCCATCTTGGCAGTTCTCGGTCATGCACCCAGATCAGTCCTTGGCAATTGAGTCATTGCTTTTCTTCTGATGGCACACGGGTTGCCAGAATCCTAGAAGTCCCAGTGGTTCTCCTCGTCGCCCACGTTCTGAATCTGAAACTCTACTGAAACTAAACTATACTCATTCTCTGATGAAACTGAAACTCTGACGAAACTGAAACTCTGACTCGGGTGAACACGCGGAGATGGGGCGGCGGCGAGGAAAGGGCGGCACCAGCACGGCCACGGCCCACGGCCACGCCAAGGAAAGGGTTGGGGCGTTCCCGCGCTCCGTCTCGCTGTAGGTCGGACCGGCTACGGCCGTGGGCGCTGCTCGCCGCGACGACGAGCCCGGGGAGGAGGAGACGGGCGGGCGGCGCCGAGGGACCTCTCGCGTCACGCGGAGGTGAGTCGCGGCGCCGAGGGGCGAGTTCACGCGGAGTCTCGCGGCGCCGAGGGGCGAGTCGCGGGCCGTGATTTGACCGACATTGTAACGGAGCTGGAAGGCTGGGTTTAAGTGATTAGTAAGTGTTTGGTGGGAGGGTTGAGGTGAATAATTGTCCCATCTTCATCTAAAATCATTGAATTAGAATCATGTGCGCTTGATTAGAGTTTACGTAGTTTGCATAGTTAGTATGTTTGTATAACATACACTCCCATGTAGAAAGCAGGATAGAAAGTGACAGACACCCCCTAGGCCCAGCATGAGAACATCCAAACTTGGGCCTAGAGTTAGAACACATAGAGACCCCTCCTAGTTAATAACAACTGGGCTTGATTGATAATACGAGTTCCAGGTGGGCTCTCATCATCAGATCAGATGAAAAAAAAAGGGGCAAGGTCTCCCGCGCGTTTCTGCCGGGGAGAAAGGGATAGACGTTTCTGGCAAAACAACCGGCGCGGCGCGGCCACTGTTGGCCGTGGTGCACATGACATGCGCCTCAAGGAAAGGGAACAGTGTCCGATCGATCTCCGATCTCGACAGTTGGATTGGATGGAGCGCGCGCGTGCGGAGGGTTGAATCGCTCACAGTTGCCACGGTCAGACACAGCGCCGGCATCGCACCTGCGGGCGTGCGGTAGGATAGAGACCAGATGGAGGGGGCGGCCCCGGCGGTAGCTGGGAATGTCCCCGGCCTCGTCGCTGTCCCACTCCGATCCCACGGGCAGATGCAGCGCACCAATGATGCCGCCACCGTGCGCGGAGCAGGAGCAGGAGGAGGTGGCATCAGGCAAGGCAGCTCGATGGATGGATCGATCAAAAAAGCCTTGAGCCACGCACGTCGCGGCGTCATGGTCCGCGCACAGTGGCATGTCCCGCCTGGTGATTCGACGGGCTTCCGGCAGGCACGAATCATCAGCCATCGCTAGCTGGGCGCGGAGTAATGAGCGAGAGGGGGGGCAACGCAACGCAACCAGATTTTTCCGCCATTTATCAGTCCAACTAGATGGGCTCCATCAGTGACGCGAAGGGAACCTTTTGGCGCGTACTTGCTGGGTCTGGGAATCAAATAAACGCGGGCGTGGGGGGCCGGATCGATCGGAGAGTGGCACCAAACGTTATCAGACAAGGGATTCAATGGCCGCTCTGACTTCCTGCCTCCCCCCTGCGCGCTGTTTAGTGTGTTATAGACTACTCATAATAATTCATCTGGTATTGTATTGAAATATGCCTTTGGTAGCCAGGCCAGGCCGGGCCATCGATGGCGCGTAGGAGGCATGGGTGCATTCCTATCCTATCCCTGTCCTGCCGGCTGCCGCGGCCGCGGCCGGGAGTTGGAGGCGCAGCCGCAGGCAGCGGCCAGCGCCCAGCGGGAGATGGAGCGCATGCGATGTCTTTCTTTTTTCCTGACGACGGCGCGCGTGGGATGTGGCGACGGAGTGATGGGCCGGCCGGCCGGCCGGGGCCGCGGAGCGAGCCACGTCGAGCCATCGAGGCAGGGGCTGCCGGGCTGCGACAAGACGTGCACCAGCCACCAGGCTGGCCCCCGTCATCGCCACCGTCCCCCTGCATCTGCATTAACCCGGTGGCATGGCATGGCATGGGGCAGCCGGGCAACATGTCCCCTGCTACACGTGTGCCCCCGGCTTCTTTAACTCCCACCCAACCCAACCGGCCAGGGGCCAGCCCAACCACTGTCGCTTATGCTTATTCTGAAGGATCTTATCAAGAGCCGCCCAGCTTATTATTAAGAATTTCTCTCTAGCTAGCACTCAGCATAGCTAGCACAGGAACAGGAAAGGAGTAATGTACAGTAGGGTAACGCTTCGTTGGGAGGCATTGCAGTTAACAGTGCTCGTGCTCGGTGTCATACTATCACGCAAGCCTGTATGGCTCTGACTGATGATCGACATATGCATACATGATAAGCACTGTACTGTATATGTGGTTGTTGACTACTACTCCAGTTGGACTAGGCTGCGCTGACGAGACTGGACCCGGCCGGCGACCAGGTCAAAATGATCTGACAGCTCGTCTAGACTAGACGAGGGGCAAGCAAGCAAGCAATGATAGGCGGTTGCACGCACACTACAGCTACAGCTACAGCCTACAGGAGGCGAGCAGCACGTTCGGCATAATAGACCACTGGGTCCGCGGCCAGTGCCCTCTACACAAACGGCCGGGCGATTGGTTTGGCTTTGGCAGCCGCGCACGCCCCGAGCCGGAGGAGATCATTGCCGCCGCAACCGCCAAGGTGCGCCACCGCGCCCGGGGGCCGCCCTGTCCGCTTTGTACCGTGCCGCCCACATGGATGCCTCCTCATCTTCTTTGCTTGCTTGCATGGGCTCCCTGTAGGCGCGCTCGCCTGTTCCCGCTTTACGCAACGCCTGCTTTCGGCCTTTGGCTCTGTCTGCCCCCCTCGTCCGTCCCTCGATCTGCCGATCGCCAGCTCCCTGAGAAATGAGGCGAACGAGCGTTTTTGGCCTTTTTTGGGTCAATGATCGATGGTTTTATGATATCCAACCGCTGAAATTTGTAAGATGCCTGTGTTTATGTGGCGCGTGTTTGTAAGAGCGTGCTTTTCACTCTTTAATTTGCATGTCTTTGTGTTCAAAGACCTCTTCCAAACGCTCGTCGCTCCCGGAAGACTGTCAGCCATGTCCACGTATAAGCGCGCGGTGCTCGCTCGAAAGAGTACACGGTCACTGCCGTACTGTTCATTATTTATTAGACTTGTTTCCGTGCTCGATCGCTGTCATCTTCATTCTTCAGAGTACTGATGGATTGCTGAATGCTGAGTTGCTGACACATATGACTGGTCTAGTAGAGTACAAGTAGTCAGTAGAGCTGCCAGCGATCGAAGACGGCTTGGCAAAGAAAGTTCAAAGGGGAGCAAAGTGCAATCGCAGAACAACAACATTGATGAGACCACACCAGTATGCCAGAACTTCTCCGACATTCCAAACCTCCAAGCTGATCTTATTAGGTCGCATTCTCATTGTACCCTCGTGTTTCCATTTTTGAACAATATCCTCATTTTAATATAAAGCATCCTTCATATATAGTATATTCATATAAAACATCTCATTTCTTTTTATGGGGAGCATATATACCTATACCTTTATAACTGTAGGTAAAGCAGGCAATCAGGCATGCATGTAGTCCTGTAGAACAAAGGAACAAATCACACCAGCCTGTTCGTTTCATCGTTTTTTGTGGCTGATAAGCCGACTGATGCGTTTTTTTGCCGTTTTTCTGTGAGACAAAAAACACTGTTTCAGTGACTGATAAGCCAAGCAAACAGCGTATTCCACCAAAAATTTGCAGGAAGATACTCTTGCTATTGGTGGTAATCAGCTCATGTTTTTTTTTTTGCGGTTAATGATGTTTTGTTGTGAGAGAAAAACATTGTACCATGATTGATAAGTTGGGTTGTAAATTCAAGCCATGTTCTGAGCTCTCATCAATTCTGTTTGGCTGAAATAGACAATTAACTACTTAGCTAGAGGGAAATTTCCTCTTTAGACTTGTTGGATTCTTACCTCCATGGTTAGGGTCTTGGGACTTGGGAGTTGGGCTACTCCCTTTAATTATAGTCTTTTGTTTATAGAGTGGGACAAGTGCTCCTCCGAAATAAAGAGCGAGACTTGCTCGAGCCATGGATAGCGCTATAGCTCTAGGTTCCTGCTCATCATAACTTCCACAAAGACCGTCATCAGAGTGTTAGACTAAATAGGAAGTGTGTCTAGCTCAACTGATTGAGTAGGGAGGTGTAGTCATACACTCAACTACTCAAGTTTTAGTTCTCCTCAACTTTTGAATTTAGCTTCTTGTTAGTTTCTTCTAATTGAAAAGTTGCATAGTACCTACTAAGTTGGTCCTTTTTCTACATTGCATCAGGGTGTTTGGAAAAGAAAAAATAATAGGCATATTGTTTTGTATTTGTAAAATAGGGAGCAGAGTCTCACAATGATCATATTATTACCTTGATACAATTGTCTTAATATCATTCTTCAACAAAAAATAATATATTGATGATTAATGATGATTTATCAACTACACAAATATATCTTTACTAGCAAAAATGGAAAATTTCAAAGACCGTCAATAGCAACTAATATAAAAAGATACTCCATCTGTCCCTAGATAACTGCAGTCATTAGTGTGCATGCTACAAATTTAACTCAATTTGTACAAAATACGTATAACATTTGTATTTTTCAATAAATTTATTAAAAAATTAGATTCAAAGATACTAATTATGTATCATAAATATTAATATTTTTCTAATATATATTTAGTCAAAGTTATTTTTTGGGAAGGGAAAACGACATATATTCAGAGATAGAGGGAGTATGTTACCAATTCCATCTTGTAAAAAATAAAAAATATGGAAATACTGACTCTTTTTGACTGATTAATAGCTTTAGAGTTGATATTGAGCCTAACTATTATTTTATGCTTATTAGGGAGGGGGTTGTGCAGCACCTTCATTCTAAAAGAAGACCCGCCTGACTCAAAAGTACTAAAGTTAGTATCAACAGTTTTCCCACTTTTCATTTTTTTTTACATTTATATGTTTATAAATCGCCTAAAACTACAACTATACATAGCTTAAAATTGATGTGTCATTTATCCTAAAAAAGTTGATGTATCATTTGAGAGGTATACATCGAGTGTTGATTAAATGGCTAAATAAAAGAGCAACTAATATACAGTAATGATTTTATCAGCCACTTAAAAAAACCAGGCACTATAACCACTAGGAATTAATCGTCTTATAAGCCTGATTAGAAAATGATAAAGTGTTCCCTTCTATTTCCATATATATACGCCTGGCACATGTCATCATGTTTTGGACAAAAAAAAGGAGGAAAAACGTGCTGTACTCCTGGTGGTCTGATTAGAAAACGAGTAGTACATGAATCAGTTTTGTACATCAATGCTATTTCCATGACCATGTTCCCCGGGATCAAACAATGGGCGCCACAGAAATAAACTCGAATTCAACCACATGAATTTATGAAAACCACCATACGTTCTCAGAAAGAGAGAAGCACATATAAATCCAACAGAATGAACAAAGTATACGTCTCTAGTACAATAATAATTTACTACGCACAATCTAGTTTTGCAATGTACTGTAACTCTTTTAGTTTGACACAGGAAAAGTAGTAACTTAGTATATGTAACTGACATGCAGCAAGCAGGCTAAGTGCATATATAACAAAATACACGATCGACCTGAAAGAAACACGTACAGGACATATTACAGAGAGTAAGAAAACAGGATTCAAAAATCAAAAGATTTAGATACCCTAGGTCATCATATTCCATAACTATTCCCCCCCTGCTGCCTCTGAAAATCCATATTGCACGAACCAAACCATCCATCGTCACTCCGTCTGGCTGCTCAAATAATGGTCAGGCGTCCCCGTTGCTGGCGTTCCATTGCTTGTTCCCTGGACTCCACTTGGGGCACTTGGGGCTGAAGTACTTGGCCTGCACCCTCGCGTCGAGCAGCTCCACGACGGGCCCCGGGCGCACGCAGCGCGGCGCCTTGTACTGGTTGATGGACGCGCCGCGGCTGATGGCGTAGTCCATGAGCTTGTCGAACGTGCCCTCGGACACGACGCGTATCTCGAGGGGCCCGATGGACCTGTCGCAGGCCCGGCACTGCCGGTACACGCTGTTGAGCGCCTCCTCCACCGACAGGCAGCAGTCCTCGAACACGGACGCCGGCACCGGCACCGCCGTGCTGCCCGCGCGCAGCTCCCAGAACAGCACGTAGTGGCCCGGGATGGTGGCCGCGTCGGCGTAGCTGGTGTACTCCACCAGCGACGCGCCGAACGGCGCCAGGTGCTGCACCGCGCCGCTCACGGCCGCGTGCAGCTCCGTCTCGTCCGTCTTGTCCGAGTCGATGCTCAGCGCCACGTTCTGCCGCCTCACGAACTTGAACATCGGCGCCTCGTTCTTGAAGCCGGCAACCCTCAGCACGTCGCCCACGCGGTACCGATACAGCCCTGCAGTGTAGTCACCATCACATATTCACATAGAACGTTATTCATAACAGCAATCGTCTGTCTACTGGATGATGCATGATCTCTTTCAATTCGATCGATGATGATGATGTCGATCAGATCGACATATACATACCGGAGTAGGTGGTGACCACGAGCTCATACTCGTGACCGAGCTTCACATCCACGAGGCCAACCAGGTCGAGGTGGCTCGGTTCTGCCTTCTTGCCGTCGCCGCTGCACTGGAGGGGAAGGAACTCGAAGTAGCACATGGTGGGGATGAGCGTGTACGCCACGTCGCCTGGCTTGCACATGGGGTTCAGGTTGAGGCCGAAGTAGCACTCGGAGGAGGCGTACATGGTGCACGCCAGAGGCAGGCCGCCGCCGTAGAACTCCAGCGTCGGGATGTACTGCGACATGGCGCCGGTCACGATCACGTCGATGTACTTGGTGCGGGGCCACAGGCGCCGGATGATGCCCTCCCACGACGACCCCGCGCACTCAGCCTCGATCTCTTCGGCGAGCGCCGGGTCGGCGCCGCGGAGCACCCTGCCGACGGCGTCGCGCACGGCGCGGTCCGTGATCTCCGGGTCGAGCGCGCCCGTGCGGATGTCGCGGCACAGGCGCGGCCAGTGCTTCTCCAGGAAGCGGATGGCGCGGAGGAAGCCCGAGGCGAACACGGCGCCGACGCGCAGCACGTCGGCGCGGTGGACGAGGCCGCACAGCAGCTGCGCGTACATGCTCTGGTACGAGTCCACGCACAGGATGGCCTCGTTGGGGCTCGTGTACTCGGTGTAGGGGTCGTGCGGCCGCTCCAGGAACTGCCGGCTCCGGTAGTAGCTCGTCAGCACCGGCCGCGCCACCAGCCCGCCCGGCGTGCGCGACTCCGCCTTCACGAACAGCAAGTACATCGCCTTGCCCTTGTCCAGTCCCGGCACCGACTGGCTCATCACCGGCATCTGCAGGCTATACAGCAGCGACCTCCTGTCCAGCTCGTCGGCGATGGTCGGCATCAGCTTCCTCTCCCCTCCGGATGTCCCAGAGCTGGCGGTTCGATCACACAAACATCATCGTCAGTTATGATCAGTACATGCTTCCCACCATGTCGTCGTCCGCGGGTAAATTTTGAACAACCCACAGCCACACACACAGCAGCGTCGTGATGGCCGGTGAGATGAATATACTATACATATATATACCTCGTGAGGAACTCGGAGATGGGTTTGCCTGAGAGGATCGGCGAGGTATCGCCGTTGGCAATGCGGAGTATGTCCGGCTGGAGGCCCTCGTAGGTGACGAGCGGGACGACGCGGCGGAAGGCTTCGACGGCATCGGCGGATCCTCCCGGGACGCCGTAGCGGCGCAGGTACTCGGCCGGCGCGTTCTGCGACAGTATCTCCGCGAGGACGCGCCGCTGCACCTTCCCGGCGTTCGCCGTGACATGCTCGATGAAGTCGAGAACCTCGCGGTGCGCCCCGGGGGCGAAGCCGCCGGCCGGCGGGGTAGTCTTGGTGGTCGGGGCTTCCGGCATGGCACTGCAGTGCGTACGGCGCGTGCGCTATACTAGCTAGTGCAGTTCGTGCTCTTTGGTGCCCGCTGGTCGACACGAGGCGTGTTATTTGGTGCTAGCTTGGCCACTGGGCACTTGTGTGTTTGCTGTGTGCGAGTGAAATGCGGCTGCGTGGGTTTATATAGAGAGAGGATTGGGGCAGCGCAGTCAAAGTACTGCTACTTGGTCGCCAGCTGGGCCTACCCATCAGTTAGTACTGACTACTGCTGACTCTCGGTACTGGACTTGTAGCAAGCATAATTGCAACATTGTTTTGTGGAATGTCTGTTTGGGTGATTCAGTTATAGGTTTTGTAGATAGACTTGTCCCTTCTTGTTAACTTCTTTTAGTATATATATAGCACTATATATATCTTATATTTTCCAGGTCAAGTTGCTGGCTCGCAATGCAAATCGCTCAAAGTATTTGTTACACCATTTATGTCATCCACTTAGTCTTCCTAACTTGCTAAATGACATAATAAGTTTTAACCAAGCTGTCTCTTACTGTAATTTGTGGCCACTGGGCACTTGTGGGCGTGTTATTTCTTCTTAAAGGTCTTTGTAATAAACAAGAAAGATTACTTACTCGTTTTTTTTAAAAAAAGATCGCTTACCAACTTACAGGTCCACTTTTTTTTTAAAAGACCTTACTTCGTCCTAAAATTTAAGGATATAAGTTTATCTCAATCAAACTATCACAAACTTGCATTGACCAAGTTATTTATATAGAAAAATATAACATTTAATTACTTTATATAAAACTAGCAAGCGAGCCTATGCGTTGCAATAGGTCATTTATTTTTATTGTGCCGTCATTGTTGTGCTAATGATAATGAGATAGTTATTTTTTTCTGGATCTAATTGGGCTTGGCCCAGCCATAAATATAAAGTATTCAAGACCTATAATAAATGCTAGTGCAATAAAAAAATAATCATGTATGGAAAATTGATAGAAAATTGACTCAACTTAAATAAGTAAAATAAGTATGTGGAGTGGTTTTGTATGTTCAAACTGTAAGTGAGAATGAGGAGAGTAAGCGGTGATGAACCTAGAGGTGAAAGAAAACAAAGTTTTATTCTTTAATATTAGGTATAAAAGAATTATAAATTTACATTGCATAATGTATTTAATGGTACAAATCGTTATTGTTACCTATAAAATTGACCAATCAAAGTCATGACAGTACTGTATATAAAACTTGCATTGGAACGACGAAGAAGGACCACCACCTGCCGTGTTGCCGTTCTTGCTTCCTCCAGCAGTAACAAAAAGTGCGGGGATTTCTATAGGATTCAGCATCAGTTCACACAAGGCGTCGGGATCTTCACCTCTCCCCCCAAGAAATATTGTAGGAGCAGTACCTACTTGACCATCAGCGCTCTCCGCCAGCTAGGCAGATTGGGATCGGGAGCTCATGAATCAACAGCAAGCGACGATCGAGCTTGAGCAAGCAAGGGCGCCTAGAAGGGGGCTCCCGTGTGCAGTGCGCGCCCGCACGGCGGCACCACTGCGCGGCCGACACGGCGCGCGGGCGGCGGACGTGTTGCTTGTTGCTTCCATAGCTAGCGTGCTCGCAGAAAGGCCGGCAGCTGCATCGTTTCCCGGCGGCGTGCAGCCCCCGTCCGTCTTCAACGCCCTGGCCGGCCTGTACTGTGATCTTGAGCTGCGATCTGATCGCTTTTGATTGTAGTAGTGTAGCACACCCAGCTACAGCTAGCTGCTCCTTCCATCGCCATCTGTTAATTCTTGAGCGGAGGACCGTGCTTAATTATAAGCGCGCTAGCATCCCTTTTTGATTTGGTCAAGCTGGTAGATACGGTAATCATTCGGGAGAATAAACTTTTGCACATCATGTTCGTTCGTCGTCCAAGATGTGCCCGGACTAGGAGACCGCGGGATCAAAACAGCCATTGGGACTTTGAGAGCTCTAGACACACCGGGTAAGAGCAAAGATATTTCTCTCTTTGCTTCTCGGACTCGTGGTTGTCTCCATCTCCATCTCCACTCGTGGTTCTCTCTTTGCCAGATCAACGAGTCAGATACAGTACGACTATAGTACTGTAGTAAGGAAGATGTCATTTTTGATTCGACTTATGTCACATACTGTACTGTACGTTTTGCAATAACTCTGTCAGTTGCATGCAGATGCGCAAACAGGAGCATCAATGGGTCCTGCCTCCTGCGTGCATGTCCTGGAGCTGATCAGACGACGCTGCGATTAGAATTTAATAGATGGAGACGGCCGGGCAAATGCACGACGCGACGGAACGTGCGCCTGTCCAAGCTCTGTGCCAAGCAAGCGCTTGAAAAGTATGTACGTGGACACTGCACGTAACAGAATCGGATCGATGCTCCTGCAGTTGCTGCTAGCTAGCTAGGGTCATGCCAGAAACAGGAGCGAGAAGGACGGACCACCGCGCGCGCGCGCTCGTTGCATGCAGTATGCACCGCGTCTCTCTCTCGCACAAAAGCTAAGGTGGTGTGTGTGCAGACAGCGGCGGAACAGTAGCATGATGCGCGGACGGAGCGTCGACGCGCGCTGCCACTCGGGCGTAGGCAGCTCACGTGCCCGTGCCGCGTGCCCCACGGGGACGGACAGACAAAGCCGTGTGGGGTTCGACCGCGAGCGAGAGAGTACAGGTCGGTAGGCGTGTGTCGCCCGGGCCGGGGCCGAGAGCGAGCTGTGTACAGCGCCGCGCGCCCGGCTGGCCTTGTGTATGTGTATCTCGGTGTTGGCCCCGAATGGAGAAACAACCAGCCGGGCTGCCTGGGTTCGTTTCTGCATTCGCGCCGTCTTGCCCAGGCCACGCCCCACGGGCCACGGGCCACGGCACGGCTCCGCGCGCGGTTGCAAGCGGCGCCAGCTCGTACCTTCTGTTGGGGTCCTACGATACGACGCAACTACGCAGCCAAACTGCGATAGCTCCGAAAGACCTTGTGCTGGTTGCCATAGCGGCGGAACGGAACTGCTGGTCATGTACTCCCTCCGTATCCTAATTAGATGATGTTTTGGACAACAACACAGTCTCCCAAACACAACTTTAACATCTTGTTTTTATAAAAATATTTATAAAAAAAATAATATATGTATATTTTTATGAAAATATTTTTCAAGATAAATCTATTCATATAATTTTCACATTTAGAATCTCAATAACTTAAAAGTTATTGATCATTTATATTCTCAATGTTTGACTCAAACCTTATTCAAAACGTCATCTAATTATGATACAAAGGGATACGAAAGGAGTACGTCAGCCAGAAGAAGTTCATGACTAAACAGCCTTTTGTAGCACTTAATTAAGGACACTACCACCTGTGACCCCGTTTGGATACGAGAAACGTTTCGGTTTATTGTTTCACCAAACGATACTTTTCGCGACGGATTTGGTCTACCGGCCAAAGAGTTTTATAAAATGATTCTAATTTATCGTTTAAAACATCTTTTTAAAAATAAATTTAATTTTTACAAGAATCTAGATCCCTATATCCAACGCACCCATTTGCAGTCAAAGACTCATGCCTCTCTCTTTATATAAGATCACATAGCTGCACCCTTCCCCCGAATACCATGAGCGGTTATTTAATTAGACTAGAATCATCTATTACTTTTAGGAGGCAAGGATAGATTAGTTGATAGAGAGAATACCATACTACTGAATATTAACTAGAGTAGTTGCACAATAATTATTGCATACTACACCTGCAAGGAACTCTAGCTTGGATTGCTGGGAAAGAGGCACTACCAAAATGTGGACTTCTTCTAATATTTTTAAGTAGTAATAAAATCCTATCACTAGTCTAGTATATGAAAACTCTCACTAGGAAGAATTTGGTAGAAAAAATTTATACTAAATTTTAAATGTTGAAACACTAGGAGAATTCTACGTTACCAAAAGAATTAAAAAAAAATGTACAACTGAGGGATAACCGAGGGGTGTAGTAATTATGAGTATTTTTTTTAAAAAAAAAAGGTCAGTGGACCGTTTAGTCTCCTATAGATCGGTTTATTCATAACCATATTTTTATGATAGAAATCTATTTACCTAAAGATAGAGAGTGTAATAGGTTAGATATATATTTGTTTAATTTATTTTTTTATAAAATTGTGTGTGTGTGTGTGTATATATATATATATAAAGCACACATTTGACATATATATATATATATATTTTTTTAGATCTACCTAATTGATGTACGCTTGTTCTATTGGATGCGGTAAATATTTTTCTTTTTGCAACTTTAGATGATGATATGACATAGTTTGATTAGCCATGGTTACCGTGAGCTTTTTTTCATTCATATATGTCTCATTCCTAATTAAATCATCGTACGTATGTGATCATGATCCTTTTTGAAGCATGTAAATTATCGTTCCTAAATCCACACTTATTACAAGATTGATCATGTAAGGTGTTAGTGTATAATAACATGTTTTAGGTTGGCAATTTCATGGGTTAAGTAATGTATCAACTGCCGATCTCTTTCATACATATAAACTGTTTTTATAATTGAGCATTCTCATCGCTGAATAAAGTAAGACACTGAGGACTAGTTTTATTGGTGCCGAAGTTTGCCACGATGAAAGTTAGACGAACTATAGCTGTCAAAAAAATGTAGTCAACAAAATCAAAGCCACATTTATGACAAAGTTTAACAAAAAAAAAATCTATGGTATGTGAGATAGTTTGGAATATGTTCAATCATGAGTTAGGAACATGCATAAATTTAATTTTACTAATTATTTTTAATTAATAGTAAGTAAAATGAAAAGATAGTTATATGTACCAATGGTTCTTTACAACCACCACAACAAGGCTGTTCTTTACCACCTGGTTTTTAGGATAAAAAATTACCATCGGTCTCCTATTAATATCCATTTAACAGGGATTAAGTAATTTCAGTTATTTACATCACAAAAGTTACAAACTAATAAGATATCCCTCATGCACCAATAAATTAGAGGCCGGAGAGGGCCTTTGGCACTGTTCATCAATTTGATTTTTTTTATTTTTTATTATAATTTTGAAATTTAAAATTAATTGTTTTTAAATTTTCTTTTATTTTATGTTCCGTATCAAACGATAAATAACTTTTAGTATTTTTATTTTTAATCTTTTATTTTATACATGTATGATCCTACGAATTGGAGTGCATACGGTGTTGTAGTCTATATCAATTATAGCAATAAAAAATATGTAGTCTTTGTATCAGGCCAATATAGCTTTATATTGAACTATTTGAGACATTTTTTTAATTTTTTTTAGTTCCTACTTCCAAAAACTTTTATTATTTTTTAGTTTTAAATTTAGTTAAGCTTTTTTATTCTCTTCTTTTTTTCATTTATTTTTTAATCTTTTGTTTTATATAAGCAGCGATCACACGCCGTAAAGTACGTGTAGTATGGTGATTCATATCAAGAGTTTGTAATATTTCTACCAAACTCGTACATCTTTATATTAGGCTATTATTAACAACAATTTGAGTACTTATCCATACTATTGTACATATATTATTTCAGTATATATATACAAACTAACTCGCTTTACCGTTTATAACAAATGCTTAAACAAACTGGCGCAGCGGAGCACGCCTATATGTGCTGAACAGCCCACTAGTACCGTACACTCACTGGACGTACCGCTGTCCCTAGGCGATGCATGTTTTCATATTTGCACGTTCTGAGACTGAGCGTCTACCTGTGCATACATGCACGATCTGTTTTTTTTTATCCGGACCCAAGTACTATCATTTCACAAGTGTGTTTAATTTAGCGCTCGTCAAAAGACGCACAAGCAGTAGTTGACAAAAAAGGATAAAAATCACTTCGGAAGTCACTACGTATACAGTAGTGGACTGTGTACTTTTTTTTATTTCCATCTAAGTTTTTTTACGAATGCTCTACTGTCTCTAGAAAAAAAAATACAACTATGATATACTCCCTCCGTTCCTAAATAACTGTCTTTCTCACTTCTCGAGAAATAACTTGGACTAATTTTATATAAAAAATTATTAATATTTATGATACATATATAATTGATTTCATTAGATAGATCTTTTGATCTAGTTTTTTTAATAAATTCATTTAGAGACATAAATGTTGCACGAATTTTATATAAATCTAGTCAAAATTGTGACACGGAAATCCAAAACGACACTTATTAAGGGACAAAGAGAGTACGTGGTAGTTAAAGTGTTTCGTGTTTGATCAGATTTAACATAATATTTATATTTATGGCTTCAAATTAATTTATTATGAAAATATATTTCATAATTAATTTAATAATATTGATTTGATATTATAAATATTTATATATTTTATCTATAATTGGTCAAATTTAATATATTGAATCATGATATTATTCTAAAATTATATTGTTTTAGGGGTAGAGATAGCATGTTATATTGCCACCGATGCAAGTAGCGCGGTAGTAAACAAAACGGGAAGAGCCACCTTTTCGGATTCCGAAATCAGCTTCCTTTTGTTCTTTTGCAGTAGCGAGAAGCTCCTCATGGTTGCTGATTTTTTTATAAAAGTTCATGCACAGTCACTTCGTACATGCACCATTCATCCTAAAAAGAATGTCATTCTGTCCTGATTTATTGCTAGAATGACTTTTTTAGACAGAGGGTGTACATGAACATCTAAAAAGAAAGAACTTTGGTTAATACCCTCTCCATGCAGTTCTAGTGCGCTAGGTAGGTATAGCCATAGACGTTCAAAAACCCAATGTTTGTATAAGTGCTCAGAGTGATATAGCTCTAGCCGTGAATAAAGTCTCGTTTTTTTTCCGATCAAGAATAAGGTCTCGTTTGACATAACTCCAATTGATTCTGGCTCTAAACGAAGGAGCCAAAAAAAAAAGTTAGGAGTTAAATATACTAGCTACATCAACTCCTAATCCATTTTTAGAAAAGAGATGAAAACATTTTCTTGCTGCAATACATGGAGAAATCTAAGCTAGAGCTCCACTAAAAAAGTGCCTAAATCAAACATGCACTGCAAGCTAATAATGACTTAATTATATGTAACGGACCAAAAATATTACTAATACACGCTGAACTAGGTCATGGTCACAAAAGGGGATCCAGGCTCAGTTGGAGCGATATAGGTGGCTCAGGATACATGTTTGCAAGAGCTTGTACTAAACATGTAACCCAAGATATAGAACTCTCAATCTGTTGTAGATGTAGATGGTGTTTTTATATTGCCATTGGGTTATCCTCTTTGTTGCACTTTGCTTTATTTGTGTTGATCGTTGTTGTGTTAGTTTGTCAAAACCTGGGTCACCTCTACTCTTTAGATCATCTTCCGTTATCTCAGATTAATGACCCGGAACCAATCCGACTAGAAATGCACGTGTGATTTGTATAAGGACCAGAATAATTCAGGCTGGAATCGACCCATTTCACAGAAAGCAAACAAGACATTAGTCATTTTCCTTGTAGTCATGGTCCGATCAGGATCCATACTGTGACAAGCGAAAAACGTCATTTTCCCGCGGATGGCACTTGCTTTTTATCGCAAAGGATAGAATCTTGCAAGATCTTATGAACTCTTCTCGCGAGTCAACAGTACGGACCTACACTGATATGGGTGCATCAAGTGGCCAGTATTGGCCAATTCGGCCCCGAACGGTTCATAAGATTGTGGTGAAGTAATAAGCCCAGCCTTGTGATGATGCCAACACAATCCATCGTGAGTCATGACAATGCATGGCTCCTTTTGATAAGCAAGCAATCAGAAGACCTAATCGCGTTCGTCTCGAGCCATCAGCGTCACAATCGAGCGATCAAGTGAGTGCGCATATACAGCCCATAACACGTATCATATCAATACGTACGTCGCGGACGGTGCGCGCGCCGCGCACCCGGCACCCGCCCCAACAGGATAATGCGGGCAGGCCAGAGCCGGACAGGACAGCCGATCGAGTCCCCCCCGCGTTGGGCGCGCAAAAGCACGCGCGCACGGCTGCCCGTCGGCGGCCGGCCGGGGCGCTGTCGCACACGCAATGCATGCCGGGTGTCAGCGACACTACACCAACCAACGGGACGACAGCTCCAGCCTCTACATCATCTGCAAGCGAGCCTGGAGCGCCAACAGCAGCTGTGCCGGATGGGCTACAGGAGCCTCGGCCCAGGAAAGCTAACTCGCGATACTATGGCCCAATCTGGCGTAACGAGTAAGCGGTAGCCCAATAGCAGAGGAAGCGAGTGAACTATATGTAACGAGAGGCTTCTTGCGAGAGGGGTTACGAAAGATCTACGTAACAAACCCAACTTTATGTTAAGATTCATCGCATGTTCCTCGCCTCGCCTAAGCTGCTGTTCTTCCCTGCCTATCTCTGATTCCTCTATTCCCACACCCCAGTTGCTAACAAATTGGTACTCAAAGCGATCGATTCCGCGGAAAATTTTTTTGGGCTTCTCCACCTCAACGGCATCAGCAATCCGCTGGAGCCCCACGAAATCGTCCACGAGCACTTTACGCGCTTCCGTCGCGATCGGGGTACCATGGAACCCAACTTCAAGCTTCTCCTCGACGAGATCCGGGTCGTTTAGACGAGCCTGGCCAACATCGACTCGCGGCTCTCCACCCGTATCGATGGGGTCGAACACACCATCTCCGGCCACTTCGACAAGCTAGAAGGGGCGGCCCAAGTGTTCGACGAGTCGAAGCCCAAGGTGGACGCGTCGATGGAAGAGATGCGAGCACAGATCGGCGCGTTCGGCAAGACCGACAAGTCGGTGGAACGGATCCGCTACGAGATGACGACACTCCGCAAGACCGTCAGCCGTACGGCGCTCGAGTCGACCACTGCTGCATCGACCGGCGTCCTTCCACCGCCGCTCACCGCTACATCAACCGGCGTCCTTCCACCGCCGCTCGTGTTTCCCCCACCACCAGCGGGCAGTGGCTCGCTTGTCAACCCATTTGGGACCGGCGTGGAATCCAGTCACCGGGGAACGGGTTTTCAACCCCAATCCCCGGTCAAGGGTATGAAGCCTCCCTTCCTCCTCGAACCTATTCCGCATATGCATCGTTCTCGCTCTAGTTCTGATCTGTTGTGGGCGGGCAAAGGGGGCACGGGAACTGATCATGGTTCCTGGCGTGGTAATTCCAATTACCATGAACCGCGTCCGCCCTAGGAGTCGGGTTCCTCACTCAACAAAATTCCTAAGCTGAACTTTCCCAGGTTCGATGGTAATGACCCCAGGTTGTGGATTACTTGGTGTGAGGATTATTTTTATCTGTATTCAGTTGACCCAAAAGTGTGGATCAAGTGTGCAACGATGAATTTTGTCAATTCATCACCGACAGCAAGATGGCTGCAATCTATGAATCCACATGTCAAGCGCCTCCCGTGGCGGGAATTTTGTCAGCTGGTGCTCGATCGCTTTGGCAAAGCTCAGTACGAAGCCCTGGTTCGACAAATGTTTCATATACGGCAGACCTCATTAGTGCAAGAGTATATTGACCACTTTGCTGGGTTGATTGATTCTATAATCTCGTATGGTCGTCTTAATGATCTAGTTTTCTTTGCTCTGCGTTTTGTGGATGGGTTAAAAGATGGCATTCGCGATTCAATGCATATGCAGAGCCCGCCATCCTTCGATACTGCTAGCGTTCTTGCATTGTTACAGGAGGAGTTGCATGATCCAGGGAGGAAGCGGGATTCTCGTCGGCCGGATTCATATCCTTTTGGTCGGACTACGCCTCGGGTGCCGTTGCCTCTACCTCCTCCACCTCGCACGGACAAGCCGGCGACCACCGACGGCCATCGTCCCCGTGGCGTCGACGACAAACTCAGGGTCCTCCGCGACTATCGTCGTTCCCGGGGGCTTTGCATCAGGTGCGGCGAGAAATGGTCTTGGGAACACCGTTGTTCCGAGACTGTTCAACTTCATGCTTTACAGGAATTCTGGGATATCTGCCATGCTGAGCCGTCTGAGGATCCCGAATCCACTACTGAACCTGAGTCGGAATCACAAGTCTTTCTGGCTGTTTCTGTCGCTGCTTTACGTGGTAAATCGTCGGTCACCACCATTCAGTTTCTGGGCTCAGTTCAGGGCAAACCGGCTACAATACTCATCGACTCAGGAAGCTCCCACACTTTTGTCAGTTGTGCTTTTGCTACAAACCTTTCGGGTCAGTCGCTAGTGGCGCATCCATTGCAGGTGAAGATAGCGGATGGTCAACTGCTTAACTGTGTTTCAGCTATTCGGCAATTGGACTGGTCCGTGCAGGGATGTGTTTTTCAGTCGGATGCCAAGTTGCTTCCATTAGCTCATTATGACATGATTGTTGGCATGGATTGGCTCGCGCGTTTCAGTCCGATGCAGGTTGATTGGGAACACAAGTGGTTACTGATTCCGTACATGGGTTCTCAGAAATTGTTGCAGGGTGTTCTGGATTCACTACCACCTGGTTCAGTGATTCAAGTTCTTGCTGTTACCGCTGACTCTCAGAACATACCAGTAGACACCAATTGTTCCGAGATTACAGCACTTCTTCAGGAGTTTCAGTCTGTCTTCGCTCCCCCAGCTGGCTATCCTCCACCACGCGATTGTGAGCACACAATTCCTCTGCTCCCGGGTACATCTCCGGTTTGTGTGCGACCTTACCGTCAGCACAGCAACAACAGTCTGTTTTCTTCTTCAGTGTTACTCGTCAAAAAGAAAGACGGCTCGTTTCGCTTTTGTGTTGATTTCCGTCACCTCAACGCTATCACCGCCAAAACTAAATACCCGGTCCCAGTCATTGAAGAATTATTGGATGAGTTGCATGGAGCTTCATGGTTCTCTTGTCTGGATCTGACAGCGGGATATCACCAAATTCGGTTGGCAACCGGAGAGGAACCGAAAACAACATTTCAGACGCATTCCGGACAGTACGAGTTCCGAGTTATGGCATTTGGGCTTTCGGGAGCCCCAGCAACCTTTCTGAAAGCAATGAATACTACACTTCATCCTACGCTTCGCAAATTTGTCTTGGTTTTCTTTGATGACATCCTCATCTATAGTCGCAGCGCTAAGGAGCACATTCAACATGTCCGTGCAGTATTAGAGTTATTAGCTCGAGATCAGTGGCAGATTAAACTCAGCAAATGTGTTTTCGCTCAAAGGCAATTACGTTATCTGGGACATGTTATTTCTAAGCATGGCGTGGCCACCGATCCTGCCAAGATCGAAGCAGTCGTCGCTTGGCCTATACCGACCACTGTCAAGGAGGTCCGCAGTTTTTTAGGCTTAGCTGGCTATTATCGTCGCTTCGTCCGACATTTCAGTATGATTGCCCGTCCGTTGATCGATCTATTGAAGAAAGGGGCACTATTTGTCTGGACTGCCAACCCAATCGTTTGTCGCCCTTCAACAAGCTCTCACCTCGGCACCAGTTTTAGTCTTACCAGATTTTTCTCAGCCGTTCATTCTGGAAACCGATGCTAGTGGCCTGGGAATTGGGGCGGTTCTGATACAGCGAGGACATCCGCTGGCTTTCCTGAGCAAATCTTTGAGTCCTCCTCTGCAAGGCTTGTCGACACACGAAAAAGAGTACTTAGCTATTCTGATGGCCGTTGATCAATGGCGTTGTTACTTGCAGCACGCCAAGTTTCATATTGTCACGGATCACAAGAGCTTGGTCCAACTGACCGAGCAGCGCCTACACACCCCATGGAAACAGAAGGTCTTCACTAAGCTGTTGGGCCTCGACTATCGTATCATCTATCGCAAGGGGGCCGACAACGGGGCCGCTGATGCTCTTTCTCGCCGGCCAGCTCTGCTTTGTGCCGCCATGTCTGTATGTCAACCCCAGTGGCTCCAGGATGTTCGCCAGTCATATCTCAATGATCCGCAAGCGCAAGAACTCTTGGGTCAGTTGTCTAACCCGTTTGCTGATATTAGCAGTTATACTCTGTAGGATGGGTTGATCCGTTATGAAGGTCGCGTCTGGGTGGGTGCTTCTCCAACCTTGCGGGTGGCACTTATCACAGCAGTCCACAGTTCGGCTATTGGGGGTCATTCGGGTGTGCCTGTCACTTACAGGCGTCTGAAGCAGCATTTCACCTGGACTGGCATGAAGTCGGAGGTGCATACCTTTGTTACATCTTGTCGGACTTGCCAGCAAGCAAAGCCAGATCGCTCTAAGCTTCCGGGTCTCTTACAACCTCTTCCAGTTCCTGACAGAGGCTGGAAAGTCATGTCCCTAGACTTCATTGAGGGCTTACCAAGGTCAGAAAGTTGTGATAGCATTTTGGTGGTGGTTGATCTGTTTTCTAAGTATGCCCATTTTGTCGGACTGCGCCATCCGTTCACCGCTGCCGGCATTGCCAAGGTATTCTTTAAGGCCATCTACAAGCTCCATGGTATGCCATCGGCTCTCATCTCGGATCGTGACAGGATTTTCACCAGTAACGTATGGCGGGAGTTGTTCAAGTTGGCCAAGGTGGAACTGCGCATGAGCACAGCTTATCACCCGCAATCCGATGGCCAGACGGAGCGCGTCAATCAGTGTCTAGAGACCTTCTTACGCTGTTTCGTTCATGCCTGTCCGCGGCAGTGGCATCAGTGGCTGGACCTTGCGGAATTTTGGTATAACACTAGTCTCCATTCTGCCCTTGGTCGATCCCCCTTTGAAGTTCTATATGGCTATTCTCCTACGCAGTTTGGTCTCAGTGCATCTGATGATCACCCAGTCACAGACATTGCGAGCTGGTTGCACGATCGTGAGTTGATGTCTTCTGTCATCCATCAACACTTACTGCGCGCGAAGCAACGTATGAAGAAATATGCTGATGGCAAACGCTCTAAGTGTCAGTTTTAAGTGGGCGATTCGGTTTTTCTCAAGCTGCAACCCTACATTCAGTCATCTTTAGCTGATCACAGCAGTCAGAAGCTCGCTTTCCGCTTCTTTGGCCCCTATCGCATTCTGGAACGGGTCGGTTCTGTGGCTTACAAACTGGAACTTCCAGCGGCTTCGTCCGTCCATCCAGTCTTTCATGTCTCCCAACTCAAGAAGGTGGTGGGTGCTGGCCACACCATCACTTCCACTTTACCTCCTTCGTCGGTGATATGGAGTGTTCCGGACAAGATCCTACAACGCCGTCGCATTGCTAAGGGTAACTCATTCGTTCATCAGGGGCTTATCCAGTGGACTAATCTGCCTACTTCTTTAGCGACATGGGAAGACTTGGAATTCTTGAAGCAACAGTTTCCCCGCGCCAGTCTCTGGAGCCAACCAGGCGCGCAAGGGAGGGGGAATGTCAGCGACGCTACACCAACCAACGGGACGACAGCTCCAGCCTCTACATCATCTGCAAGCGAGCCTGGAGCGCCAACAACAGCTGTGCCGGATGGGCTACAGGAGCCTCGGCCCAGGAAGGCTAACTCGCGATACTATGGCCCAATCTGGCGTAATGAGTAAGCGATAGCGCAATAGCAGAGGAAGCGAGTGGACTATATGTAACGATAGGCTTCTTGCGAGAGGGGTTACGAAAGATCTATGTAACAAACCCAACTCATGTTAAGATTCATCGTCTGTTCCTCGCCTCGCCTAAGCTGCTGTTCTTGCCTGCCTATCTCTGATTCCTCTATTCCCACACCCCAGTTGCTAACACCGGGCCCCGGTCCGTCGCGGCGCGAAGCTAGGCTCCCAGCCGCGGGTGAGGCCCGAGCGCGCCCGCCGCCGTCCCGCTCCCGTCACGGGCTCCACACGGCTCCCCCAGGCCCCGTCACGGGAATAACTCCAGTCCCATCCCGTCCCGGCCGAGATCCGTCGCCCAGCCTATGGCGCCCCGCGGTCCACGGCCTAGCTACACAGAGGGCTACAAGAAGAATGTCGGGGGGCATGCAGGTGTACGGGGCGTGCGGTCCCATTCATTCGCGGACGCGCCTTGCGACGACTTCTGGCCTCCGGCCCGGCCGGCCGGCGACACATGCCCCATCCATCCAACTTCCAGCGTAGCAGCGAGGAGTACGTGCATGCGCGACGACGCGCGCGGTACGCGGAGCGTGCATGCCCACTCTCTCTGGCACCGCATCACGCGCGTCTCGTCGCCACTGCCGACCGTGACCGCTGGGCTTCGTGTCGTGTCCCGTCGCTAGCGGTCCCGTCACTGATGACTGAACACACAGTCGGCGTGGGAGCGCTAGTGACCTTGACGCCGGGACAATGCCCGCGACGGGGACCTTGGCCGACGCGTCGTCGTCGGGGCGCATGGCCTTGTGCCGACCTGCCCGGGCCGTCCGCCAACAGTGTCGCCGTCGCGGGGGGCCGACGGGAAGGTGAGGTCCATCGGCTGATAGGTGTTTCCACGCACGGTGTACCGGCCGTGTACGCCGCGCGCGCCGGCCGGCAGCCAGCCAGTCGGCGCGCGCCCGACTCGGACGCTTCACGTAAGCTATAGCTATAGGCGCGCGGGCCTGTCAACGGATATCCATCCGCCCCCTCGAGTAGGACGTGGACATGGCATTACGCAAACAATTATGCTCGTGTCGTGCGGATTTCGGGCCATCCACCGACAGATTTGGCGACCATTGCCTTCTCATGATGATGCCGCACGCAAGTCAAGCTAGTAGGGGCCGTCCAAGTAACGAACTTCTCTTTATTGTCCACAAGGCCGTTGTACTTGCAAATGCTCGTTTAATTCGTCGTCGTTCCTCCGTCGCATCAAGGCGTCCAAAATGGTTCACAGGATGTGCTTATTATGGATGGATCGGATTATTAATTATATATATGGACAATTGTTGAAAATCTGCACACTGAATAATATAGACATATGTTTAATGATTCTAGATTCCGGTAGCTACAATAGGCGAATCCCGGGAATACATGTGGTTTTTGTGTGTTGGGCACCCATATACTCCGTATTAACAAAAAGTGCCTTGCGACAAAACAATTACAACAATGATGCTTGTTATTTTGAGCAAAAGCAAATTTATTTTAACATAATCCAGAGTTAGCCCCAAAACATGAGATTTCTAATGAAGTGAAACGTATACGTCACACATATATAGAAGTATCTGCATATTTTTAGTATGCTGCCACATCAGCCAAAGAACATCTTATCAATTTTTATTGTACAAAACTATTTGGAATAAAAATACAATATATTTCAAAAACTTGTATACTAGTAGTTATTAAGTTGAATGCACCCAGTTCAATCCAAAAGAAAAATTAATAAAAAAAAAAGGTGGGCAATCTGTTATCTTAGCATTTAGCCCATAACTGAAGATACTAACTAGAGCATCTACACCCTTGACATTCTCAATTGGCAAGTACCCATTCCGTTCTAAATTGCAAGTTATTTTAGTTTTTTTAAAATACATAACTTTTGCTACATGCCTAGCTATAAAGCATTCTGCATGCATAGTTAAAACTGTATTCTAGAAAACCAGAACAACTTTCTATTTAGAATGGATGGGGTAACAATATATTTTTGTGAAGGGTAGTAACAACATGTGAGGTAGTTATCTTATGGTCTGGAACACTAAAAATCCTAGGGTTTGCAAGAACCTCATGAATACTAGTGAAACAACTTAGTATAGGCACCAAGGATGTTGATGAAAACTTCTACAATTCTGAGAGCTAAGCCACAATTTACTTGCTTGATTCTTGTCTAGAGAATATCCTTTTCCCTTTCTCTTCTGTTATTACAAGGCAAGACTAATTTTCATGATTTGTCTATCTTGTATCCTAGGTGCCTTTTTTAAGGCTAGTTTTATAAGTCCAATGATTTTTTTAATGGAATTGCTCGTTGAAAGTTCAATATTCCTTCCTCATGTCCACTTTGTCAACTTTCAAACAATGTGCTATATAATGGTGCAAGACAAGACTATTCATAGCGAGGAAAGTTCAATGGCACTGCATGCGATCCTGGCCTCGGGCCGTAACCAAAACGTAAGCAACTACTGGGTAATGTATAATCCAATTATAGATCCTCTCGATAGGGTTCTGGCTCCTCAAATATCTTCGACTCCAGCTGTGGCTCCTCATGTAGTACGTTTCTCTGGTGAGCTAAAGTTATTTTGAAAAATGTTTAACAAAAAACTAGCTCTAGTGGCAATTTTATATTAATTTGTATTAGGTTCCGAGGAGAAGCCAAAAAAAGCCACATTTCTACGCCTCCAATTCTCTATAGAAACGGTTTCTGTTTCTCCGGATTCTTTATGAGAAACATTTTTTTAATTCACATTGGGTAGAACTCTTACAAGAAAGCGCAGTGGAAAAGCCCCAACTGAAGCCCTACCAAAATAGGCGCAGACCACTTTGGAGGCTGCAAAGGGCTGGTACTGTTTGATGGTATAACCAACAGGAACCGAAGACAGGGACAATTGGACAAACATTTACCAGCATGCAGCTATAGCCTATAGGCTGTTGACTAGCTAGGCATATCATATCGTAGATGCCATGCCTACCTGGGCCAGATACAGCAACAATAATGTGTTTTGACTTGTGTGTCGAAGTACTATAATCATAGCCATTTCATGTATCCAGTTTGCCTGATATATTTGTATATTCATATGCTCTACAGTCCACGTCACCTTAGCATGCACCGATTATATGAACCAGTCTACCAGCCAATGTGCTACTCGCAACTTGTTGTACACTGTTATCTGTACAATGTCAAGGTCATCAAAAGGTCAACTAGCCTTGTTAGCAATGCATGCATACCCAAATTGCAAAGTGGCAGAAGACTCCTGCACCCTGCAGTTCAGTGAGTCAAATTTTAGCTAGCATAAGCTTTTGCGTCAGCTTATTTGGTTGCTACCCTAAGACCGAAACGCGCATGGCCCAGGCAACAACGTCCCGCCACAGATAACGTCTAAGATTGTGTTTGGTCTAGATAACTTTTCGAAGGTAGAAACCAAACTGCAACGATCTTAGAATATCTCAAAGAGTTTTTTTTATAAAAAGAATCACTCTCTAAATTATTATTTAGAGTCATCTATATATAAATTGTTTTTTTATATATTTGTAGTCTCTAACAAATTTTCTATATCTCCTATAGAGTCATTCTCACTATCTATATGTGGCTAGCAGAGATTTGAATAAAAGATAATTATATTTAGATAACCATTTAAAAAATTGTTAGAGAGTATTTTTCTATCAAAATATATATTTCTAAAAATTAGGAAAAAAAATACTGTCTTTTGAAATTGATATCAAGAGAACCATGAGAACAACGCATTGACTTCTGCGTGCCTGGATACTGGATAGTAGTGGGTAGTGACAGTAGTCATGGCCATAGCATGCACGCACAAGTAAAAAGGGATGGTCGATGATGAATGGTTGGTCATATCTCACAAGTCAAATAGGTGACAAGTCCGCAGTAATGTGTGGGGATGCCAGATATTCCTATATAGTACTCCCTCCATTTATGAAAGAATACATTTCTGGAGTTGTCTTATGTTAAAATTTTTAATTTTGACTAAATTTTTAGAAAAAAACATTAAAAATTATGGTATCAAACTAGTATCATTAGATCATATTTTCCCATGGTGCTCATTTTAACTCATAGATGTTAAATTTTTCTATAAAGTTAGTTAAAGTTAAAAAAAATGACTGACACGGATTCCAGGAATTGATTCTTTCATACAGCGAGAGTACACCCCTTCCCAAAATACTAAATCTTTCTCATTTTATCCTAAAAAAAATCAAGTTATCATACTTGTTAGAAAATAAATGAGGATGTCTGTGCATCTTAAAAAGTAGAAAAACACCATCTTAGCAAGACAACCATCTTATCATTTAATTAGTGCATGTTTATCATGGTGTCAATAGAAAAGACATGTGTTAATGGTAGCAAAGATATAGAGAGACCCGAGAGAGAGGAAGTAAATTGAACCTATAAGTGACTTGTTGGAACGGAAGTCGCGAAGGTCCCCCTGTGACTCAAGATTGAGCAAGGCGAGGATCCCCCTTCGCCAGAGGACGCGTTTTTCAATAAAACGCAACACCAGGCGGAGGCCAGAGACCTTCCGCCCATGGCGTAATCAAGACGGGCGGTAGAGTAACCTCGAGGAACATGTTGTTTTCTGTGTACAGGTACCGTGACTTCCGTAGATCTCCCAGGAGGTCCCCTTCCCACGCGTAGTTTTGCATCTTGTTCGGAGGAGGTCCTTTTCCAACATGACTGTTTGGGACAACTCCAACAATTCGAGATCTATAAAATTTAGACCCGAATTATATAACTTTCGTGGCCAAACACCTCTAGCTCCACTAGTAGATTTGCTCCACTAATTTGGTGAATCTGCCCTCGGGTTCACTAAATTTGGTAGCTATGCTCAAAGGGGTGCTCCACCAGATCCAATTTTGGTGGAGTTGGAGAAAATCACCTCCATTGCCACTAGTTACACAATTCGATTATTTCTGTTACCTATCTTTCCCATTGCAAGCGCTCGCCAAGGACCCACTAGGGCTGCGTCCACTCGACCGCGATTGCTAGCACCACCCCGTCCCCTTGTCTGGCCACTATACCCTCACTGCAAGACCATAATGCATCTTTGACGAGGCTGCGCCCGCACCGACACCATTTGGCTGCGCCTAGCGCCTCCCTCACCCACTCCGGCTGACCAGTGCCCCTCTCCCCTTCCATGGAACGCGTCTCCCTCTATCAGTCTGGTGGTGGTGCCTCTCTACCTCCTAGACCTCTATGGCCGCGCACGCCTGGCCCCTCCCGCCCCAACACTGCGTGCCCGACCCGGCGAGGCACGAGACACGAGGCCACTACGCGCTCACAAGAGTTGTTTGATGGGGCCCATTATTACAAAGCTTTGGAGGAAATAAAAAGAGAAAGTCATAGTCTTATAGATCGACCAGGATGCTAGTTCAAACAATATAAATGTTTCCATCCTTTATTGGAAATCTCTAAAGCAATTACTTCTAATTTCTTGCTCATCGTTGAGAGTGCGTCCTTAGCTGTCTCATCACGCTGCAGCTGGGCCCAAATGCGTAACCAGTACGCTCCGCTGAATATTACCTGCATAATAGAGTTAGATTTCGTTTGATTAAAAATAACATCATTAAGGCATCTCCAGATAGCCCAACATATGACAGCCACTCCCACCCAAATTAAGTTTCTAATCCTTTTATTTTGATTAGTTAGCCAACTACCGAACATGTGGTTGATTGATCTTGGTTGGGTCAAACTAGTAGCAAAAAAGATAATCCTCCATATCATTTTGGTAAGGGGATAGTCAAGGAATAAGTGTTGGATAGTTTCATTCCCATTACACCAAATGCACTTCTGACTCCCTTCTAATTTTTTCTAGCGAGGTTATCTTTGGTTAAGACAACACCCCTTTGCAAGAACCAAAGAAAGATTTTTATTTTTAGAGGAATTTTTATCTTCCAGATCTTCCTATGACGAAAAGGTGTTTGTGTATCTATAAGATATAGATACATAGAGTGGACAGAGAATAATTCAGATTTGGTTAGGCTCCACCTGAAGCAATCTGAACCTTCCACCAATTCGACATTTGAGATCCGTGCTACTAAACTAAGTCATTCTGTAAGTTTATTATCCACCAGAGCCCTGCTAAAAGAGATGTTTAGTGGGTTGGTAGTCATCACTTTTGAGACAGTTGCGTGAGGATCCCGTACTATATTATATAAGGATGGATATTTAACTTTCAGAGGCTTATCTCCTACCCATGTGTCGTCCCAAAATCTAGTGTTGGTTCCATCTTTAATATCGAATGAACCTTTAGCTAGCACCTCATCTTTGATATGCATGAGGCCTCTCCAAAAATGAGAGTCATTGGGTTTGGCTGCCACCTGGGTTAGGCTCTTGGATCTTAGGTATGTATTCCTTAAAAGAGATTGCCACATGCCTTCTGTGTTTAGCAAGTTAACCAACCATTTGGCTAGAAGGCATTTATTTTGCAATTGTAAATTTAGGATACCTAATCCTCCTTGGTCCTTAGGCCAACATAGGATGTCCCATCTGGTAAGTCGATATCTATGTTTATCTGAAGAGCCTTGCCAGAAGAACCTTGATCTATAATGATCTAGGTTTTTTAATGACTCCCTTAGGGATCTCAAAGAAGGACATCATAAACATAGGTAGGCTGCTTAAGACTGAATTAAGCAGAACTAGTCTTCCCCCATATGACAGGTATTTCGCTTTCCAACAAGAGAGTTTCTGTTTGAAACGATCTTCCACCTTTCTCAATTTAGAGTTCAGGAGTTGTCTATGGTGCATTGGGATCCCTAGATATCTGAAGGAATATTCCCCTGCGTTGCATCCAAACAGACTAGTATAAAAGGATTCCATCTCTCTAGCTGTACCATAGCAAAAGACTTCGCTCTTGTGGAAGCTGATCTTTAGCCCAGATAGTTGTTCAAAAGCGCAAAGCAGCAGTTTTAGATTTTTTGCTTGTTCTGGGTCATGATCAATAAAGATAATGGTATCATCTGCATATTGCAGTATGGATAGACCATCATCTATAAGGTGGGGGACGACACCTCTTATTTGACCATCAACTTTTGCTCTCTTAATAAGAAGAGATAACATATCTGCAACGATGTTAAATAAGATTGGTGACATGAGATCTCCCTGTCTGAGTCCACGTTTGGTTTGGAAGTAGGGTCCTACGTCATCATTGACTTTGATTCCCACACTTCCTCCGGTGACCATAGTTTCAACCCACCGACACCATTTGGGGGAGAAACCTTTCATTCGTAGTGTTTATTGTAGAAAAGACCACTTCACTTTGTCGTATGCCTTTTCAAAGTCAATTTTGAAAATGACACCGTCTCTCTTTTTGGTGTGAAGTTCATGGATGGTTTCATGTAAGATAATGACCCCTTCCATTATGTTCCTACCCGGCATAAAGGTAGTCTGCGTTGGCCTGACCACAGTTTTAGCTACCAAATTAAGCCTATTTGTGCCAACTTTAGTGAATATTTTAAAATTCACATTAAGAACACAAATTGGCCTATATTGATGAATTTTTAGGGCATTGTTCACTTTTGGGATTAAGGTAATAATACCAAAATTCAAGCTGTAGAGATCAAGGGCCTCCCTATGCAGCTCAGCAAATAAGGGTAGAAGATCATCCTTGATGACTCCCCAAAACACCTGATAGAATTCCGTAGGAAAAACCATCCGGGCCCGGGGCTTTATTATGCTCCATTTGGAAGACTGCTTCCCTCACCTCAGATTCAGTGAACGAACTGATGAGGATATCATTTTCCTCCTATGAAACCTGTGGGATATCCAGGTTTTGGTCTTCCCTAAGGGAGATATCGAAATTTGTTGGCTGACCAAAGAGTTCTTTATAATAAGTCGTAATGTGACTTTTGAGATGATCATCACCAATCATGACACCTTGATCATTTTCAAGTTTATAGATATGTTGTTTGCGATGTTTCCCATTGGCCACTAGATGAAAGAACCGAGTGTTAGCATCCCCTTCCAATAGGGTTTTAACTTTGGCTCTCTCATACCATTTTAGTTCCTCCTCTCTCAGAAGGTAAACTAAACGTTCTTTTAGATAATGCTTCGGATTAATCTCTTGATCAGATAAGTGAGAGATCTCAGGTTTCTTATCAAGCTTCTCTAAAAGAGCTAGCAGAGTCTTTTTTTCTTTTTGATATGACCCTGCAGTGTGTTTCGCCCAGCCCCTTAGATATTGTCGGAGTCTGCGGATCTTGAATTGCCAACGTTCAAGAGGGGTTGACCCAGAGCATGGAGATTGCCAAATATTTGTAACCATATCATAAAATTCATCTCGTATCAACCATCCTCTCTCAAATTTGAAAGGACGATTGTGGGTTTGGTGGGTTGAAGCACCTGTGTTAAGTACTAGGGGAATGTGGTCTGAGATATTTCTATCCCTAGGTTCTACTATTGTCAAAGGGAACATGATTTCCCATTCCATGCTAACGAGAACTCTATCTAACTTTTCAAAGGTTGGATTATCCCCTGGCCCCGCCCATGTGTATTGACGGCCTGCCATGATAATCTCCTTAAGATCTAGAGATTCAATGACAGCATTAAAAAGATTTGGTCATTTAGGGTCGAAGTCCCCAGAACTCTTATCTTCTGGGCTTCACATTATGTTGAAATCTCCTCCTATTATAAATGGAAGGGTTTCTTTGGAGCACGTATTGGCGAGTTCTACTAAGAAAGCACTCTTATTGTGGAGTTGTGCTGGCCCATATACCATATATAGCACAAATTTGAAGTCATTTGATTTGATTCTTAGGGTGAATTTTATATAAAAATCTCCCTTAGCAATGGCTCCAATGTCAAAAACATTCAAGTCCACACCTAGCAGGATGCCCCCAGACCTACCTTGGGGTGCCATGGTTTGCCAAAGAAAATCATGTCCCCCACAAAGATTTTTGAGAACATGATCCGGGAACGAATCTCGGCCTGTTTCGGAGAGAGCAATAAAATTAATTTGCTCTTCCTTAACTAATTCAGCCAAAAACCTATGCTTAGCCAAGTCTCCTAGACCTCTGCTATTCCAGAAAACTCCCTTCATTTTATAATAATCTTTGAGGGGGCCTTTGGCTTCTTGGGAAGTTTGCCATTAAATGTATTCTTGGCATTATTATATTTTTTCTTCCGTCGGAGTGGAGAGAGATCTATGATTTGATCATTCCCCTCCTCCAGCAAATTCTCATTTAAATTTCCACAGACATGGCTGAGAATTGCATCAAGTTGGTCATCGCGCTCATCATCACTCTCAAGATTGGAGAGTTTAGATTTAGCAAAACCCTTCTTTCTATTAGCACATAAAACTAACTTGTCTACCTCTAAGTTTTTTATTGTAACTACATCTGAGGTACCTAGGTTGATGCCTACCCTACCAAGGTTTGATAAAACTTTGGAATCTGGAAAGGTAGTGAAAGAGTTACCTGGGAATTCAAGGTTCTTCTTTGCGGTTAAACGTTCAGCCTTGTGTAGGGTATGGACGTCCGCTGTTGCCGCATTCCTGGAGCTTCGACGCGGCGCTTTGATGGGCGCTGCTGTAACTGCAGGCGCAATCTCCCCCACTGCCAGGGTAGTAGTGTCCACAGATATGATCACCTCCTCTGTATAGGCCGCAGTCGGTGTCGCAGGTGGTGCGGCTTGCTCTTCTGTTGGTGGCGAGGTGGAGTTGCCAGCCGCATGTAGCTCCTCCGCCCCGGCCATGGGTGTCGGAGATGTCGGCATGGCCGGTGGTAGGGATCCAATGTCCTCAAATACTGCGACAACCCTCGGGCCTCCCACTGCGGTCATGGGAGACACAGGCGGGCTGCCTGGGCGGCTCAGGGCCTCGCCACCCATGGTGTCGTCGCGGTCCTCTATAATGGCCGGCGCCGGGTAGTGGCTGAGGGTGGCGCGACTCCCACCGCCCTCGCCGTCACACTGTGCGGCCACTAGCAGACATGAGGGTTCGGTTGATGAAGCACCCCCCCCCCCCCCCCCCCCCCCCCAAACAGCCTTGTCCGTCATGGTTGCTAGGGTAGAGAGCTCCCTAGCCACCACCGAGCTAGGATATCCCGACAGTGAGGCACCCGAGGTCGGCGCAGTCGCGCCGGAGTGCTCGCTCTAAGACTCTTTGCAGCCTTCTCTCAGCTCATCCAATAATACTTAAGCCTTCACAATTAATACACTGTCCACTTGTATTTTTCACAATGTTTCTTAGTTCTTGTGTCTTAGCTGGTTGTAAGCTTGAATTTTCTTTTCTTTTTTTTTTCCTTCTCACAACGTGTTATTATCCATGCATGCACATATGTACAGTGAAATGGATGGACCCGGATGTCCGTACAGTAGTAGACAGTACCCGTGGATAAAACCGGACAAACATGGCGCCATCGACGGACAGGAGGCACAAGCAGGGCTGCATGCGCCAAAAGAGCTAGCAGCACCTCTTTTTGCAGAGGTCACCTCTGTATGGTGAGCTCGCACCATGCCTGGCCAGGGCCGGCTGTCCCGGTCTGTGTGCTATACACGTCCGGGCACCGGGGCCGGGCGGCGACTCCTGTGTGGGGGTGGGGAGCACCCAGGTGAAAGTGCGGCGTGCGCTGTAACGTAAAACCTGCAGCTAGTAGCTGCTACGCTTTCGCATCGATCGTGAAGTGGCCTGGTGACAGACAGGCCGAAAAGGAGGACGAGAGCTCATTCGTGCTCACTCGGTCACTCCTGAACAAGAGTTGCAGATAAGCTTGGAAAAGCTGGGCACGCACGCATGAGGAGGAGGCGACCGCGAGACTCAAATAGGGTTCAGAGATTTCAATGTGGGATAGGATATGGTAAGTGTACTATACGTACTGTACGTAGGTGATGGGGCACAGCGTGCATGCACAGTACTACAGCACAGCCTTGGGCCCTTGGTCGTCGCTCCAACTCCAAGAGCGAGGACAAGGGCTTATGGCCGCTGCGTGTGCCTGTGCCGTCAGCATCTGTCAATGGCGGTTTGTTGGTGGCTTCAGTGGCCCATATTATTATCGTGTGCGGCGTGTACGTGAGGCAGGCATTATGCATCCACGTTTTTTTTTTCTTTTGAATCCATCATGCATCCACGTTTTGGCCTGGGATTTAACGGTGTATAACCCTAAACCACTGGCGTGCATCCATGCACAAATGATCTTGCTCTCCGATCGCATTTCTGATTTCTCGGAAACGAGCGACGGCCATCGAGAGTCGATGACATGCGTCTTCTTCTTCTTCATTTCAACAGTTTATTATTGATCTCCTTATGGGCTTTGCCCAAAGAGTAACTCCGGAAAGTTCAGATCCATGAATTTTGATCCGACCCAAGTTTGGGCCTAACCCATCCAAATGACGCGCGGGCGTAGTCCACGACTAACTACGACGGTAATAGCAGCCCAGTAGCCTTTCTTCAGCCGGCACGGGCAGCCCATGTATCTAGGCTCCCTTGATGGGCAAGCCGCAACTCACCACGCACCCGCGGCCCAGGATTAGGCATCGACCGGGCAGGCCGCAGACCGCTGTGCCGACCAATATCTAGGCGCACGGCCCGCAGGCCGCAGCCCAACTGCGCGCATCTGACATCTTCGTCGTCCGTGCACTGTACTGTGTAATTCGACATTTCGACCGAGATGCTTTGGACGCCAAAGCAAGCAGCGACAAGGACCTCCGATCCGATCCTTCACGTGAGCGAATATTGTGCGGATTTTGCCGAAAACACCATCTGTAATGCCTGGAACATGCACGGAGGCGCGCCACTGCTACTCTGACGCTGACTACGATCGACATGACTGTCCGTGTGCTGACTACTCAGACGCAGGAGACCCATTCTTGCACAAAGACAGAGGGTCAGAACCGAAGAAGATCAGCCAGCAGGTCAACCGTCCCTTCCATGGGCAGGGACGGAGCGGAAGGAGGCCACCTGCGCCAGTAGCCAGCCAAAGCCAAAGCCAAAGCGACGTGGTTTTGGAGACGAGTATCAGTTGAGTCAGTAGACAGGGAAATCATATGCTCGAGAAGAGACGCCCCCTTTGACCTGCCCTTTGTGTTGACAACAGACGAGATTGCAGGCGGTCAACATCAGCTGCAGTTAGGACTTCACGGCAGATATAGATTGAAATATCCTAATAAAGGCTAAAGGCCGAGCGCAGGGATGATCGACATTGGTTCACCGGAACCGGACGACTCGATCGATCGCCTTTCGGGTGGCCGGCGACGACTGCACTGCACCGTCAGAGGGCTCACGGCGACGAAGCTCTTGATTAAAAAACAGAGTGATTGCGTCAGAGAGTGATGTGAAGAAGACGTGTTTGTATCGTTCCTGTCGACGGCATTAGAGAGAGGTCAAGCAGCTCAGCTCATCAGGATAGGGTGCTTACTGTACAATACAGTACAGCTCAAGGGTTCAGAAAGCGATTCTGCCCAAGGCTCCAACTGCTGGAGGCCGTAACTAACACCCTAAACAAAAGCGACCACTTTTTCCCAAGGCCATCGATCGCGTATGTATCCGATCGCTTCTGAGGAGCTCTTCTGGCCAAGTCCACAGCGGCGTTCCGTTCCGTCATGTCATTTAGCGGCAGGAACCCACTGCTCCCGCGGGGATTCTGCGCCCAAACCCGGGCTTTGATTTGCAGATGAGTTCTCTAGCTACTGAACTGGACTGGACGGCAGCAGGTGGCCCGGCTTGGCTCTCTCTGCGTTAGTTGCGTGCGTAAGTACAAGTACGCCCTGTTCTGTTTTGGTGCTAACCACCACTGTCTGTAGCACGATGTGTAGCAGGAGGATCGGAGGAGGGTTTGGAGGGCCGTGCGTGGGCAGCCTCGTTTTGTCTTCCCCTGACAACGACGTACGTGATCATCTCGCGGGGCCGCGCCGGGTTTTATGTGACAGGAAGGATCGCGTTTGCGAGCTGTTGGTACGGTGTCTGTCATCACAACACATCGATGAGAAGCCAAAAGGAGATTTGGTAGCGCGCTTGGTCAGGCAGCAGCTGGGTGCTCTTGGCTCTGCACTGCCTCACTGAGATGCTGCTGCGCGCTGGTACTTGTCTTCAGACTTCAATGGTAGTAGTACTTAGTTAGTTTATGGTCTAAGACGGGTGTGTCTGCGGTTGGAAGAGTTCGTTGGATCCACTCCGGTTTAGGGAAACTGAACCAATCCATGATCCCATGTTTTGTGGGGGTTGACTATATACTGACCTTGCCACGCTCGTGTGTGTTTTTTGTGTGTTAGTTCCACGTACAAGACGACTGCATAGTCGGTCAGGCACGCTTATCTGAACTGGGTCAACAGTACCACAGAAAAGCTCTGAACTAACTGAAGATCATCTTTCAATTTCAACTGACGACCACAGAAGTTCATCATCAGATTCTGAAGAAGCGTACTATACACGACGACGGTTCGGATATATAGTACATTCGTGGCAGTACGTACGCCGTGTACGCATTTCGCTGACACTACAAATAGATCGATCGACTAATAACCAGCGCGCATCGTCCATGTGATGCCCAACTTTTCTACATCGAAACGAACAAATCCCATCCGACCTTTCTATAGGTGTAGTACCTACAGTAGCTTTCTCCTCCTTTGCGACTTGACAGCAGTGTACGTAGTACACTACACTACGTGGGGCAAAGAAAACACCCTTGGGGCCATGGGGGAAAGAAATGTATGGGGACGAAAAGAACTCCAATGATGGATGCCTTGATAAGCGCGCATGCATGTAGGGCCACGAGGATAAAAAAGACGGCGAGGCGTTCATGCATAAAAAACTAGATCTTGAGGCCGCCAGCCAATGAGCCAGGGTACATCCGGCTTGTTGTCTTCTCGCGCTTGTCTGTTGCTGAAAGCAGATGGGCGAGGGGGGCAAACAGGATGGATACAGGGCCCAAATCTCACTCGCCTTTGCACAATGCGCGCGCACACACACACACGACGATGTAGCCTGTACCTGCACTGCAAACAGCCACACAGCATGCACGCCCCAAGACAAGGCCCTAGAATTATGGACGTGTATTGTATTATCGGACATGCTGAGTAGTTTTGCAGGACCCTAAGAGCAAGGATTACAGCACAGCATACAAGTTGGTTGTAAGCTTTTTTATAGTCTTTTTCCAGTTTACCCATACAATAGTACACTCTACTCCATTAATACATGATCCACATGTCTATCTCATAGAGTTTCTTGGTTCTTATGTCCAAACTGGCTGTAAACTTACAGCTCATCTCTCCTCTCTTCTCCACCTCAGCATTCAATCTTCTTACAGCCCACCATAATACTTGCTCTAAAGATCGTTAGCCCGCGGCATAAAAGCTAGCTGTGCGGCTGCTTCATTCAAAACTGCTGGCAGTGCTTGCACTAACACTAAATATCAAAAGCCTGCCTGTCTGCCTGCATCGATCGAGCTTGCTTTTTCGCATTCGCATAGAAATGTGGGCCGTTTTGGATTCAATTCAGGAGGTGATGAGAAAGTGGAAGCAGAAGGATAGTTTATACTCCCCCTTTCCCAATTAGTTGCCAAAAAGGAGATCAATAAACAGCTCATTTTCCAGTTCCAGCATCTTCTTTTTATTGGTAGTTCAGTTAACTGTTAGAAAATGTGGCAGTCCATGTTTTTTTTTCTATAATTAATCTCGCTCAAAAATTATATGTCAAAATCAAACTATGTATCGAAATTTACAGTAATTTAACACTGCCCACTTGATTTCTTCACAATGTTTTAAGTGGCTGCAGATCGACATGCAGCAAGATTGAACCCAGCTTTCACAGGACGAAAACATAAAACGGACAAAGAAGCTTGCTAGCGATCCAGATCTTCGTTTTGGAGGCAAGATGCCATGATGGGTATAGTATGTAGAAGGTCCCCTCTTTTTCCTACCTGTGGTCCAGTAGAGGTGGCCTCTTGGTGAAGCAATACACGGGAATATTTCAGGCCATCTCAACGACAAAATGAAGTCGTATTTCCATTCAAAAGGAGGCATCTCGATCGTAGTTATTCTAAGCACTCTAGTTTAAACTGAATGTTTTTCTTCATGTAGCTAGACATTCGATCCGATCCTTACCAGAGACCACATTCTTTCTTACTGCGTACCAAGCAATGAACTGACATAAAAAGAATTAGGCATACGCATGCGCATGCGCTGCCTTTTGTGTACACCTCGTGTTCACATGCATGAGCTAGCATACCTGAAAACGTCACTTGCCAGCCGGTGGTTCATGCCACTAGCTAGAACTGCTATCTGCTGTGCTGTGTCTTCTTACATCGTGAGAGCCACTGACTCTACTACACATGGACATGCTGTATTGCTGTCAAGTGTCAACCTTTCTGCCGAAGTGATTTAGACGGAGACCAACTTGGTAGATCGTCCGCCGTTAACATTTTGACATTACATACCGGCCGGACCCTATTTCTCTGCCTCGTCTCCAGGACGAAGCCATTCAGGAAGCTCGATCGTGTAATAGCAGTGACCAAACTGGTAGGCAGCACTATATACGAGCAAAGTATATCTATACCTTTTTGCACTTTCTAATTTTTTTTCTGTGTCCTACACTAAAGTTTTGTCCAGAAGGTAATCCAGCTGCAACTGCAAAAAGCTACTTTTGAGCAAAGTTCGGTGTGAATCACGAAGGATGTACCGACCTTAACAAAATTATACAGTATATCATAAACGCTGCTCACTCCCCTCTGGTTTGCAACATTTTTTACTAGAATTTGAGTCAAACTTTCAAGAGTTTGATTACTAAGAACTTTTAAAGTATTTGGTATATAGAAATTAAAAGATCATATACATAGTCTTGTCTTGAAAAATATTTTCATGGAAGTGTAAATTTGTTAGGATGTTCATTATATTCTAATACAATATAATGGTCAAAATATTTTATAAGGGTTTTTATGGGATGGGATACCCTCTTAAAGATTATTTTGTTATAGTATTTTAAGGAAAATGAAGAAAACATATTTATAATTCCAACTCCTCATAAATTACGCTCACTTTGGTCTCCAAACACGGAAGAGAAAAGTATTGTTCTTCATTTCACCATCGAGAAATATTTATTGAGCTAGATATTATGAGTTGCCCCTTGAAATGTTTCTTTTAACACTAGGGAGCAAATAGAACATCCAAAACGAGGTTTCCCTTAAATTATAGTTCATTTTAGAGAGAATCAGGGTCGGTAGCCAAATGAATGGAGCAAGTGATTTTGGAAGGAGACGTTTATGGTTGAATATAGATATCTACCAAACAGGCCCTACAATATATATAAGGTGTTGGCTCTATTCGACCTCTAAGACTCTAGGTCTATATAATGTCTCTAAAACAACATTATCATAGAAAATGCTATCAAATTGCATTGTCATAAAACTTGGTATGCAATTGTGAGCTTTTCAATGGCCACCAAAGGCTCGCTACCATGTTCATGCTCTAACCCATGCTCCCTTGTGAGCACTTCTTTCTCTCTATGTTTTCATCTAGGGCACGCGACACTTAATGCCCCACTACAATGGGCTCCTCTTGTCCTTAACGATGTTGAAAGGATCAAGATGCCCAAGAGGGGGGGGGGTGAATTGGGCTTGTTTTAAATTTCTAAAGAAAATATGAAAACCTATCAAATGCTAATCACCCCCTAGTGCCTACCGGTCGTGTGTCCTAGCTAGAAAGCGATAGCAGTTCATGGAATTGAAAAACAACCTAAGCAATTCTAGTAGCACCTGAAAGAACAAGACGGAATGTAATGCGGAAATGTAAAGAGCTAGGGAAAAGGAATTCTCATTGACGCAACGATATCGAGGTATCGAGGTGTTGACACCCCCCTAGGTATTGTTCCCGAGGTATCGAGGTGTCGACACCCCCCCTAGGTATTGTTCCCGAGGTATCGAGGTCTCGACACCCCCCCTAGTCCTCGTTGGAGCACCTCGCAAGGTATTGTTCCCTCTCTACCCGCGCAAGGGTAGAGTGTTCTCTACGGGATGATTCTTCGCCACTCCGGCTTGGTGAATCGCCCACAACCGATCACAGAAGCTTGGAGAAGAGCCGCCGACAATCTTGTGGCGATCACTTCCTCCGAACACCACCAAACTGTCTAGGTGTTGTCGAACACCAAGAGTAACAAGCACAAGACCTTCACTTGACCAACTCAAGGCTAGGAAGGTGGATGGATGCACACAAGTCACTCCTAATCACTCTAGGAGGGAAGAACAAGATGAACTCTCTCAAATTTCTCCCTCTCTAGGAACTTGCTCTCCAAGGGCTCTCTCAAGGTGTAACTAGCTGAAACAATGGCCAAGAGGCGTCCTAAGGACGAAGGGGGCAACTATAAATAGTCCCCACCTCCAAAACTAGCCGTTTTCTGCTTTTTCTCTTCTCTGCGAAGCCACCGGACTAGTCTGGAGCTAACACCACCGGACCAAGCAGCCTGATCCGGAGCTCACTCTCTGCTGAGAAATAGACACCGTCGGACCACTTGCCTTAGTCCGACGCCCTGGTCCGACGCACTGGTCCGGAGCCAGGGTGCTCACTGAGTGAAAACACTTTCTCTTCTTCGAAGCTCCAGACCACTCTCCTTGGTCCGGAGCCCTGGTTCGACGCGCAGGTCCGGAGCCAGGGAGCTCACTGAGTTTGATCACAACTCTGCCTGTGAGCGTCGGACTACCCGTCGGACCCTCCGTCGGACTAGTCCGGAGCTCACTCCCAGGGCAGGCTTTCACTGACAGAGGCCATCAGACCACTTGCCTATGGTCCGGTGCTCTTCCAGACAGGTGGTCCGGAGCTCTGTCTCTGAACTGGCTTCTAAGGCAAGGCCGTCGGACTCCTCTCCTTGGTCCGACGCTTCCTTAGCAAACTGGTCCGGAGCTCTTTTCTCCCCTTTTCTCAACTCTTACCACTAAGGTTTCTTAAGGGATTTTGCTCCTACCAACTTAAGACATACCAAGGGATTATAGCAGGGTCTCTAGGACTGGTTGTGACAAGTGTGCATATATCCCCTTTCCTAAACTCTCCTAGGTTAAGCTACTAATCTCATACCCCCCTTAATAGTATGGTCAAAGGAAAAACAAAGCCCTAGCTATACTTAGTGCCCTTCTCAACCTTATGGCACTAAGGACTAGCCTAGTCTTCAACTTGTATCATCATCCTTTAAAACCGAAATGATTTCCATCTTGGGGGCATGAATATCCATTAAGCCCATTCAAATTGTATCACTAATGACCTAACACAAATGACTTTGCCTCTGCAAAACACACGTTAGTCATAGTGACCTAGCATTGTCGTTAATCGCCTAAACACAAGGGACCATGATTCTTCAATCTCCCCCTTTTAGGTGATTGACGACAATACAAGCTCGAGTAGAGAATAATGAGTGAATTTTGATAAGATAAAACATGACTTGACATGAGATAGGCATGGGTTAGTGATAAGAAAGACAAAAACATGTCTGACCATTCAAGCCATGATAAGCACAATAGATATGAATTGAGCACAATACTTGATTTCAAATGATATGCTATAGCCAAAAGATCAGAGATTAGCGAGAAAGCAATATAACATAACCAAGTGACATGATATATACATAAAAAAGGGTCCACATATGTCACACAACCATCAAGTCTCAACCATCACACATATCATACAATGCATAAAGATGGTAAACGTGATGCATGATGCGATAGAGTAAATACACATCAAAAGAACGAATCCTACTAACTCCCCCTGAAGCTAGCCCATCTACTCGACTCTCCCTCTCCCCCTTTGGCGTCGAAGCACCAAAACTAAGCGCCTGGAGGCGGAGTGGAAGCAGTCGTGGAGCGGTCAAGCACCCTGAACTCTGACAGGTATGTCTCATCATCAGAATCCTCCCCCTGAGTGTCTATCGCTGGAAGGGGAGCGGTCTGGGGGACAGGAGCTGACGTGCCGGCTATCTCTGCTGTCGAAGACTCTGGAGCTGTAGCTGGGGTAGGAGTAGGAGCAGAATCCGGTGCCACTGTCTCTGCTGGAGTCTCTGGAGCTGCGGTGTCCGGTTGGGCCTCATACACGGACTCGACTGGAGTTTGAATAACCGGAGGCTGCGGAGGTTGTACTGGAGTCGTAGTAACAAGAGTGGCATCGGTAGCAACAACAGCTGTGGGTGGAGTGGATAAGGCTGGAGCCCGACAGTCGTGTGTAGCCTCTGAGGAAGCAACTGAAGAATGGTGCTGACCAGCTATCGGTGTAACCAGTTCTGCCTCAATCTCTGCTGCTATCTGCTGACCAGTGGGGGACGGCTGCCCGGTGATGTCGCTGAACGGCGCTGAGAGATCTCTGGCAGTAGCACCCATCGTAGCAGACATCGGCGTGAAACCGATAGTGAGAGGGGTGAACTGCTGAGTCGGGCCTAAGGTGTCCAACCACCGAGTGACCTGAGTCGCCGGGGACTGGAACGGGGTGATCATTCCGGCACCCTAAAGTCCACTAGACTGTATGGCTGGGGTGGGAGTGATGGTCTGTCCGGCTGAACTAGAAGGGGCCACTGAAGGGCCAACTGACTGCTGTGGTGCTGCTATCTGACCAACTGACTGAGCGGGCTGAGATTGACTCATCATCTCGATCTGAGGTGCAGCCGGGAACTCAAGAGGAGGAGCACTAGTCCACTTCATCATATGGGCCATAAAGGTCATGTTCTGCTGCTGGATCTGCAAGCGCTGGGACTCCAACTGCATGGCAAGCATTTGTCGCTACATCTCAAAGTGTCGCTCCTCAGACTGTCATTGCATTTCATCCTGTCTCTGTTGGACCTGGGTAACGGCAGTCACAAGGGAACTCTGCTGCTCATTCAGACGGTCAAGAATCTTCAGCATCATAGTTTCTGTAGCAGAACCAGAAGCTCCTGCCTCAGTGTCGTGAGCCCGTGGGGGCATGGTAGGAACATGCTGGAAGTCTGCGTTAGAGCTGTCAGAAGAAGTATCCTCAGGAGTAACATCAGCCCCAGTATCCAAGTCACAGAGCTCCTGCTACTCAAAACCTCAGATCGAATCATCCTGAGTCTCAACATCATCTTGATCAGCAGGCGCAGTCCGTTGCCTGACTAGGCGAAGCACACGGTTCCCAAACCGACGGTCAAAAGAAGCTAGTACTCAGTACGGTGGAAATGAAGTTGGTGACTGATCTAGCAAATCACGGAGTCCGGGGTTGGCTCCCACAAGCTCGATAGCTATGATAGAAGAAATCCAATGAGCATAGGAAAGTTGTCGTCGTGCCCTCATACCATCAGCAATCACATCCTCAATCTCTGATGCTAGGAAATCAGCAATATCAAACGGTGTCTGAGATACGAGAACCTGAAGGAGAAGTTGTTGCATGTTAGTCAGACCTTCCTTGTACCCGGTGCGAGGCAATAGAGTGCGCCGTAGAACATCATTCAGACGGCGAACAGTGGGGCGAAGCTCTGCCAGAGTACGTAGAGAGCCCTCTGTGAAGGGTGGCCTGAAGAGAGGTGCGACCTCCTGAACTGACAAAGTACAGCCACCTTTAGCCCGACGAGGCACATGAACTCCTCTGTAGCAATCATAGTGAAGATTGAGCTCTCCGGTTGTCTGGGTGAGGTGTAGTATCTCTCTGAGCCGAGTCACATAGAGCCTGTAATGCTCTCCTCTGAAAGTATACTGAAGAAAGTTGTGTTCCGGATCAATCCAGACTGTAGCATAGAACTCCCTGACCCACCTCTCAATGTAATTCCCGGAACGACCAAGGAGGTCGGTGAGTCCCGAAAGATACGTAAGGAAGGGTCGAATCTCCTCTCCAGCAAGCTCAACTATGCTCTCCAAAGAGCAAACCCTGTGTGGTCGTATCTGAATGCAAGAAAGCTGAGCTGCCCTGTAGAAGTCCTCCATGAGAGGTGTGTGCCATCCTGGTGAAGCTCTGGGGTCACGTTGATCCGGGCACCACTTCTCAAGTGTCACAAAGCGAAGCTTCTTTACTTGTTTCGCAGTGAGGTTCCTCAAGTCAAGATGTACTAATTCTGAATCTGCAGTAGGAGCTGCTGAGACACTCAGAGGAGCACTATCACCACGTGGTGGAGTAGACTGAACAGTCCGGGAGCGAGTGACACGCCCCAGGGAAGAGGTGCCAATAGTGTACCAAGAGCTTCTGTGACAATCTCTTGCTCCTCTGCTGGAGCTGCCTCTGTCTCAGACTGAGCTGGAGGAGTAGATGGTAGAACCCGCGGAGGGGTGCCGATACGTACTGAACCTCGGCGACCACCTCGCTTTGCGCGGTCTGCTGCATCTGCAACTGCTTCGGCCTGCTCAGCCTCTGTCAACTTGCGCTTCTTTTTCTTTTGCTTCTCAACCAGCTGCTTCTTCCCCTTGTCCTTAGAGGGACGCGGAGGGGGAGGTGTATCATCACCCGAACCACTGACACGAGCACGAGAACCACGAGCCATCATTGATCAACAAATAAAAGACTGCCCAATTGAGAGGAACCACTGCTCAACATGACACGAGTAGACCCACTGCCACAAGCCAACTGCAAGAAATCACTGCCCACTGATCAAGAACCACTGACCACTGTCAAGAGACAACTGCGAGAACCTCGGACAAATCACAAGCACCACGGATCACTGTCAACTGAACAACTGCCTCTGTCACAATCAACTGCGAACTGTGAGAATCAACTGATAGAGGGGCCTGCTAGCCACTGCACTGTCACTTGTGAGGCTTTGCCTCAATCCATACTCGCGAGCTTTGCCCCGAGTTTTAACTGCCACTGCCACTGCTAGATAGAATAGATAGAAGTATATAAGCATATATATCATCTAGAGATAAGAGCCCGTATGGAAGCAAGCATCTAGATAAGATATAGAATGAAACTGCCATGGTACCTGAGGTAAGAGAGCGTATCTAATCAAAGCAACTGAAGGGACGAACCACACTCCACAAAAGAGTTCACCAACTGCGGATTGCAATAAGTGAATGGATTTAGTGATTTGGATATGAATAAATTAAGGCATGGGATGATCAATAGCTAGTCAAAACACTAAAACCATGATCAATTGACATACACTAGAGGTCAATGAAGTGAAGTCGATGACGGTCGAAGATGAAAGCGAATCGACGACGAATTCTCAAACCCTAGATTTTAGGAAAACCCTAGGGTGGGAACTAATTCTTGGCTGGCATTGGCAATGTGGATTGGGGTATGAGGCAAGGGGGGAGTTTGTAGTGGAGGTGAGGCTTGGTCGCCGGCGAGAGGGACCTCGACGGCGAGGTTTGTGGGCGGCGGCGATGTTGTTGCTGCTGCGCAAGAGGAGAGCAGAGCAGAGCAGGGGAGGCGCGGCTGAGCTCCAGGGAGAATCTCACCGGCGACGAGGGCGATGGGGTATAGGAGCGGGCGAGCGGCGACGCTTGGGCGGCGTGATGGCGAGCGGCAGCGCTTTGGCGTGGAGGTGGCGCGGCATATGGACGACGAAAGAAACTGTCGAATAGATCAGCCCGCGAGGGGATAACAGAAATTTTTGAAGCGTCGGACGACTCTGTATGGTCCGGTGGATGGTCCGACGGACTGAGGAGAAAATATGACCAATGCAGAGAGCAACCGACCACCGGACTAGGGCTTCGGACGAAGCGTCGGACTAGTCCGACGGTCCTTTGACTGGACTGTTGACCGCTGACCGAGGCTCCGGACCATTCGGCTATGGTCCGGTGGAGCGTCGGACCTATAGTCCGACGGATTTTATGTCTGGAGAAGTTTTTATGTAGGGAATGACTGAGCGTCGGACCACCTAGCATCGGACCATGGCGAGTAGTCCGGAGAGTGGTCCGGTGCTTGATTTTGCTCTGAATTTTCCTATTTTTCTCTCCAATCTTTTCTCTTAGCCAAGTGCCAACACAAAAGAGCAAAAAGAAACACTTGTTGGACCTGGCATAAGAACCATCTCTCAAACCCTCAATTTAGAAATAGTTTGCCATAGGCTAGACATATTTTTCTAAGGAAAATAGTTCAATAAAGCACCAAGAACCACCATAGGGGCACAAGAGGGGTATTAGCTGCAGCTAGAGCTTTGAATGCTCCCCCTAAGTGACGAACCTAGAGGATGATCAAGCTTAACCGAAAAGAAACGACGAAGCAACACACATGCGTATGCTATGCAATACGAACTTTGAATCTAGGTTGCTTGTAAGTTTAAACCGCGGTTAAGCTTTGTCACACGCTTTGAGGGCGGTTATCTCAACCGCGTTAGCCAAGCCTATGTGCATTACCAAATTAAACATGTTAAATTACAAATGAATACATGGTTCATAATATCTCATTTTTTAGTGAAGTTTGAGTGATCAAACACATTCAACTCGCTTCTCAACCTACAAAAGGTTGTTTCATCGAGTGGTTTTGTGAAGATATCCGCCAATTGATCTTCGCTCTTAACTACAACTAGAGTTATGTCTTTCCTAGCCACATGATCTCTAAGAAAGTGATGGCGAATATCTATGTGCTTGGTGCGAGAGTGTTGAATCGGGTTGTTAGCAAGCTTTATGGCGCTTTCATTATCACACAAAAGGGGAAAATCTTTTAAAACAACGCCGTAATCAAGAAATGTTTAGGTCATGTATAAGATTTGTGCACAACTTGCTCCCATGAAAATGTATTCCACCTCGGCGGTTGACAATGTCACACTGTTTTGCTTCTTTGAGGACCAAGAAACAAGTGATCTTCCTAGCATGTGGCACCCACCGGAGGTACTCTTCCTATCAACCTTACACCCGGCATAATCCGAATCGGAATAGCCAACTAGTTGGAAGGGGGCTCCTTTGGGATACCAAAGACCCATGCTAGGGGTGTGCCTTATGTACCTAACGATTCTTTTAACCGCACAGAGATGCGACTCCTTAGGGCTTGCTTGAAACCTAGCACACATACACACACTAAACATGATATCCGGCCTAGATGCGGTGAGGTAAAGTAAACTACCGATCATAGAATGATAGAGAGTTTGATCAATTGGTTTACCTCCCTCATCAAGGTCGAGATGTCCATTAGTAGGCATTGGGGTCTTGATTGGCTTGCAATCCTCCATCTTGAACTTCTTAAGTAGATCATGAGTGTACTTTTCTTGAGAGATGAAGGCCCCTTCTCTCATTTGCTTCACTTGAAAGCCAAGGAAGAAGGTTAGCTCGCCAATCATTGACATCTCGAACTCCTTAGACATCAAGTCACCGAACTCCTTGCAATGGTCTTGGTTTGTTGACCCAAATATAATGTCATCGACATATACTTGGCAAACAAAGATCTCTCCATTAAGCTTCTTGGTGAATAGTGTTGTGTTGACGATCCCGATCTTGAAACCCTTCTTGAGTAGGAAGTCCCTTAGCCTCTCATACCAAGCTCTTGGAGCTTGCTTCAATCCGTAGAGTGCCTTGGACAACCTATACACATGATTAGGCAAGTTTGGGTCTTCAAACCCGGGAGGTTGTGAGACATAGACAAGTTCATTGATGAAACCATTTAAGAAGGCGCTCTTCACATCCATTTAAAAGAGTTTCATTTTGTGATGTGAAGCATACGCCAAAAGGATACGGATGGCTTCAAGTCTTGCAACCGGGGCAAAGGTCTCTCCAAAATCAAGTCCTTCTACTTGAGAGAACCCCTTTGCCACTAATCTTGCCTTGTTCCTTACAACCACGCCTTGATCATCTTGCTTGTTCCTAAACACCCACTTGGTACCAATGATTCTTGCATCCTTTGGCTTCTCTTCAAGTGTCCACACTTGGTTCCGGGTGAAGTTGGTGAGTTCTTCATGCATGGCATTCACCCAATCCGGATCCGCAAGTGCTTCTTCAACACTAGTAGGCTCAACAAAGGAAACAAATGAGTGATCTTCAACATAAGATGCAAGTCTAGAGCGAGTCATAACTCCCTTTGATGGACTCCCTATAATTTGATCATGGGGGTGAGCTTGAAGGATAGGTGTTGATCTTCTATTTGTCTCTTGAGGAGGGGGATGTGGTGCTTCAACATTGCTTGCTTCGGCCTCGGCTTGATCTTGAGGGATGTGAGTGTCTTCTTGAGCTTCCCTTACTTGATCTTCTTCATCAACTTGAGGCGTGCGAGGTGGAGAAGGATCTTGATTTACTTCATCTTCAACTTCTTCCACCTCTTGCGGGTTGATAGCACCAATTGATATATTCTTCATTGCCTCCCTCAAGGGTTCATCACCTACATCAATATCCTCAAGCGCTCCTTGGGAGCCATTAGTTTCATCAAACTCCAAGTCATACGTTTCTTCAACTAAGCCGGTGGCTTTGTTAAATACACGGTATGCCTTGGATTTAAGTGAATATCCAACAAGGAAACCAATGTCACACCGTCGTTGGAATTTACCCAAGTGTTGGCGCTTCTTGTAGATGTACACTTTGCAACCAAACACCTGGAAGAATGAAATATCCGGCTTCTTCCCATTAACAAGCTCATAGGGGGTCTTCTTTAATAGCCTTTGGACGAAGAGACGGTTTGTCGCATAGCAAGCGGTGTTGATTGCCTCCGCCCAAAACTTCTCCGGAGTGTTGTACTCATCAAGCATAGACCTTGCTAGAGTTATGAGCGTCCGGTTCTTCCTCTCTACAACACCATTTTGTTGTGGAGTATATGTGACGGATACCTCATGCTTGATCCCTACTTCATCACAATAATCTTCAATCTTTGTGTTCACAAATTCGGTGCCATTGTCACTTCTAATCTTCTTGATCTTCACATCAAATTCATTTTGAGCTCTTGTAGCAAACTTCTTGAATGTAGCGGTTGTCTCTCCCTTGTCTTGAAGAAAGAACACCCAAGTGTATCTAGAGTAGTCATCAACTACTACTAAGCAATAGAGATTGCCTCCAAGACTAGCATAGGTGGTAGGGCCAAATAGATCCATATGTAGCAACTCTAGGACTCTTGAGGTAGACATGAAGGCTTTGGTTGGATGAGTGTTTGCCACTTGCTTGCCGGCTTGACAAGCACTACACAATTTATCCTTCTCAAACACCACATCCTTGATTCCTCTAATCATCTCCTTCTTGACAAGCTTCTTCAAGGTTGACATTCCCACATGTGCTAGTCTTTTATGCCATAGCCAACCCAAAGGATTCTTGGAGAATAGACAAGTTTGCAAATTAGCTTCATTTGAGGTGAAGTTCACTAAGTAGAGGTTGTTGTGCCGGAACCCTTTGAATATCATTGATGAATCTTCAATCTTGGTCACAATCACCTCATTTGGAGTGAAGAGACATTGAAACCCGAGATCGCAAAGTTGACCAACCGATAGCAGATTGAAGCTCAATGATTGTACTAGCAAGACATTGGAAATTGATTAATCTTGGGAGATAGCCACTTTGCCTAAGCCTTGAACTTTGCCCTTTGAATTATCCCCAAAAGTAATCTTGTCTTGATTTGCACAATCCTCATCAAGTGTGGTGAACATCCGGGGGTCGCCGGTCATATGTTGAGTGCAACCACTATCAATTACCCAATGGCTCCCACCGGTCTTGTAGTTCACCTACACACAAGCAACTTGGAGTTAAGCTTGTTGTTTGGGAACCCCCTTAGTGCGGGCCCCATAGCCTTATCAACCAACTCCTTAGCAACCCAAAGAACTTTAGGCTTGTTCTTCATTGGTGGTCCAAGAAACACCACAAGTGGTCTACCCTTGGAATCTTTGTTGATGACATAGTGAGCATCATGAGCAAATGGCCTAGTGTGCTTGGGCAAGATCTTGCGAGGTGGAGTCATGCAATCATATGCGAAGTGACCAACTTGTCCACACTCAAAGCATCTCCTTGGCTTGGGCTTTGGCTTCTCTTGATTGTAGCCATTATACTTGTTCTTGTAGTAATTCTTGGCTTCAATCTTGACCTTGGCCTTCATCACTTGATTTTCCTTGAACCCAATACCGGTCTTATCATTCTTCATGACGGTGTTCATCAAGAGCTCACTTTGAAGGTTGTGACCCTTGGTGAACTTCTCAAGGCCACTTGTAAGTTTGGTCTTGTCATTCTTGAGCTTAACAATTTATTCTCTTAGAGAGTTGATCAAAGTGATAGCATCTTTGTCTTCTTCTTGAGCCGGCTTAATGACAATAGGCTTATTAGACTTGAGATTGATTAGCTCTTCCTTGAGCTTTGAGTTCTCATCCTTCATCTTGACATAGTCATCATACTTGTCGGCTTCAACAACCCTCTTGCCCTTGCACTTAGCACTTTGCTCAAGATCCACATCATCAAGCTCGATTTCACAAGAGGTAGCACTTGCACACTTAGCACACGGGTTAGTAGCAACATGTGTAAGATCTTGAGTAAGTAATTCATTTGCTATCACTAACGTGGCATGATCTTCCTTGACTTTGTTGTAGTCATCTTTTAGCAAGTTATACCTTGTGTGGAGCTCTTGTGTTGACCTTGTAAGCTTATTATGTTTCTCATTAGCTTGCTTAAGAGAGACTTTGAGCTCCCTAGTGCTAGATGTGAGAGAGTTAATATCAAGCTTCAAATCATCATTAGCACTAGACAAGGTGTCAAGCTTATCATGCAAGTTTTCTTTGATCTCAAGAAGTTTGTCATTTTTACCCTTGTACTTCCTTATGATGCTAGCGTACTTGTTGCAAATTTTAATTAGCTCATCATAGGAAGGTGCTTCTTCATCGTCACTATCATCACTAGAGAGGTCATCACCATCATCCTCTTTTTGTACCTTCTTGTCATCTTTAGCCATGAGGCATAGGTGTGTAGAGGATGAACCCGACGATGAAGGAGGTGGTGGCAGTGGAATAGAAGAACCAATCACCAAGGCGGCCACCTTCTCTTCTTCACTCTCATCATCGTAGGAGTCACTTGAATCATCAATATCGGTGAGCCAATCACCTACAATGTAAGCCTTGCCATCCTTCTTCTTCTTGTGGAAGTTAAAGTTCTTCTTCTTCTTGTATGGCTTGTCTTGCTTCTTGTCATCATCACTTGAGTCATAATTGCCGCTCTTGTTCTTCTTAAAGTTCTTGAACTTGTCTTTCTTCTCTTCGGAGCAAGCATGAGCTAGATGACCAAGAGTGCCGCAATTGTAGCACTTCATTTGGGAGATTGGCTTCCTTGAAGAGCTTGTGAAGAATTTCTTCTTCTTTAAGTCAAACTTGACTCCATTCTTGTTTAGCCTCTTCAATATCTTGGTGGTTTTCTTCACCATAAGAGCGATATTGTCTTCATCATCATCATCACTTGCACTCTCAAGTACATATTGAATCTTGCACTTCTCCTTGGAAGATGCCTTGAGAGCCAAGTCCTTCTTCTCCTCCTTCTCTTTCTTCTTGGAGGAAGATGAACTTCCATCATTGATCTTCATGTACATCTCATGAGCATTGATCTTGCCCAAAACTTGTGTTAGAGTAGTTGTGGAGAGATCGCCTTGATGAAGGACAGTGACGATGTGGCTATACTTGTCTATTGGTAAGACACAAAGTATCTTGCGCACCACATCGGCCGGTGTCATTTGAGTAAGCCAAAGGCCATTCAACTCCTCTACAAGCACATTCAAGCGAGAATACATTTCATTAACATTTTCATGAGATAGCATGGTAAAGAGTTCATCTTAACAATGATGAGGTGATAGCGCTCTTCTCTTTCACATTTGGTGCCCTCATGTAGAGCACAAATGTTTGTCCAAATCTCATGCGCGGTTTTGCAATTCCGCACACGGTTGAACACATCCTTGCAAATGACACGGAAAAGAATGTTCTTCGCCTTAGCATTGTTCTTCTCAAAGAAGGGATCCTCGACGAACACCGATCCGCCTATGGTGGCGGCTTTGTGAACGCCAACATCCATGGCCTCAAGGTAGGCCTCCATCCGCACTTTCCAATAAGGAAAGTCATCCCCATCAAACATGGGTGGCGGTCCATCCCCATGGGACATCTTGCTCTAGGCGGTGAAGCCTAATTTAGAGCAACAAGGCTCTGATACCAATTGAAAGGATCAAGATGCCCAAGAGGAGGGGTGAATTGGGCTTGTTTTAAATTTCTAAAGCAAATATGAAAACCTATCAAATGCTAATCACCCCCTAGTGCCTACCAGTCGTGTGTCCTAGCTAGAAAGCGATAGTAGTTCATGGAATTGAAAAACAACCTAAGCAATTCTAGTAGCACCTGAAAGAACAAGACGGAATGTAATGCGGAAATGTAAAGAGCTAGGGAAAAGGAATTCTCATTGACGCAGCGATGTTTTCCCGAGGTATCAAGGTGTCGACACCCCCCCCTAGTCCTCGTTGGAGCACCTCGCAAGGTATTGCTCCCCCTCTACCCGCGCAAGGGTAGAGTGCTCTCTACGGGCTGATTCTTCGCCACTCCGGCTCGGTGAATCGTCCACAACCAATCACAGAAGCTTAGAGAAGAGCCGCCGACAATCTTCCGGTGATCACTTCCTTCGAACACCACCAAACTGTCTAGGTGTTGTCGAACACCAAGAGTAACAAGCACAAGACCTTCACTTGACCAACTCAAGGCTAGGAAGGTGGATGGATGCACACAAGTCACTCCTAATCACTCTAGGAGGGAAGAACAAGATGAACTCTCTCAAATTTCTCCCTCTCTAGGCACATGGCTCTCCAAGGGTTCTCTCAAGGTGTAACTAGCTGAAACAATGGCCAAGAGGCGTCCTAAGGACGAAGGGGGCAACTATAAATAGTCCCACCTCCAAAACTAGCCGTTTTCTGCTTTTTCTCTTCTCTGCGAAGCCACCGGACTAGTCCGGATCTAACACCACCGGACCAAGCAGTCTGGTCCGGAGCTCACTCTCTGCTGAGAAATAGACACCGTCGGACCACTTGCCTTAGTCCGACGCCCTAGTCCGACGCACTGGTCCGGAGCCAGGGTGCTCACTGAGTGAAAACACTTTCTCTTCTTCGAACCTCCGGACCACTCTCCTTAGTCCGAAGCCCTGGTCCGACACGCAGGTCCGGAGCCAGGGAGCTCACTGAGTTTGATCACAGCTCTGCCTGTGAGCGTCGAACTACCCGTCGGACCCTCCGTCGGACTAGTCCGGAGCTCACTCCCAGGGTAGGCTTTCACTGATAGAGGCCACCGGACCACTTGCCTATGGTCCGGTGCTCTTCCAGACAGGTGGTCCGGAGCTCTGTCTCTGAACTGGCTTCTAAGGCAAGGCCGTCGGACTCCTCTCCTTGGTCCGACGCTTCCTTAGCAAACTGGTCCGAAGCTCTTTTCTCCCCTTTTCTCAACTCTTATCACTAAGGTTTCTTAAGGGATTTTGCTCCTACCAACTTAAGACATACCAAGGGATTATAGCAGGGTCTCTAGGACTGGTTGTGACAAGTGTGCATATATCCACTTTCCTAAACTCTCCTAGGTCAAGCTACTAATCTCATACCCCCTTAATAGTACGGTCAAAGGAAAAACAAAGCTCTAGCTATACTTAGTGTCCTTCTCAACCTTATGGCACTAAGGACTAGCCTAGTCTTCAACTTGTATCATCATCCTTTAAAACTGAAACGATTTCCATCTTGGGGGCACGAATATCCATTAAGCCCATTCAAATTGTATCACTAATGACCTAACACAAATGACTTTGCCTCTGCAAAACACACATTAGTCATAGTGACCTTGCATTGTCGTTAATCGCCTAAACACAAGGGACCATGATTCTTCAGACGTCCCCACCATTAAGTTTATTTATGTCACTTGTCTCTCACTTGTTTTCACTCCCCTACTTATTAGTTGTCCTTAAAACATGTTGTGATCAGCGCCCTGTCTCATCACCTAGCACACCTCCAACCTCTACCACTGATCTAGCCACCTCCATACCCCACCTTCCCCCTTAAACCTGACAGCAAACAATTCTTGATATAAAACCTTAAAACCCAACCTCCTTTCTCTAACCCCTCGTTAGTGGCACCTAGTGAAGGTGTATTGAGATTTGCAACATGATTGCTTCAAAGCATGTATAACCATAAAATTAAGGTGCTACGAGAGTTAGGGGAGATGCTTAGTGAGACAAACCTTTTTTTACCGGGTTATTTGCACCTGATGCTTATCTAGGCCTGGATATCGAGCCAGCTCGGCTCGTTATAGCTCGGCTCGTTATGCAAACGAGCTAGAAGAGCAGCTCGGCTCGGCTCGTTAAGAAACTCGAGCTAGCTCGTTAGGCTCGCGAGCCAAATCATAAAAACACATTTAAGGGAAATTATAAAAGCAAGACTTGTTGACTGCTCTATCTGTTGCGCACCGCAGATATAGGGGTGGGCGGGTAGGAGTGAGAGTCAAGGGGACTTCTATATTTGCCTAGGGTTTGGGCTAATTGGGTTGACCTGAGCCGATTTCAATATGATGCTCATTTGACGTGACAAATTATCTGGCTCATTCGAGCTCACGAGCTGGCTCATTATCAAACGAGCTGGCTCATTATAAAACGAGTCGAGCTCGAGCCGAGTCATTAACGAACGAGTCGAGCGAGTTAGCGAGTTTTGAGTTTTTCGTCCAGCCTTATGCTTATCTGCTTAAAAGGTGGGTAACATGCTTATGTTTGCGTTGTTCAATGTGTACTAACAAGGTTGTTGGGCCTATTTAAATACAATTTGCATTGTTGGAATTAATTTCTCTATTGGTGCTTATGATGTGGCAATATTATCTTTCTTTAAATATTGGCTTCTAAGCACCTTGTTTTTATGTGCACTTTTTGTCAAATTGCCAATAGGTTGTGATTTCCCTGCTTCCTGAACTTTTTTTTATGCATGATAGATATCTTAAGCATTTTTTTTTTTTGCAAATTCGAAGATGGTTCTATAGCCGTTCCAAGGGAGGTGACAGAGAGGACATAAAGGCAAGTAAAAGAATTTCACACGGTTAATTGTTACAACGGGAGGTCATGAGTGAGTTAACCATCTCCTTCGTACTTTTCAAAAAAAGTGCAAAGCGGCAACCGCATGATTTCCCTTTGTACCGAAGCAAATACATATCAATCAACCTCGTGCGCTAGCGCTGATCGAGGTCAACAGGTCCAAGGAATTATGCAGGGGCTGCTAGTGACTACCAGCTGTGTATAATTCACAAGCTAGGTCAGGCCACATTCAGTAATCTATTCAGGTAGTTTTTGGATAGAATTTAATTATCATGCGTGTGGAAAGCAACATGCATATGCAGTTATGCACCTCTAGCTCTAGTAAAGTTCGTTATTTTTTTTCTGGGTGGGGCTGCAGTCAAGCTGCAGTGTTCTGTTTGATCATTTTGATGTGAAGGCCATACTAATCATAAACATCTAATTTTTAACTTTATAAACTTTATTCACCATCATCAATAATGATAGTCTTTGAATCTATTTTGTTTTATTCTAAAACATTATCCACCTATGCAATTATGAAAAAAATACATAAACTAATTCTAAATTTGCATCTAAATTATCCACCTCTACAACCACAAAAGATATTTAAAATAATCTCCTCAGGTTACACATATAATAGTTCATCTCTTTTATTGCAAAAGATAATAAAAAACAACTCCTAAGTTTGTATGTAAATTACTAAAAAAATCATTAATGAATAATACAACTTTGAATTCCATGAAAGATAATTTATATATTTCACGACTAACGTTATAAAAAACTAAAAATATCTCAATTTATGTTTTTAGATAGATGCAATTATGTAAATAATTTCATGGCCATAAACTAAGTCATATAATGTGCTCTAAACCACCACTAAATTAAATGTAAAAATTATATATATGACTATGTAAATATCATTCGTAATAATTTATCAAGCATGGGAAATTGTTACCATAACAAACCATAGAAAAAGTAGATGTTTTTACATCCGGCTATGATTATGATGTATATACAAAATGATTTTATATCTATTTTGTAACGGCTTAAACTAGGTCACAGTGTCTATTGGGCCAATTACATGAAACAACAGTGTCTTATGACAAATATTAAAAGTGAAAGTGTACATCAACCCGATTTTCGTCTTTCAAGATGTCTCATAGTCAATTCTCTCTTGGATATATCCTATTTTTTAAACAGTACTTATCCACTTTTGCCCCTATGAAAAAATAATGTAAACGCAAGAGTTTTAAATTAACTTGAGGGTTTTTAGTAACTAATAACTTTAAAGTAATAAAAAAAAGACACCCTGAATTCATAGCGCCATGAGACAGGCTACAACGTGAGGCACTACAACTTCAACTAATGAAAGTTTCAACTAAATGCGTGTGAGTGCAATGTAACGGGGAAAAAAAACTATGTATATGGACAATAAATTATATAGACTAATGATTGATAAGATTATAACAATTAAATGTAGAATATAAAGTATTTATAATGAACAAAGAAAAAAGAGTGTAAATTGATGTAAAAAGTTTTATTAGTTGTAAATGCTTATATGTCTCATAAGTTTCTAACCCATAGGGATACACAATTTAATAGACTACTCCCTCCGTCATATTGAAAGTGTCACTAGAAAACCGTGTTTCCCTAGGTACCAAAATGGGTATAACATTACCTCTTTTTTCACACATAATGAGATTTGTTTGCAATTGTACCTCCTTGGTACATTAGTACGTACGTATATCTCTTGAAAGGACCCAAAAAGATCAAAAGACAAACGACGTATGGATGATATAAACTGACCAGAAACAAATAGAACCTTACCGACAGAACATTAAGAAAAGAAAAATGGAATGTAAACCGCTGATGACATGACTATTGTATTACTGTAGCTACTACTCCGTTGGGTCCCATCCCAAAGGCCAAAGGTCAGCCTCCTGCCCTCCCTCATACAAGTCCACCAGCACCATAGTTTGATTGATCCTCAACGCACACTGAGCTGAACCCTTCATTCATATATATCCAGATTCCCCTCCTCCCTTTCCTCCCGTTCAACCCCCACACCTTTCTGCCGCCGGCCACACACCTCGAGCGAAGCAAGCACCGCCGCAAGAAGAAAGAGAGCCAGGCAGATCTTCCGTTACTCCGATCCATGGCCGACCAGTGGTGGGATAGTACCTCTCACAGGAGTCACGGTGCATCGGCGTGCTCAGCCGCCGCGCCGCCGTCGCTCACGGTCACGGGCGGCAGGGTGGCCTGCGGCGGCTGGACCTCCCTACCTCAGCCGCCGCCGCTGAGTCGACGAGCTCCGTAACCTTCCAGGACCCCTACAGGAGCTCCACGCATCAGCAGCCTCTTTCTGATGCCGCCTCGTCGCTCGGTGGTCCACACATGGACTGGACGCAAGCCTTCTTGTAAGTTAGCGCGCAGCGCTATATACATACATAGCTTCGTTCGTCGTCGTCCATCCTTCGCATCTATGTGTTCTGGGGTTTCTAGAATCTAGCTTCGTGGTGGTCGGGGGTAACTAACGAAGCATCCGATCTTGCCTGCATGAGCTTTAATCAGGAGCGGGAGGAGTGATACCAGCTTCCAAGCCGTGCTCCAAGAACCCCCCGCCATGAACGACGATACACTAATCAGGGACGCCGACGACGACATGAGTGCTGCCGGCTTCTTGGTCGACCACCAGGCGCAGCTAGCAGCGCCGTCGCCCTACGGCACGGTCGACCCATCGCAAGCCCAAGCTCTATTCGACGACGCGGCGGCGGTGCACAACATTTCGATGTACGGAGACAGCAGCGAGACCTCGGTCAGCTACGACGCCGCGGCGGCGTCGATGCAGTTTTCTTCCCAGCTGCTCAAGACCTCGGTGCCGGCAGCGGCGTCTACGCCGATGCCGATGCAAGGCGTCGGCGTCGACGCTCCGATGCAGCAGTACCTGTCCGCCGGCAGTTACCTGCCTTTCGGCGGTGGCCCGCTGCCGTCTCACCTTCTCTTGCAGGCGCTGCAGGCAGCTAATAAGCCCAATAGCCGCAGCTCCAACGCTAACTCTATGACGGTGAAGGTAATCAAGAGAAGACATGCACCAGAGTCACGAATCTAGCTAGAATTTCTTAATGAGTTCATAGCTGCTATCTAGGGTTTCGACAAGTCGTCATAGCCTCAGTTTCGCTTACACTCCAATTCCGTGTCTGTCTGTCTGTCCAGGACGACTGCTCTCCACCACCGGCGACGAGGAAGAGCGTCTCCGAGCCGCCTGCCGCCGCCGCGAAAAGGCCACGGATCGAGGCGCCGTCGCCGCTGCCGACTTTTAAGGTGAAGAGCGATCCGAGTTGATTTTTCTCCGCCTTTAATCGTTCAGCTAGCAGTTGGCTGTGTCGTCTCTTTTTGTTCCTTTTGATGAATGACATTTCGGATTTCCGTCTGCTGGATGATGACCTTAGAGTCTGGACTGCTAAATGTTTTTTTTCTCTTTTCATGCTCGATCGCTTTTGTCGCTGCAGGTGAGGAAAGAGAAGCTAGGGGACAGAATCACTGCGCTCCAGCAACTAGTCTCGCCTTTTGGAAAGGTATTAGTTCTTTCTCTGTTCGGCGTCAATTCCCTCGCATTCCTCTCGCCGTTGCAATTAGCATATGAGAGGAGAGGACAAGTGATGCTAGAACTCATCTTGGATAATGACCTGACGGATCAATCTTTTATGCATGGTTATGGGTCATATACTTTAGACTGATACCGCATCGGTTCTTCACGAGGCCATCGAATACATCAAATTCCTTCACGACCAAGTTGCGGTGAGTATCTTAAATGCCAATGCAAGCGCTGCCATATAAGAATCCTATATTACGTGTTATACAGTAATTTTTTTTTGTTTTTTTTTTTTTTGGAGAATTTACCTGATCCCCTATCCATATATATCTTTCTATATGCTACCCGCACAGTCATTGAGCTCTCCCTACTTGAAAAATGGGATTCCCATGAAGCAACTCCAGCACAAGGTATTAAGTATATCAACTTTTATTTGCTTCTAGCTGTTCCTGCTTATTAATGAAAACACAATTACCAGACTTTGGTACTATATATTCTCAAGCAATTGGCGCTTATGTTCACATCATTTTGCTCCTCAACTAGTGCTCCGAGGATTCCAAGGACAACGGTGACACGAAGCAAGATCTGCGGAGCCGAGGCCTGTGCCTTGTCCCAGTGGCGAGCACGTACACGGTGGCGGCCGAGACGCCGGAGTTCTGGCACCCTACATTTGGAGGCACATTCCGGTAGACAAACATATATATACTGTAACTAGTTTATTAGCTTGCATTGGTAGCTAGAGCCGTAGAGGGTACACGTGCTAATAACAGCAACGTGTACTCGTCTGTGAATTACAAACAAACGCAGAGTGTTTGAAGCTAAAGCAAAGCAAACTCATGCATGCATGTGTTCTTATCAAACTAAGTTTTGTACAGATGGTGATCAACCAGTCTTAGTTGCAAGCTAAGTAGCTTGATGAGACGAAAAGCAAGAAGTGATGATGTCTCGCCCAAGCAATCGAAGGATGTTTTGCAAGGGAAAAGATGGATATGATAATAGGCCGGTACTGCCTACTGGTGGTCTTCTACGACAGGCTAAGTATATATATCATGCTGGATCAGGTGCAAAGGGGAATGATGAATTGAGGCCGTGTATGGGGCATCTATACTCATATATATGCTACTTTGCAAGCAAATAATTCATGACAGCTATATATAATTAGCACTGTGTAGTATGAATAGGTTGGCGTTGGAAGGGAAAGGTAGGGCAGGTGCCAAAATTATTTCAAAGGAAAAGCAGGAGGTATTAGAGCAGATAGCTGACAACAGTCATGGCAGCATGGCAATGATTCTCATCTCATTATAAGCTCCTATTACTGGAAGTGTGTATGCGCTCAAAAAGGATAAGTGCCAAATCAATAAGTTTACTTAATCTGTCTTGTTTTGTAAAAGACGATAGATTCCCCAATTTCAATTGGTTTGATCTAGTAGTACTACGTAGCATATTTTGCCTTTTTTAGATGAAGGAATTGGAAATTATTCACGGCACACAGACGAGCAGCATACTTTGTTAGCCGATTGAAAAAAATATATCAGTGGCAAATACGATGGATGTATAACTATTTCCGGCCATTATTCAGGGATTAAATTTCAGTATATTTTGTTCACTGAATTCTGAGAGAGCTGTTCATAATTCATACCCTTTGTCATACAGTGCAGACAGTGCAACTGGGTTAGTTAGTGGATCGGATTACTAGTGCGGTGGTGCCATGGGGCGCTCCATGTTTTTCTGCTCTGTTTTATGTTTTTTAGTCAAACTGTTTTAGTTCTATGCACTTTTTTTAAGAAAAAAAGATAAAGTTATGAGAGTGTGCCTAAAAAGATACTCTACAAATTTTATGTTTTTATGAAGCTACTATAAAATAAAGTTTGTGGAGCAGAGTTCGTAGAGTAGTCTCAAACATCTCTCTATGTCAAAGCTGGATCCAGTCCAAGGGGCTAACAGGCTTTCGTCAGCCCTAGCCCCTAGGTCTATAGGACTGAGATTTTACCTAAACATATGCTACTCAACCGTGAAAACTCAAATTAAATGAAGGACCAGGCCCCTGATTATACTGGGTAAGCATGGCCAGCCGGATCATGCTAAATTCAGCTTTGTTTTGTCCTCCCCGGCTTGCAAGTTTACTATAAGACCAAGTACTTATAATGACGAGGGTTCCTAAGCACAGTGAGGTTCTAAGAAAATAATCAAACATTTTACGCCAATCACATCATTGGATCCCCCAACACCTTTAAGTATTTTTTTTCTCTTTTGTGTACTGATGATATGTTTTTCGCTTATACAGCAAACCCCTCTCACTAGGGATGCAAGTGAGCTAACCCGCGAACCGACATATAGGCTTAATTTTTGCGGGTTCAAGCGGCAACCCACAAAATTAAGTCTATATGTGGATTCGCGGGTTGTCGCTTTGCATCCCTACCTCTCACTCTCCGCCTCTCTCTGCGTGCGCTCAACCGCATGCAATCTACTTCGTTCCAAAATGAAATGGAATATAATTTGTTTTTAGTTTTTCCCTAAATCATTTTTTTGTAATGTCGTCGATCAAGTTTGTTAAAATAATACCAAGTCAAATTTGTTTCGTTAAATCCGACATGAAATATCTCAAATAAATAAATAAATAAATAAATAAATATATATATATATATATATATATATTTGGTATTGGCGTATTGTAAATGCTCATATATTATAATATAAATTTGGTAAAAATAGGAAAAATCGACTAATAATAAAGTTAAACACCTTAGATTTTTTAAATGGAGAGGGTATATAACTAAGGCGCCTTGTGGAAATCCGACACATATTTTTGCTAGTTTTTCTAGCGCTGTGGTCAGGGCGTGGTATATGCTATCTCGTTCCGGTCGAGGCTCAGGAGCTTTTGCAGCATGGGCTCAGGAATATTCTTAGCACGCAGCAGGCAGCAGTAGTAATGGGCCGGGTAACCGACCATATATAGGCCCTCTTTAGTAGGGTTCCTACCGGCTCTGGCTCCTTGCTACAATGTTGAAGGAGCCGGAACCGGAGGAGAAAAAAAAACGTGGTTTCATCCGACTCCTAGTTCATTATGTGAGGAGAGAAAAAAACAAATCCTTGCTAGCCAGCTACTGCTCCGGCTTTTCTCCGAGTTCTTCTTTCTATGAGAGAACCTGTATGTATCTAGCAGCCACAGTGCCAACGGCGAGCTAGTGCCAAGTACTACTGATAGTGCACATCACTGATCAGCACATGTGATGGATTGGGGTCCCTGCATTGTTCAGGTGATGTCCAGGTCCCAGTGATCCAAGCTCTGGAGTCCGGTCGGGGTCGACTGCAGGTCGTCGGCCTGCCGCCTGCCGCCGCCGCCCGGCCTGTTCAAAGTGGCGTTTCGCTGCAAAAGTGCTCCGATCCGTGGTGGCATGGTTCTCGCGCGCGTGCACGCGTCAGGCCAAGAACGGCGGCGGCGCTTGGCCACCCTACCCTCTCCCACCGCCGGCGCCGGCAGCGCCCGGCAGGCGTCCACCCATGCGCCAATCCTCATGGAGTACGTGTTTGCTTTACAGTGCTTCGATCGCCGAGCTCGGGTGGTTCAAATGCCCCCTCCTATTTGCATTTGCGTGGTGCAGAGCGCAGACCTGATGTAGAGTAGCTTAGTGAGTGCGTCACCATGATCACGTACGTACTTTAATGCTGAACCGCATTACGCCATTACTGTATTAGCGAGTGCGTCACCTGGAAGAAGGCAGCACTCGAGTACGCCTAGTCATCAGAGAAGGGCGACCTTTGTAGTAGGCGATCTCACTAAATCGTCAGAGTGAGGTCACTGTCACGTGCTTCGTAATAATATATGGATGCCGTTGGTTGGCTGGCTGGCAGTAGGCCAGTGGCTAAAGAAAGGCCGAGACCCAGCACAAGCCCAGCACAATTTTGGCCTTCCTGGATGGCCTAGTATCTTCAGCAGGCCGGATCCTAACCCTAGCAGGCCGGCTTCAGCAGCGGTTTTCATGCTGAAAGAAACCGTGCGTTAGGACCGAAGACAGGCATAGGCGCATAGCGACTGCACGTTCCTTATCCTGTCCAATCCACACTTCAGTCCCAGAAGTTTCCATCGTTCTCAGTAGCCTTTCGATTGGAGACCTGTGACATCTGACAGCAAGCTAACCTAACAACCTAGCTGCAGTTGCCTCGGCCATCAAGTTGGGTAAAGCTAAACACATGACAGCACAGATCAACGAGCTGCGAGTCGTTTAGTTGAGCAATCATCGAAATTTATGCGACAGAAGCACAATAATATAGTCCAACTACAGATTACAACCAAGTCACCAGAGCATGAAAACCATATCATATCATATGGCAGAAGTTCTAATGAGCCACATGGCATCCGGGCACCACGAGAGAACAGACCAATCTATGATGGGTATGACGTACGAATCTGTAAATGTTTTACGATATCTGAGAAGGGTATGTATACGCATATGCAGATCAAGCAGACCCCTTGAGCTTCTTGGCGATGCCTGCGAAGTACTTCCCCTGGTGGAAGGCGTGCTCCAGCTCCACCTCACTCGGCCATCTCGAGCCGTCGGCAGCGAACGTGCCCGCGCCGTAGGGGCTGCCACCCTGAACCTGGTCCATGCCGAACATCTTGGCGCCGAAGGTGTAGCCCACAGGCACAAACACCATGCCATGGTGCGTCAACTGGGTAATTGCTGTCAACCTGAATGAAAAGAGTAACAAAACAAACGATCGAAATGTTGGTCCCATGATCTTTGGACATCAGGTCTCGTGCTCATGTGGTTAACCATGTGTGGAACGGCACTTACGGTGTAGTCTCTTGGCCACCACCCTGGGTTCCAGTGCTGAAGAAGATGCCAGCAGGCTTGCCAGCAAGGCTTTGCTCCCTCCAGAGTCCACCAGTAGCATCGAAGAACGCCTTCATTTGCGCTGCCATCATTCCAAACCTTGTCGGAAACCCGAAAAGGATTCCATCAGCCTCTGCAAGTTCTTGTGGTGTGATGACTGGCAAATCAGGCTTAGGGGGTGCACCCATCTTTCCAAGCACTTCTTCAGGGAGAGTTTCAGGGACCTTCAGGTGTAAAAAAAAATAAAGTGGTATCAGCAATTCTTGTCCAGAAATGCATTTATGAACCGTTAGAGCGTTCCAAACACCTTATGTGCTAGTCTCAGGGCACTTAAGCCAAACAAGTGCGTAAATACCTATTCATGATCAAGGCTTACCTGCCATATTTTAGCCTCAACACCTTCAACAGATGAGGCGCCTTTCTTGATCTCTTCAGCTAGTTTGCCAACATGTCCATACGTGGAGTAGTACCTGTTGGAAAATTGAAAAATTGTTTAACAAGTTCTGCTCCAAGTATTCAAGTAGCAAAATGGATTAACCTTTTCTTCTGAATCCCATCGTACAATTATTAATATTGCTTTCAATTTTACCATCACAACTCATGCAACTAAATTATGTTTCATACTTTACAGAACAAATCCATCAATAAATTGGTAGGGCAGTGTCCATGCCTGGTTTCCTTTTGAACACATCCTATATTCTGATACTCATACTTCATACTGACACATCATTCAACTACTCCATAAAGCGCTTTGATTTGTTGCCTTAATTTTAAAGTGATGAAAGAATCAATCCTAGAAAGAAGATATGTACAGCCAAACCAAATTCAATAATAGATTATTTTTATGAGGATTAGTGACATGAAAGGAAATAAAACTATTGAGTATATCTTCTTAGCTACGATATCACTTTCAGCTTTATTTTCTTCTAGAAAAGATGGTCAGCATACAGCGGGCCAACAAAAAAGTATATCACAAGCAAGAAGCTTGGGGAAGCCCTACTTCTAGAAGAAATTTATACATATGTTGCTAAGCTTATCTATAGGTGCAGCAGCGTGTATAATTTATATCCAAGTAATTCAGGTCTTCAGAATTGCTGAACTTTCATTCTGGTGGTTAGAAAGCCTGATGATGAAGACTACCAAATCATAAATGTCCCACAAAACTCTTATTACCATAGACAATTTTACAACTGCTAGTTACCTGATTATCTATTTGATTAACAACTAAACTGGACAAAAAGAGACATGATATAGGCAAAGAGAATCTGTCTTGCTAGCGCAAATAAAGTCTGCAGTTAAAAGCCTCCTCCATTAATTAAATACTTAGGGCTCAAGTCAACACTAATTTGATGTGCAAAATGTTAAATATGTTTTTACTATTCATGCTAAAGTTCACTGTACAGCTACAGCAGGAATTGATCAACAACTCTGTCTAAAGGAAATATAACAAAAGCCTATATGATGGCCTTTTCATTTTTCCTTAGATATTATGGACCAATTGTTTTTTTCGAGAACATGACACGCGTTTCATTAAGAGGGTATGGACCAATTGTTTTTATCCTAAAAAAGAACCGCTTAGACAGCTAGAGATATGGAGAAAAGAAATAAAGATCCCAATTGTTGGCTATGCACTGGGAAGCAGCAGGACTTGCACATGTGAATGCACCATTTAACGGTAAAAAAGTGATTTCTTGGTAGGGAACCCACATCACAAAAAGGGGTATCCACCATGTCAAAAGAAAAGGGTGCATCCGCATAAATCGCATATTTCCAAAAGGAAAGGCAGAGTCATTCCATTTGATTTGTCACAAAAGGTAGCAAAGATATGCAATGGAGGTAAGATCCAAAATGCTTACAACATTTTTGTGCAGATAGGTTAGGACATAGAAACTTTTTTTAGAGCAATGACAGATGCTCTACCTTTTCATTAAAGTAGAGAAGGAATACGTGCACAATCTTCAGGCTGATATAAACTCTCATCTTGGTAAGGTTAGAATTTTCATGTTGGTATCAGAAAAGGGAAACAGAGCATTATATATTTTGGCTGCCATTGTGCAGGGCTTCATCTACAATGTCTATGTTTCTGAAGAACACAGTAGTATTGTTGGGTAAAAGAACAGAATAGTACAAATGGGTCACTTTCAGATTAATATGATATAGGCAGGTGGATGTGAATAGTGCTTATGAAACTTTTAGTAGTCGATTTAGTAGCATAAACATACCTAGCAACACATCGATGTGAATCTTTTGAAAACAAAACAGAGAATTGACAGCTAGACATCTTTAATAGAATATGACGAAGAGCAGAGTTGATCTGGAAGCAAAAAACTCCATTTCAATAATCCTTGCCACAGTTATGGACTTGGCGGGCTAAAATATTAGTGGCACTATTTTTTTTTTTCCCGGCCAATCAGCAAGGCTGACAAAATTGGACCCCCGGTGCACAGGTGTGCACAGAAAAAAAGTGATAAAGGATGGGCACGATTAGCGCCGGAGCCCACCACTATTTGGTCCCATTAAGGAGGCATCAATTCCGTCAAGGACACAAACCTACCGTCATGATTTAGACGCTGTGTCCTGCGGATGAAAATAAACACCGGAGCACCAGGAAGTCCAGCATATTCCTCCCATTTCTTTACCAGCACTAGTATAATCATCAGTGTGCCGAGTGGGAAAATCGACCTCGTTTATCGATTATATCGCGAACAAAGGGGTCTTAAGTCGGAATTGGAGGCATCCTACATCTGAATTCCCAAAATCAACAATTCATCTGGAGAATTCTTCCGGTGATGCTAAACTTCGAAAAATCCTATGTGAATCGATCACAATCTAAACCCTAGCAATCAAGAATAACACCATGAGCGGCTCCCGACGAGTCTTAACTCTTAAGGGCTAAGGCACGGATATAAAATCAGAAACAAGAAAGAACCTGAAATCAGGATGTTTTGTCTACTAAAAAAGAGAGAGGAATTTTAGGGAGCGGTCGACGGGAACCACGGGAATAACCATCAATTCCAAGAAACTAAGAAAGGGGTGGTGGCGATGCTTACACGACGTAGACCTTAACCGCCATTGGAGAGGGCTCGGAGCTCCTGTGACCGGAGGGAGATCTGGAAGCTCCTGCGGCGGGCTGGGGCAGAGCAGGGGTTGTTGTGTTGTGTGGAATGGATCGCCGCTCCTGCCTTGGTGGTGGTGGTGGTGTCAGTTTCTGGCCAGTGGAGAGAGAGTATTTATAGGCAGGGATGCTGCTCTGCTTTGACCTCCAATTGGCAGTCAATCCTGCTTCTTCTTTTTTTTATTTGCCTTTTCCCCTCTGTTCTCCGTTCTCCCGCTTCTTCTCCTCCATTCGACGCCAGGTTCATCCAAATCCTTCGCTTTGGCAGATTACCAGCTGGTTCCCGTGTCGAATGCGCCGGTCTTTTCCTACCTTTTCTCGTCGAGAGTCGTATATATGAATCGGCTGGTCCGACGCTTGGACTCCAAATGCCGAACGTACTAAGTATATCTCACGGAGAACACGCAAAATAGACCAAATTTCACGTCAGTGGGGTCGAGTTCTGACTGTCGGCACTTCTTCTACGAGATTCTATACGCATTTTGTTCATACACGTATTTCTTGTGGGCTGATACCAACCACATGGAAATCAATAAAGCGGAAATAAGGAGTGACCGTATTTCTTTTCTCTTTTTTTTTTAGTTTTAGAAAAAGCGATTTCCCAGTTCGTAACCATTGCGACAGGATCCTCAGGGTTGTCAAATGGTAGTTACAGCACAATTTTGACACACAATCCTCGCTCTTCATAACTGACAATGAAGACTTTAGTTCATTCCCCTCCCTTCCCTCTATTTCAAATTATAAAGGCATCTAGGCTCTCTAAAAGTATATATTTTGCTATATATTTAAATATACAATATGTCTATATATATTGCAAAAACTTCTTTTATTCCAAATCGTAAAACGTTTTGGAATGTACTCCCTCTATCCCACATTAAATGACATTTTAGATAGCAACCAAGTACAACATTTACTCAATAAATAAGACATCGACTGTGGCCAGGTGCACAGAACTTTGAATAAATCTGGACATGCAAATAAAGTGTTGCAACGTTATTTAATGTGGGACAGAGAGAGTATTTTTCAATATACTCAGTTGGCTTTTTTAAAAACATATCGTTTCCTATGTACTTAAATATATATTATATCTAGATATCTATATAGTAAAAACAATGTATTTAAAAGCCTAAAGCAATGTATATGAAAAGACCAAACAATATATGTGAAAAGACAAAAGCAATGTTTCTAGTTACAGGACCAGCACCAACCTACTACTCCCTCCATCCCAAATTGTAAGTCATTCCAAGAATCTTGGAGAGTCAAAGCATCTCAAGTTTGACCAAAAATTATAGACAAAACTATAAAGATTTATAACATCAAATAGGTATACTATGAAAATATATCTGATAACGAATCTAATGATACTTATTTGACATCATAAATATTATTATATTGTTATATAAGTTTGGTCAAACTTAAGAAACTTTGACTCTCCAAGATTCTTGGAATGACTTACAATTTAGGATGGAGGGAGTACTATACTTCAGATGTCTTTTGTTTGGTAGCCCTTAGGTCACGACTGAAGTTGCAAGTTGCTTTTTTTTTCTTATCAGTAATTAGTTTCTTGTTCTTTTCTTCGTTTAAATAATAAAAATATTGCGACAAATCTATTGTCATCCTTGCAAAAACTATATTTCATATGTCAAAATTTAACAATTTTTATATGATGGATTGAAATATCAAAAATCAATGTTTGAAACATTGGAGAACAAAAAGGGTACGCATTAACGTGGGAGCTGCAATATTGTGTTTCATATTATGCCCACAACAATGTCCGCAAGATCCTGTGAGTTGTATGTGTTTGTTAAGGCCCTGTTTGTTTTTGCCTATAAGCACTCTTCCATATTTTTTTATTCTAAATTATGCTAATCTAAAGTTCTGAAAAAAAACAAACAGAAATGATCAAAAGGTTTGGTGAGGTTCTCATTTCTTCCACAAGGAATCTGAATTCATTGAGAACAAATCTTTATAGGAGAACCTCAATTAATGTTAGACACCTAGAATATAGGAGTGCGCAATGTATTGGTTTTTCCTCGAGGAATAAGATAAAAGGTTGAGCTGGGAAAGGAAAGAAATTCATGAAGAGCACAAATCTTTATTAGGTAGACAACATACAAGGCTGGAATGTAATTACCACATTTTAATAACTACTCCTTTTTTGGATGTTGAACAATCAAAAAAGGATGGAATTAGAACATGCACATGGATGAACCGCTGACGCTGAAGCAACCTTTACTTCTTTATCAGTCACCAACCCCGGTCCGCCAACCCTTATATATATTATCAAAAGCGCCCAAAAAAAGACAGTGGATTCAAGTCAAAAGAGATTTCGCACAGTGGATGTTATTAGCTGGTTGCCATGTAGTACTAGTAGTAAGCAAATTGTAAAGCCCAGGGGGGCCTGTTTCGAGCGCATACGTATGGGACAGCAAGGCATGACGCCTTTGGTGGTAGACTGGTTGTCCTGGGCAGGGTTTTCAAACCCGAACGGTTACCGCGGTAACCGGCCGGTTACCGGCAAACCGCCCGGGACCGGTTCGGTTTCAGTACCGGTTTGAATTCAAATTTCAAATTTGAAAAAAAAATTCGAAAATGCTAAAAAAAAATCCTAAAATAGTTCATGATTTATAGAGTCGAATGGTGTACAAATTTTTCAAATTGGAGTTCGTTTGCTATTTATTTTGACGTGTACAAGTTTGAAAAAAAAAGAAAAAGGATCTTTTCTATTTTTTTCCAAACTTGTACGCGTCAAAATAAATAGCAAACGAACTCCAATTTGAAAAAAAAAATTGCACCATTCGACTCTATAAATCATGAACTATTTTTAGGAATTTTTTCAGCATTTTCGATTTTTTTTTCAAATTTAAAATTTGGTTTGGGGCGGAACCGTCGGGAACCGCCCAAACCGGTCGGTAACCGCCCAAACCGGACGGTAACCGGCCCTAATTGACCGGTTACCGGTCCCAAACCGTTTGAACTACGCCGTTTGAATTCAAAATCCAAACCGTTTGGTTTGGACCGGTAACCGGTCAAACCGACCGGTAACCGCCCGACCGCGTTTCGGTTCGAAAAAAAAAACCCTGGTCGTGGGAGCCTGCCTGTACTGGCTGTACCGCCGCAGCTGGCCTGTTGTCATTTATTACGAGTACGTATCACGAGTCTGCAGCCTGGGGGAGTCCATGGGCCGAGATCGTCTCCCCGGTCATTGGTCTCGTACCACGTTTCCCGGATTTGACGTGAGGGCACTTTCAATACAAGATTCTATCATATAGTTTAAGATTATTTATTATCATATATTTATGACATTTTACTGATGTGACAGTATATTAATTGAAGAAAGATGATGAAAAAACAAGACTTCAAGTCTTATTTAGACTTAAGTCCACAATATTCGAGGTAATAAATAGGTTTAGAGTCTATGATAGAGTCTGTCGAGACCCAAAGGATCGTATCGTACAGTACGCATGAAATTGCTTGGCTGCAGTTGTTAGCGTACTAGTATGTCCGGGTGCGCACGGTCTAGCCGATGAAAACAAAAAGTATTGTACTACGTGGTTTTGATAGAGTCTACGTACTAGGTCCCTGCATACGAATAAAGTAGTTTAATTTAATCAATGTACTATTCCATCCATGGGCAAAAAAAATTTGCAAAAGGTTGTGTCCAGAAGTTGATATCCTCTGAGGAAATTATCCAGTTCAACATCATGTTACCGATTTCATCTACACGTTTTTGTTTTCTTTGTTCTAGAAAAACGATTGTCAACCAATCGAAATCTACTCCTAAAATGAAAGAAAATCTACAACGACACGAACGGCAATAAGGCGGGACACGAATGAAGATGCGTTGGCCCAGGGGTATGTCCGCGACTCCAGAAACTATCAACATGATCCTTGATGCTCCAATTAAGTTGGTACCCGTATAGTACGTGGTTGGAGATTTGAGGTCGGGGTCAAACACAATCCATTAGTCAGGAGGATCTATCATTGATCCCAGAATCCCCAGATCCCACCCGCACCAGCCGATCTCGTGCTACAGGCTACAGTACCGTTGCCGTATACAGTAAAACGAGCGTGCTACAGTACCGTTGCCGTATCCGTATACAGTAAAAAACGAGCGTGCTACAGTAAAAAAACCTCATTTTTGTTTCAGACCTCACACCGGTCACGTTTAGATCCAAAATTATTTGGAATTTTGATACTGTAGTATTTTCGTTTACATGTGGTAATTATTATCTAATTATAGAGTAACTAGACTCAAAAGATTCATCTCACAAATTACAGATGAACTGTGTAATTAGTTATATTTTTTATTTATATTTAATATTACATGCATGCGTTCAAAGATTTAATGTGACGGTGATGTGATAGAAAATTTGAAATTTTGAAGGGATCTAAACAGGCCCCGCTGAAGACGGTGGAAACGGCGATGGATCCTATTCCTGACACGCCGGATGCTTCCATTCCATTCCATCCCATCCGAGTATCCGACGGCGTGACACTACACTGACGTCTACTGCTACCTTGCTCGTTCGGCGATTGCCCCCGAGGCCCCGAGGCTTCCAGCAGCTTTGAGGGCGGCGTCCCTGAAGGAAAAATTTGGATACAGTAGGATGGATGACGTACGGTGAAGGTAAGGATATTAAATTTATCCTCCTCCTGCTCCTGGTCCTGGCTGGATGATCCGCATTATACTATTGACGATGCCCTGATCCAAGTATCCAACGGTGTCAGCGCGACGTGTTAGAGGGAAGTAAATAAATCGATGTGTATTGAACATGACTTGATAATGGCTCGATGAGTACTAGCCCCTGTTTAGTACTTTCTCTGTCTCTTAATGTATGTGTCTAGAAAACCATATTTCCCTCACTGAAACGTTTCTTGGACGACATATATAAATAGACGGAGGGAGTACAGCTTATAACAGTTTTATGAAGCTGTTGTAAGCTGTTTTTTTACCAAATACCTCTTTTGAAAACAGCTTCATCCATAAAGTTGTTTTTCTTCCCCTCTCACAAACATTTGAAATTAGATGAAGCTGAAAATAGTAGCTTATCACAGCTTTCTCTCCCCTTTCTCTCATATCCATGCATAAAGTTGTTGGTGAAGTTGTTTTACCAAACATTTTTTTCAAAATAGCTCAGCTTCACCTAAAGAATTGCTTATGAAACTATTTTCTAAAAAACAATTTTACTAGTGAAGCTAAGCTGTACCAACAGGCCCTTAATAGTATTGATGAGGTTGACAGGGGCAGGCCGCAGACCTCTCTCTCTAGCTGAGTCGTCAATGCATGAGATGCTGCGGCCTGCGGGGACCGTCGTTGCCCAGCTAGTGTTTTACACCCGGCATTGCAGATGAGGTCAGCACAGCGGCAGCGTGACGACCGAGCGAGCGGTCACGTCTTCCGCGCGTCGGACGGAGCAGCCAAGGATCCCAGGAGTATCATCCATCGCTCGCGCGCGGCATCATCATCTGCGTACAGTGACGCCCGAAAGAGATATACCTCTGCCTTTGGAGCTTTGGGCGCAACCTCCCAGCCCCGGCCCGGCCGTCGTAAACCGTATACGCCACCAACCAACAACCAGAGCCCACTGAACCAGGCCATCAGATCCGTCGAGTGCCAGCAGTGTGCCCACCGCGAAAACTGCCCTACCCCCTGGTGCCGTGTGGCCGGCCGTGTCTGTGTCGTCTTCTAGTATCTAGGGAGGCCTGGCCCGTGGCCGGCCGGCCGGCATCACATCGCCTGCGATTTGAATTTGATTGATTGATGGATCGGATCATGTGGATGAGGCGGGCGCTGGCCACCTCGGCACCTCGCGGTTCTGCAAAGCAGAGCGCCCCCATGACGTCCGGTCCGGCCGGTGACAAAGGAGAATACGCGCGGCTGGCCCAAGTCTCCGAACCAACCGGCGCGGCGCCATCGGTGCCTCTCCAGCCCTGGGCAGCGTGAGGGAGGCGACGGGAAACGCTCGCTCGCGCGTGGACTGACAATGCTGCTCGATCGGCGAGTCGAGCGAGCCCTCCGCTCACGTCATGTGTGCGGTGTGCCGGGGCTTTTTCAAGCCGATCGAGCTACCGCGATCGAGACGAAGGGTGGGGTGGCGCTCGGGGCTCGGCGCTCGGCGGGGCACATCAGTACGTCGACACGCCATGGCTTAAACAGTTATAAACCTCACGGCTATCGCTACAGAAATGGGAAAAATCATTGTTGGGTACGCGGTTTTCCCCTGCCTTTGTCTTGTTTGCCCGAATCCACGTTTATCAAGATGGACTAGAATTGTGACAAGAGTTTACGATAATCTAACATCATATGTTGAACCAAAAATTGTATCGTATAACATAATTAATGTAAAGTTCGAAAAATGATGTCTTCTACTCTCAACGGCTACAAATCACCATAATCACCATATTGATCCTATATATAGATCTAAATTGTAGCGGTCCTGATTTATCAAAAGATGTAGGAAATTATAGACAAAGGCTCCAATATAGGAGTAGATGAAACAAGTATGTAAAAGGATAATAGTATAGAGTCCAGTCAATACTACATCGGGATTTTTCCATGCATGGTAACAAACAACAAATCAATGAAACCATAGGGAACGTTTATCCGAGGGATTAAACAAGAGGCTAAGAGCTATCCAAGCTGCACCTTCCTCAATCATGCTAGTCCCTTCGCGGGGCGGTGGGTAGCGGCGGGTGCGAGGAGCGGAGCCGCTGGCAAGGGCAACAGTAGAGGAATGCGGGGGGCTGGGCTCGCCGAGGAAGAACAGAGCCCGCGTCAAGGAAGGGAGTCGGGAATAGAAGAGGAAGACGGCTGGAGAGGCTGGCGAGTAATTTTTCAGTAGTGTGCTGGTGTTTCAGTAGTGTCACGAGTAATTTTTATCTTCCGCCAGTAGTTAACAATAAAATGAGCTTTCCAACTCCTCCAAAATCCTACGCCCGCCGGCACGGCACCAAGGCAGCCACGCAGCAAAGCGACGGACAAAATAAATTCAGGAAAAACAAGCGTGGGACAGAGAAAAATAAGTCAAAGCAGCAGATAGAGCGAGCGAACACGGAAGATACGTAAATATGACGCGCGGAGAGATTACAGAATTCAGATAGGAAACTAGACCTGGGAACCTTTCTTAGGGGAAAAAGGGTTTTGGGAAAACAACATAAATGGGACTGAATAGGCCCCGACATTGTGCATGCTACACGCGAAAATATGGGATCAATTGGCCTCCAAAGAGAACATCGCATGGATAATATTCTGCATGGTTCTTTACGAGTGCTCAGGCAAACTGCAAACCAAGTAGGAACTGTAACGCAGCACATCACGAGCTAGCAATGTATTAGTACCGTAATCTAGCTGATCTGATAAATTCAAGTTTGCAACAACATACTACAACCATTATAAGGAAACCTTTAAACATAGGCATGCGCTGCATAACTTAAAAGCACATCGCAAAGGTCCAGAGCATGCCGTTACACCATTCCACTGCTTTGGCGAAGGTGGTTAAAGCTTATACGGAGGCACTAGCTTCAGGGAGGCCGTGAAAGGTTGGGGGTACATCAAGGCATGAGCCTCACTTCCAGAGCTTGCGCAGGGACATGTTCTTCTCCGTGTCTTTCTTCATCACCTTGGCCACTGCCATCTCGAAGTCCTCCTGGGTAACGTGCACCCTTCTTTCACGGAGAGCAAACATTCCAGCCTCTGTGCAGACGGCCTGAACAACAAAAAATGAAGGGGGAAAAATGAGTTATTTCGAATCAACACAAGGTCTAGAAAAAAATAGCAACATTGGGCCACTCAAACACAGAGCTATGCACGTAGGAACTATAAGATCATATAATAAGCATTGAAATCCCAGTTAGAACAAGGAATTATAAAAAAATGCTAATACAAACAAAATTGCTAAACAAATAAATATAAATAAGTAAATAATCAGTTTCACAGGGTTGAGAAAAGGCCACGAACCCCAGCTATGATAAGGTTATATGGATTTGATTGCCTTATCACAAGATGTTACAATAAACTGAATTTCCTGCCTCAATTTTCAGCAGACCTGATTATTGTAGTGCAAACATCTCAATGCCCAAACATGATAGTTTGGCCATTAATGAGTGTGAATGTCAGTACTTACCTTATAAAAAGTTCAACAAAGCCACAAAGGCCACTTATACTTAGCAAACTTGTCTAAGCTTTTAATCCCAAATCTTGATCTTATACTGATGGTGATGTAACTACGCGAGCAAAAATGGAATGGAACTTGGTGCAAATAATGCTCTGAGCTCCAAGATGTATCAGCGAGAGATTGCTATATGAGCAAACTTTCTGAACTCTCAACTATAATCATAAGCATTATTGCGAGTTGTGACTAAAAAGATGCCTGAACATAATTTTCTGCTTGAATATGGATGCACAAGAAAGCAAACATCACAAAATTGAAATGAGAGGCAGGAAACAGTTCATCAGATGAAGTGGATTTAACAAACCTTGAGCTCAGCTCCAGAGGCCCCATTCATCTTTTCCGCGATTTTTTTCAGATCAATACCACGCATCAAGTTCATTTTTCTTGAATGAATCTTCAAGATATCGAAACGTGACTGCAAGGGCAAAAGATTAAGCACCCAGTTAGCAGGAGTGGACATGTAAAATCAACATGTAAAACAGGACGAGTTAGCCAAGCATACATCCTCGTTAGGATTTGGAAATTCAATCTTCCTGTCTATGCGGCCAGGCCTCAGAAGGGCCTGATCCAAGATGTCTATTCTGTTTGTTGCCATCAAAACCTGCAATAAATATGTAAAACATCACAACTGTTATACATTTACAAATCATTAATCCAGCACGCAGGAACACAAGTGATGTGTACCTTAATTTTGTTTGATGCTTCAAAACCATCAAGCTGGTTTAGAAGTTCAAGCATGGTGCGCTGCACTTCACTGTCACCATTGCCAGTTCCAGACTCCATTCGAGCAGATCCGATAGAGTCAATTTCATCCATAAATATAATGGACGGTGCATGTTCCCTACAATAAGTTAAGCAGATAACTAACTAAGCCCACAATGAAAGATAATACAGAATATGAATATGCAAAATTATGCTTCAACTCACAAACAACTAACTAATGCTTCAGTTACAACAGGGAAAGAAATGTGGAGATATTTACTCAGCCTACCTGGCCATAACAAACAGTTCCCGAACCATCCGGGAGCCCTCACCAATATACTTCTGAACCAACTCAGAACCAGACACCCTGATGAAGGTGCAGTCAGTGTGATGAGCAACCGCACGTGCCAGCAATGTCTTCCCTGTGCCCGGAGGTCCATAGAGGAGGACACCCTGAAAAATAAATAAGATTTCAGTCTTTTCCACCTACATGTAAAGTTCAAAAAGTTAAGATGGTCTTCCAGGGAGAAAACAAACCTTTGGTTGGGCAATTCCAAGACTCTCAAACAGTTCCGGATGTTTGATTGGAAGCTCGATGACCTGAAAGTTGACTTCACAAATCAGAATGTGCATATTTTAATGATAGCACATTTTAGTTCAAAACAAACCTCTTTGATCTCTTTAATTTGCTGGTCAAGGCCTCCAATCATATCATAAGTAGAATCAGGAACCTTCTCAACTTTCATGAGATTGACCAATGGATCAACTTTGCTTGGTAGGATCAGATGGAGCATATAGCTGTCATTCCGAAGAGCAACTCTTGTTGAAGGTGTGATCTTTGTGATATCAATGCTCTTATCCATATCCACCACATATTTGCCTTCGGGATGTACCTGAGCAATTTCATTTATACAAAGTTAATATCACTTTGATAGCCAGGAAGTTAGAACTCCGATTGAGAGCTCTCAGACAAGGAATCCAATAATAACAAGATTTGAATTTAAAAAACTACCACACAAACATGTATTTTTTCACAAAACAATGTCAGGGAGCTCTTCTCCATATTGAAAAAAAAAACTTATACAAGGAGTTCAAAAACATTTCTAATATGCAGAATTGCAAGAAAATACAGAATTTTCAATTGGTACTCAGTTCAGATAATCTGGGATCCATAAAAGGATAGTTTAGACAAACTGGACTGCACATGCAGTTTATGCCACTTAAAGATTATTTGTCAGCAGTGGTGGATCTAGAAATCTACAAAAGAGGGGCCCAGATCATCTTCAAACTCTAGAACCCCTCTTTGATCTCTTCTATGTTTCATATGAAGTACTGAGAAAGCACTGGTAAAATCTCATTGATTTGTTTTATATAACAGCAAGAATAAATACTTTCAAGCAGAAAATGGTATTCATATGAAGTACTGATGACTGTAGAGTAGGCAAAAATTACCTTCACCAGAACCTTTGACTTGCCCATGACCTTCACCACCTCACCAACATATGAGCCAGGCTCTTGAAGCAACTGCAACTCTTCCCTGAGCATTCTAACTGAAAAATCAAAATTGCAAAGACAAATTTTGAGTATGGTAATCAGAAAACAATACATGTAGAGGGTAGTACTGCTCCTGAAACAGAGACAACAGGGATTTAATAATAAATCCTAAACAAAAGCATCATGGTGCAATCATGCGAATGAATATTACTCCACTAGGTAATGGGGGCGCAGGGTGATCATCAAGATAATTCACATTGCAAATGTTCAACTAGAGGCGAATTTAGTTTATGATTTATGTTAGAATGTTACATAATAGGCAGACACAATATCACAATCATGCCAAAGAAATGCAACCTGCTTGAAATATGTCCTAACAACCCCACAAAAATGTGGTAAAACCAAAATTGAAAGATAACATATGCAAACACAGACAACCAACAGATAGCCTGCACAAATTAAACATAATTCACTCCCAAAATCAAGATCCAAACACAGCAAAACAACAGTTACCACTACGACAATACCATCCACATAACATCCACAATTCAAACTGGACAGTTCAAGTCAGCCTGCTGCTCAAGCAGCTAAATATCTAAAGCATATTCAATTTGAGCTATTCATCAGTCAATCTAACACGTTATTAGTAGTTAACGAGACATCTTCATCAGATCAGACAATTTCGCTAAGACACTTCAGCTTGAGGAGCAACCAGGCGTCGAAACCCAACTATGTAGGCAACTAAAGCCCGTGCGTTTGGCCACGATTAACACCCAGCTAGGGTTTCCACCAACTCGATCATGGATTCACCACACCAAACCGCAGCGCAGGAGGGGCACATCGATTCTAGGGTTTGGGGGGGGGGGGGGGGGGGGGGGGGGCGTGATCGAGAAGAAATATCACCTCGGGAGTTGAGGTCGTTGCGCTGGGCCTCGAGGCGGTTGAGGTTGTGGGTCTTCTGCCGGATCTGGAGCTGCAGGTCGTGGATGTGCTGCAGGTAGTACTGCCGCAGCCCCTCGCCCCCGCCGCCGCTCCTCCCCTTCGCCGCCGCCGCGGCCTCGTCGCCGGACGCCACCGGCGTGGGCTTCGAGATGTCCATCGCCACCGTCGCCATGGCCGGCTCGGGTAGGTCGGTCGGGGTGGGGGTTCTTCTTGCGTTGGAAGAAAGGTTTCGGTCCCTGTTGCCTGTTGGCTTGGGTCTGGCCTTCCGTTTGGGCGGCTCTGTGTGCATAATATAGGCGGGGTCAGGTGTGCAGAGAGCGAGTCGGATTGGCCTCGGTCATATCTCCCTCAGACTTATATCTCCAACAGCACATACCTTAAATGGAGACCCATTTGATGATTTGGGTCCTGCTCTGGCAAAAGGATGAGAAAAAGAGGGTGCGTCTCCTCCGTCTCCAAAAAAAAAAAAAAAAAAAAAAAAAAAAAAAAAAAAAAAAAAAAAACTACCGCGACACGGAAGCCGCCGCCGCGAGCACGGAAACCGCCGGATCCACGGCGTTCTCCTCTCCCTCGGCGGCTCCCTCACCAACCCCGGCGGTGGCCCTCCCCCACCCCTACGCACGCTCGCCCCTGCGTTTCTCTCCCGGGCAGCGGCAGCGCCCGAGCGCAGCAGGCTTCTCCAACCCCGGCGCGGGCGAGGACGGGGAGCGGGCGACCTCCGCCTCGGCGCGGGCGCAGACGACTTCGGTCGTCCCCTTCCTCGTGGAGTCGTGGTGGTGGGCCTACTGCAGGAGACGCAAAAGCACGGATAGACGACGAAGTTTGCCTAGCCTGTTGCTTTTCACGCAAAATGCCTCGCGTGTTTGCGTCCTCTGTTGGACGGTGACTGTGCACTACCTAATTTGGATATAGGTCACAGTTTGGGTAGTCTGAAGACCGTCTCAAATCATGTTGTAGTGTATTTAAATTAATTTTTATTCTAATTTATTTTAAACCATATAATTTAAGATAGATATATGTATATCTAAACAAGATCTAAAGACATGTTTAACATCGTGAATCAGTTCCCAATCCAAACCAAACAACGTTTCGGGCACTTATTCTCACTCTTGTGCCTCGGATTGTGAATTAAAGAAAACGTGATTTCGCACTGATTATAATTTTGCGGTCAAACAATCAGTGATTCTGAATCAATATCTAAAATATTATGAAATAATCTAAATAATTACAAGAATTTAGAACCCCTAGGATAGTCGGATCTAAACTGAGTTGTATATTAAAAAAAATCGAGTGAAACTCGGGAAAAGTAATCAAAGAAGTCGGAGGTGGGAAGGCCCACGCAGAAATAAGGAACGGAGGCCCAACGAAAGCTGGATTACATATCTCCTTGTCTACGCTTATGTCGGACCATTCATAGCACTACTAGGCCATCCAAAGTCACACAGCATAATTGGGCTGCAGCAGGGTTTTTCAACGCGGTTACCGACCGCTAACCGACCAACCGCCGCCGAGCGGTTCGATTTGGTGACCGGTTTGAATTCAAATTTCAAATTTGAATTTCCAAAAAAAAAATTCTGAACAAATTCCTAAAAATGGTTCACGATTTATAGAGTCCAATGGTGTAAAAAATTTTCAAATTGGAGTTCGTTTGCTATTTTTTTGGACGTGTCTAAGTTTGAAAAAAAAAGAAAAAAGAAAAAAAAAACGGCCGGCCCGTTAAGGGTCCATGCGGCCCATTGCCTCCTGCCGCCTCCTATAAGGGAGCTGTCGGGGGGGGGGGGGGGGGGGGGGATCCCGGCCGCTCCCCAAACCCTATCCGCCCCTTACCCGCTCCCACCCGCCCGCGACCGCCGCCGAGCCTCGGTAACCGCTCGGTCGGGTCGGTTACCGAGTGCGTTTGGTCGGTTACCGACCGCGCGCCACCGACTACACCCCCCCCCCCCCCGGCGGTTACCGACCGGACGGCGTCGGTTACCGACCGAGAGTTCGGTAACCGCTCGGTTGGCTCGGTGAGTTTTTTTTTTGTTTTTTTCATTTCTTTGCATTTGTAGTTGCTTTAGTTGTAGGATTTAGTTCTAAGATGTAGGATTGATGGAGTATATGATGTAGAAAATATTTATTGTAGGATTTAGGTAGGATTTGACTTAGGATGTATCTAAGAGTTAGGTTTATTTGGTTTAGGATTTAGGATTTGCGGTTGGATTTGCTTTAGGGTGTATGTAGGATTTAGGATTTAGGATTTTATTGATATAGGATTTAGGATTTAGTACGGGTCAATATTGACACGTGATGTAATTCCCATGAAATATGTTAAGGTAAACAAAAGGTGCATCCTTGAAAACTATTTTTTATAATAAATATAGTACTCGCTCCGTCCTAAAGATGATATTATTCTTAAATAGTGCTGAATCAAATAGTCTTAAATTTAGCTGAATTTATATACAAAGATTTTAGTATTTATTATAGTAAATAAGTACCACTAGATTATTTATAAAATATATTTGTTGTATTGCATTTATTTAGAGTTAAAAATGTAGATACATAAATTTAGTCAACAATTACAAACTATAAGATGGGTATGTTGGGTACTCCTGACTCAACTTTAGTCACTTCAATTGCATGTGTTCACTTCAATTGCATGTAGGATTTAGGTGTATGTTAGGATTTAGGTTTATTTGCGGTATGATTTGATGCATGTGTTCGATTTGTTTGTGTTGTCCATTTGTGCAGGAAGATGCCGAGAGACCGCAGAGACGTGGTATGGGAGCATGGTGAGAATCTTGCTCCCGGTTGGATATGCAACTACTGTCGTACACAAAAAACCGGGGGTGGTGCTTCCCGATTGAAGCAGCATTTGGCTGCGCGCGGGACGGAGGTGATCCACTGCAGCAAGGTGCCCAGAGACGTCCGGGAGTACTTTCAGCAGGATCTCGACAGAACTAGGCAGGCAACTAGTGACCGCTCTCGGCAGAGGGTTGCACGAGAGGCTGCTGCAGCGGAGGGCAACCACCCCCTTGACGATGACGAGTACGAGGCTCAGTTGCAGGCAGCCATGAATCAGTCCAGAGCAGAATATGAGTACCAGGAGGGGGTGCAGCGGAGAGGAGGCGCTTACGAGCGTGGAGGTGGCAGTGGTAGTGGTACTGCTTCGCAGGGGGGCAATCCTTTGCAGAGGATGTTTCGGAGGTCTGGTTCACAGAGGCAGACCCCTGCGGTGGTGGAGGACTACAACTTGGCAGCCGGTACGAGGGGTGGACTGAAGCAGACAAGGATTGATACAGGGTCATGGACGCAGAGGGGAAGGACCGCGAAGGACGCAATTGGGAAAGCTTGGGGAAAGTTTTTCCATACTGCAGGAATCCCCGGGAGACAGGCGGACAATCCGTACTTTGTTAGTGCGGTCAGGGAGACGCAGAAGTGGGGTAAGTACATATACTTAGAGACTTCAATTCATTACGTATATTTCTCTATTCTCATGATTCGCTTACGATTGCAGGTGAAGGCATCGCGTCACCCAGTGGAAAGGATATAGACGGGAAGTACCTCGATCATAACAAGAAGGACCTGCAGATCCGGTACGCAAAGTTTAAGGAGGAGTGGCCCTTGTTCGGGGTCACGTTGATGTGTGATTCGTGGACGGGCCCGACAAGAATGAATGTCATCAATTTTTTGATCTATTGCAATGGCGTCATGTGGTTCCACAAGACTAGATGGAGTATGGCAGATCCAACCAGGCTCCAGTTCTCGACGAAGAGGATGAAGAAACGGACATCCCTCTTCCGTCCCATATTGTGAGGTACGTTGATGTACTTTGTTAGCCACTAACGAACCATACTTTTAATAATATGATTCATTCTTTGTGATGACAGAGACCAAGTGGACCCAGACGATCTTGGGCCCATCAGTGATTGGGCCCGTAGACATGTGGGTGATACGCATCTTGGCAAAAGAAAATACCAGACGGGACCTAGCCAGAAACAAAAGGAGAAGCGAGCGCAACAACCTGTCACCAGCGATGATTCGACAGATGATGGCGAGGAGGGTGAGGAAAGTCCACGGTACCAGGAGTCCGATCACAGCAGCTCAGCAAATGACAGTGGAGACGGTCATAGTGGTGACGATGACCCTGGAGCTGTTGTTGTTGGTGGTGGTGGTGTTGGTGGTGGGGCTGGGGGTTCTGCAAATGGTGTTGGTGGTAGTGGTGCTGGTGATGCTGGTGGACTTCGTTTCACAGGTATCGGTTGTTACAGACATTTCTTTTAATGTCTATGACTATTCACTAGTACTAATTATGGTCGGCTGCAGGCGAGACGGACTTCACACATGCTACTCAGGACCGCGACCATGGGCAGCCGGAATCGCAGAGGAGAGCTTACGACCCGACGGACTGCTACGACACGCCACAGTACTCCTCTTCCTCGTACAGTGATACATCGTAAGGTGGTGGTTATACCTACCCCGTTTCTGACATCAGCACGCAGCCGGTCACTAGATGGGTCTACGAATGGCAAGACCCGGATTTCTACAACATGTTAGTGCAGGAATGAGAGACCACAGCTCATTGGACGGGCCAATCATGGATAGAGTACAAGGCCGGGCTACAGTCGCGCGGTATCGCTCTAATGTCCACCGCGGAGTATGAGGAGGGGTGCCGAAACGGGATCTTCCCTTATATTCAACGTCAGTGACCATGATGTTCGCATGTCTACGACACAAGGTATTTCCATGAACGATTTGTTGTTGTTGCAACGGTGAACTACGTTATTTCCGTCGTGAATTTGTGGTTAGTGCATCACTATGATATTATTGTGGGGTTGGCCATTTGTATCACACTATTTTCCATGAATTGTGTGTTTTATTTACATCATTATGCACAAAGGTCATGTAAAAAAAATTGATTTTTTCAAACAAAAAAAAAGTACACCGGCGGTTTGGACCGGTTACCGTTCAAACCGGTCGGTAACCGGCCCTAACCGACCGGTTACCGGTCCAAAACCGATTGAACTGCGGGGTTTGAATTCAAAATCCAAACCGTTCGGTTTGGACCGGTAACCGGTCAAACCGGCCGGTAACCGCCCAACCACTCTCCGGCGGTTACCGGTTTCGAAACGGTAAGGTAAACCCTGGGCTGCAGGCTGTTCTACAGCATAATTGGACTACTAGGCCATCCTTTCATTTCTTCTTTGGAAAAAGTTTTCTTTACAACATCTTTGGAAAAAGGTTATCTATCATCGCATGGCCTCAAGGCCTCAACTACCATCGTGAGATTCCGATTTGTCTCTATGTATTGTTGGTCTCAGTGGAATTCAATTTATACTAATAAATATTTATGTTAATTTCTTATAAAAAACATTATTAATTCGCTGAAAAGTATCACTAAAGTAAAGTAGTACTCACGAATAAGGCCTGCATCTTTCAATCAGAATAATTCAACCTTTTGAAAATGTTTGATTTGTCATTTTTTTTAAGTGCTTTTGGCTGACGTGCGTCAGACATCCTACAGGCACCACGTCAGCCATGAGGGAGAGATATATAGATTGAACTGTCGCAATAGTTCAATTTATTAGGCTTTAATAAAGAACTTTTTTTCAAAAAATTATCCAAATAGTTTTTTGAAAAAAAAGATGCATAGTTTTAAAAACATCAAAGTTTGATTTAATCTTATAAATTTTTGTTTAACTTTCAAAAAAAATCATGGTCTGTATCTTTTTGAGCTAGACACCATAATATATAGAGCATGACTTTAGAGAACACATGAAGTCTGGTATCCTAAGACCATCCAAGCTGCCTTCCTTCTCAACCAACTTTTTTTTTTCTTGATGAGTTCTAAGCCAATTGTCATGCTGTATAAGTTAGTAGTAGCTCAAAGAGACGAGGTTATGATGTATCAGCTGATTTCATTTAATAAACCAAAAAAAAAAAAGTAGTACTCCCTCCATCCCAAATTATAAGGCACAAGATTCTTAGAGAATCAAAGTATCTCAAGTTTAACAGTATAATAACATTCATGATTCCAACTAAGTATCATTAGATTCGTTATCAATTATTTTTCCATAGTATGTTTATTTGATGTCATAAATCTTTATAGTTTTTTCTATAATTATTGGTCAAACTTGAAATGTTTTAACTCTCCAAGATTCTTAGAATGTCTTATAATTTGGGATGGAAGGAGTAGTTGAAAGACAGTTCACGACGCGCCCTGTTTGCTTGGTCGTTTTAGTGTCTGATAAACCGGTTGGTGTTGTTTTTGTTGTTTTATTGTGAGACAAAAACACTGTTTCGGTGGCTGATAAGTCAAACGAACAGGGCGTAGACCGATTGCCGATCTACTTCTTTTGAATGATTCAGGGTTGGGGTTCATAATTTCATTCAAAACGGGGAGTTGCGTAATTATTGGCTTAGGTGCTATATATGGTTCGTTTCAGAGCTATAAATCATTTTTTTTAGGAATAGAAGAAGAACTACTGAGAATGTTCGACCCGTTGAAGAATGGAGCTGACATCTTCAAAGAAACGGTGTGCACTATCATCAGAAGGGAGAAACCAAGGATCATGAACTAGTGCTGATTGCAACTGGAGGAGCGATGGCCTGGAGTCCTTTGCAATGCAACATTGCTTCTTTTGGACATTAGTTTGGCCTAGGTATGTGGTTTGTGTTGCTTTGCCTCTATGTGGAGTTCTGGACTAAGCTTGTCGTGTTCGGTTATGTTCGTTGTGTCATGTGTGGAGGGACGCGGCGCGGACCAGCAGTTGTTAAGCTGCGCGTGCTATAGGAGCCTAGGACAGGAGGAACGAAGCCCTGTGTGCTCTGCTCTGTTTTTTTCTAGCTGTCAGTTCCTGTTTGCTTTCATTGGAAAGGGCTTGCTATAATTTCGTTGCTTTTGGTAATGAAATTCGGGCGAGGAAAAACTTGATTTACTTATGGAAGACAGTTTGGAGTTTTTAAAACGAACGGGCTTTTTTAACTGAATTTACTTCTGAAACCCACATGCAATAGTGACGCAGAAACACCTGAGCCACAAAATGCGCCCTCGGCTCCTTGTCCAAGTGTCCAGAGATAAGCAGCCACACACACACACCCCGCCCGGTGGCCGCCATCACTCCACACTCCACGACACTCATCGCCACCCTATCCCTGCGGGAGCTCCCGTCCAAAAGCGCCAACGTGCATGACCGACGCCACACGCGGTACCGACGCGGCGGCGGAGGCCCGTCGCCCGCGCCGAGCAATGGCGTCCCCACTCCTGTGCGTCCTCCTCTACCTACTCCGCCACCTCGCGGCCTGCCACGCCGCCAGCAGCAGCAGGGACACCATCACGCCGGGCAGCCCGCTGGCGGCCAACGAGACGCTGGTGTCGGGCGGCGAGGGCAACTTCGCGCTGGGCTTCTTCACCCCGCCGGGCGCCAACAGCACCTACCTCGGCGTGTGGTACAACAAGGTGTCCCTCCGCACCGTCGTGTGGGTGGCCAACCGCGAGGCACCGATCGCGGGCGCCGTCGCGGACAACCCGGGCGCCACGCTCTCCGTCTCCGCCGCCGGCACGCTCTCCGTCTCCGCGGGGAACAAGACCGTCGTGTGGTCCGTGCAGCCGGAGGCCGCGTTCGGCGGCAGGCCGCTGGCGAGCCCCACCGCGCGGATCCTCGACAACGGCAACCTCGTGCTCTCGGACGGCGTCGGCGGCGCCGTGGCGTGGGAGGGGTTCGACTACCCGACGGACACGCTGCTCCCGGAGATGAAGCTGGGGATCGACTACGTGAAGCGGAAGAACAGGACGCTGACGTCGTGGAAGAGCCCGTCCGACCCCTCCACCGGCCCGTCGCCATGGTCATGGACACCAGCGGCGACCCCCAGGTGTTCATCTGGAACGGCGCCGAGAAAGTCTGGCGCTCCGGCCCCTGGGACGGCGTCCAGTTCACCGGCGTGCCGGACACCGCCACCTACTCCGGCTTCACCTTCAGCTTCATCAACAGCGCGCAGGAAGTAACTTACAGCTTCCAGGTACGTACGTTCGTTCTGAGCTTTACTGTACTTCACGTACGGAGCACAGTACATTATATATGAACGGGACGATATGATGATGCGCAGGTGCACAACGCGTCGATCATCTCGCATCTGGGCGTGGTGAGCACGGGGAACTACGGGCTGCTGCAACGGTCGACGTGGGTGGAGGCGGCGCGGGCGTGGAACCTGTACTGGTACGCTCCAAAGGACCAGTGCGACGCGGTGTCGCCGTGCGGGGCCAACGGCGTGTGCGACACCAACAACATGCCCGTCTGCTCCTGCCTCCGCGGGTTCACCCCGAAGACCCCCGCGGCGTGGGCGCTGCGGGACGGGCGGGACGGGTGCGTGCGGTCCACGCCGCTGGACTGCCGCAACGGCACGGACGGGTTCGTCACGGTGCGCCACGCCAAGGTGCCCGACACGGAGCGGAGCGCGGTGGACGGGAGCCTCACGCTGGAGCAGTGCCGGCAGGCGTGCCTCCGGAACTGCTCCTGCACCGCGTACGCGAGCGCCAACGTCAGCGTCGGCGCCGGCGGGGGACGCGGCGCCGGAGCCGGGTCGGGCTGCGTCATGTGGAGCACGGGGCTCACCGACCTGCGCGTGTACCCCGACTTCGGCCAGGACCTCTTCGTCCGCCTCGCCGCCGCGGATCTCGGTACGTACCAACCCAACGCCGCCGCCGCCCCCCTTTCTACGTACACTACGCGTTGCGTTTGTTGTCTACTACATACGTAGTACGTACTCGTAAGACGTCGTTTACCGGTTCACGTACGTCCACCATGGCAGTACCGTGCTTCGCTGCATGGGACCAATCTCGTATATTCGCATCAATACCGTTGTGCGTTGTTCAGTGACGCGTCCAATAAGACAGATCAGAGTCGCCCCCGGCCGCCCTTTTCCCGCGAATCGCCGTCGGCGACCACTGTCCGGCAAAGAAGACGGCGAGAGGCACCACCGCACCGAGCAAGCAAGGCGTCCTGATTCAGCTGATGGAGAGATGCATGGATGGAGGGAGGGCCGGCCATGTGTTATCCGTTTTTATTGGAGGGCCTGCTGCGACTGCGAGATGCCGAATTGGTCACCACGTACGAGCGATCATCTTTACGCTTTAAACCGTCCTTGTTACAGTACCCTTCAACTCCTTTATCTAACCGAGAGATGCTGAGATCGTGCAACAAATGCTAATCGATAGGAAGAAAGTGAAGCAAAAAAGAGGCTTTTTTTTTTTAGTTAGATAGACAGCGCCCCCCGTTGGTTTGGCCCTCGAGTACTTTCCTAAAGTAGAGCACTACCGAAAGCAGTAAAGCTTTGGCTGCAGCAAAAGCCAAAAGGCCAATGATAGAAGGATAGGAACTGTTGCTTGTTGCTGCAGCTGCAATAATATCGTGCATTACCCCTGAGGCACAGGCACGTAGACGGCTTGACGTGCGACTTCACCGTGCAATACCGTGCATCACCTGAGGTTTGTAGACCATTCGTTGCACAGGCTTCTAGTAACTGCCACCTCTACTGATAGGCTAGTTGCCTTCACTTAATTAATTAACGCTTATTTTCTTTCATCAACATCTCTAAATTTAGGAATCAGACCACATAATAATTCAGGAACCCTATATATTACTACAAGAACCAAACCATAATTACTAGACAGGGTTACACAGCAAGTCCAACTTATTGCTCAATTCTTGAAAAAAAAAGCTCATTCAAAGGATGCTAAGATACACATAGTCGCATTCTCTAGCTTGCGGCATACCTATAAGACCCTCTCCATCTGCTACACAGGCTATTATAACTTAAAATTGCGTTTAAAACTGAAGCCAATGTCTTCCCTGGATGAGACATGCAAAATAGCTTTTTTTTAACAAAAAAACTCCACTCCTTGTCAGCCAGATAGATCAATAACTCGCTACTATACCGTTAATCAAAATAATATCTAAAATATTTATCCCTTGTAATAGGGTACCGATCATAAGAAAAACTTTTGAATATTCAGGAGTGGTTTAAGACCTAACACCATATATCTCAACTGTCCTCCGTAGTAACCTAGTAACTAGCATAAGTGGAATAAAAAAAAAGAGATGGGTCATTTTTGCTCACTGCAAAAACAACAAAGTCATATCTGCATTTCAATTCTTTGATAAAATATTATTTTTAGAATGGCATCTTTTTTAAGAAGCATATGAAGATTTTTATATTTAGAGGAATCTTTAGTTGTCAAACTATTTATGAAATTTGACCCTAATATTGATTGGAAAACTATATGAAGAATTAACAGAGAATATATCATACTTATGAAGGCACCAAACAAACACGTCGTCATCCTTACCGTAAATTTATGTTAGTGTCACACTCGGTTTTAAGAACAAAACCAGATTTACACCATATGTGAGCCCAGTAAGTCAAATCTCACATATAGCCACAAATTAAGGTGATATCAAAAGACAATACTTAAATACATAACATATAAGGTCAAAGGATAACCTCAACACAGCGAACAGCGGGAAGACAATTCCGAACTTCGGGTGAAGACTCCAACTTCACAGGGACAACTGACTGGTTGATCACAAGCCTAACCCCTTTAATTGTTGCTCTTTGCAATCTGATATGGTTGATAAGGCAAGGGTGAGCACTTAAAGTACTCAGCAAGATTAACACAGGGTTATGAAGCTCAAAAGGCTGACACTGTCTTACTGCGGTTGCTTTTAACTTGGTCAAGTTTTAACAACAATTAGCTTTAGTTATGCTTAACCCAGTTGGTAACCACATGATCATTAATGAAACAATCTCATATATCATATCTCCAAACTTACCATCATAAGTTGTTCAACAACATGAGTATCTAACACTGTGAGTTTTCCAGGCCGCTCGTGACCGTGAGCACGGCTATCATGATAGATTTACACTCTGCAGAGGTTATACACTTTACCCACAAGCCGTGTTACCCATATGCCCGGGTTTGCAACTCCCAAAACACTTCCAAGGTGAGCGGGCAGGGAACATTATGAAGTCTTTCAAAAGTCTTCCCAACATGTTGACAGACCCTACGGACCCAAGGGCAAGGGGTATGTAAAGCCTCTACTCGATGGTACCTTTCGAAACGGTAACCACCCTAGGACATGCCCTACAACCAGCTCGGCAATGGTGCCTTTCACGAACTGTCAACATGCTAGTACGAATCTTCATACTTGACTAAAGCCAGAGCCATTATAGCACTCATGGTTGCATTTGAGTCCCAGCTTTTGCCCTACAGTGGGGTCCTATTCCATGTTGCTATAAAAGCCAATTTTATCGCATTGTTGCATATATAATTAATCAATGTTCAATTCAATATTCATCATGTAAAGCATAGCAGAGCTACCCATATGCATAGAAACCCATGGTGACAAGGTACAAGGTACAAGCTATGGTATAGATCTAAATAGGAATCAATTTAGACACATGCAATATGATTAGATGAATTAAAGTGAATAGGTAACAAGGATGATCCCATGTTAAACTTGCCTTAAACTCTTAGATCCTTTCTTCACTTGATTCTCGATCTTCTGATGACTTCTTCTTGATCTCCACGTAATTCTCACCGATTGGACAAGATCATAAACACCACACAAGCATATGACAATCATACAAATCATATAATATATCTACTTTAGAACAATACACCAATCAATGAAAAAGATTTAAAAGAAGTCTACGTATTGCTACGATCACGCAGACGCGAGAATCACGCTAATCGGATCTATAAAGGAAAAGAAACGTCTACCGAAGATTAGCTTTTATAAGAGAATTAGACTTCATTTATTTTATTTATATAAAAAGCATATATTAGATACTTCAGAGAAATACCCAAATTAAATTAAGTCACATTACATTTGCTTTGTAAAACAAAATTAAACTAAGTATGTTTTGTTTTATGAAAAGCCGAGGTAGAAAACCCTAATTGATTTTAATTGGAAAATCATTGATTATATAGATTAATCAATTATCATTTTACTTGAAAGAATAAAACATACTTATTACTGTTACTACCATGTAGATCTTATCGTTACGAAACCAACACAACTAGAACGGAACAAAACGGATCTAGAACGTAAAGGTTATGAATTAAACTAGATTTTCTATATAAGATTAATTCATTAAAAAGGATTAATCTAAACTTTATTTTCAAAAGCATATAACATAGATGAAAACTATACCATTAGATAGATCTTGAAATTACGGATCTAACGCAACTTGTTTGGGTCAAAACGGATTTAAAACGAAGATTTTATAAGGTTTTCAAATTCGGTGGCAAATCTGTAAATGTGTATTTTTCATTTATTTTCGAAATAAAACAATTCCGGTGGAAACTACGCCATCCCGAGGGGAAAGCGTAAAGAGGAAGTACGCCTCTGGACTGCAGGTTGAGAGGGGAAGAAAGCCAGGGGCTCTTTAACAAAATCGCCCGCGAAGAGGTACGGGACGATCTGATCCATCGGATCGGATTTGGGTGGTCTAGATTAGAACGGAGGGGTGAGACAGAGGGAACCCGCCGGAGGGGACACCGAGCCCGGCGGCTCCATCGCCGGCGGCGGCAATTTCTCGTCGAAGAAAACCCAAGAGGGCCCTAGAGGCCACTGTTACGAAGGCGGAGGGTACAGAGAGCAAGATGAGAGTACCGCGGACTTACCCCGGGTATCAGGGACGGTTGTAGGTGGATGGAGGCGGCTGGCCACGTACGACCGCGGGCGCGGGCTCTCTGAGAACGACGACGGCACGGTGAGAGCAAGTAGAAGAGAAACCGGGGGCACCGGGAGAACGAGGGGGACAGCGCGATCTCACCTGAGCGATTCGCGAGGGCAGAGGTGCACTAGGAGGAGCCGACGACGTTGAAAGGCGGCACAGAGCTCACTGCAAGCGGGGATGCGTGGATGGGGGCGGTTCCAGATGAAATTGAGAGGGGGGAAGCGTTCTCGAGGTACCGGACCTTTCTCCCCAGGGGTTTGACGGCTGCTGGTGAACAGAGGATCTTCACCGGCCTCCAATGGCTGCGGCGGCTAGCGTTCGAGCTCGCGGCGGCTCTGTGGATACTAGGGCGAAGGGAGGGAGCTAGTAGATGGGAATAGGGAGGCGGGGTCTCATCCGCTATTTAAAGGCCGAGAGGGGAAGGAGTCCAGGCGCTCCACGACGACGGGGCGGAGGCGGTGTCGGGGCCGGACTCTATTACGGAACAGAGTCCCGGTCGGATGGGGGAAGGAAGGGGAGGGAGATGACAGGTGGGCCAGGGCTGGCAGTGGAACCGGGAGAGAGAGAGAAGGGAAAGGGGAGGCGGTGGCGCTGCTGCTCGGCTGGGCCGGCCTGGTGCGGCCTGGCTTGGCCCAAGGAGAGGGGAGAGGGAGGCCTGCGGCATAGCTGGGCCGAAAGGGAGGAAGAGCTGGGCCTTCGGGCCAGATGGAGGAGAGGAGGGTTTTCCTTAAAAAAAACTTTTCCTTTTATTTTTTTTCTTTTGCTTTTCCTTTCAAATTGAATTTTCAAAGGATTTTGAAATTCCTTTTCGGAGTTTTTGAAAACCACACAACACAAAGAAAATGTAGAGGCATGCAATGCACAACCAAGTTGTAGCCCTAGCATGAGGTATTTAATTTTAGTTTTATTTATTTAATTCTATGATCACAAAAATTATTTGAATTAAATCAAATTAAAGAAAATTCAAAACTAATTTCAAATTTCAATTTTTAGGGTGTTACAGTTAGTCACTCTGTCAACAAGGCTATTCCACTCTATTATAATACTCTCCTAAAAGAAACATTAAGTGTTATTGTGCTTAATACCTCTATAACCTTTGCATGATTACTGCATGTTATATTATACAAAGTTTGGTATTGGGGTTTTAGAGGATACCCAACCAAATGTTTTTCCAAAAAAAAATGATTTGATTGTCATCTGTAATCTAAAAACATGGACTAAAAATGTCTCTTTAACACCCATGAAATTCATAAAAAATGAGAATCGTTTGTCATTTTACAAACTCGCCCAAGATTTTTTATCCGTAACATATTTGTTTGTTTTTTTTATAAAAAAGCTTTTGCCAAATCCTTTGTTCATTATATATGCAACTTGGAAAACCATTTATTCAAGAGACATTTACCTTGTATATGTAAGCTTCAAATCCTTAGACCCCTTGTTTTTCTTAGGTTGATAAAAACATGTGTATTTCGCAATTAGACTCTAGTACATGTTAAGAGGCGATAAGAAATAGTGGTAGTCAATTAAGCGCATTAGGTTCTCTTACCACCCGTCTGGTTGGGGGTAATTGAAAAGAGAGAGTGTAATTTTGGAGATATGAGTTTTGATGAGAAGGGGAGTAGAAATCTCGCTAACCGTTTTTCCTGGAGGAGGATGGTAATTGAATGCGGATTATATTCTTAACGAAAGAGAGATATGTCCTCACTATTGATCCTAACTTTGCTCTATAATTGCTTACTGAAAAACAACTCCTGCACCCCAAACATGCTCGCGTCGATCAATCCAAATTTACGTGGTTGCGATGGCAAACTGTGGCGCATGCAGCCTTGAAACCGCCCACGTCAGTTGCCCTTGACAAAATGCTTAGTACTTAAAATAATAAAGACATGGTGGTTGTTGTATGTGAGGTCCCTTTTGAGTTTCTGACGCGGTGACGTGTACGTACTCCTTTTTTTCATCCACTGATGGAAAGTCGAAATGCGACAGGCAAGCAAGTGTCGCTTTTCGGGGTGGGGGTGTGCTCTACTGCTCTGCCTCTGCGCAAGGAAGGACGAGTGTTGCATAGGAGTACGGACTGCACGGGTGTAGTGTTAGCCTCTGTATACATATGTATATTAGTAGGCCCGATCAACTTGTAGGCACAAGAATCCGATGCCGGTAGGTGAAACCTCGTTTCGGAGAGGGTATAGCGGGAGGTGAAGAACGCTGACAGATCCGATCCACAGGCTAAGTTAGCCTTTATTGCTATATAGGTGACGGGTGGGGCAGCGGTTGAAGCAATCAAACATGCATGTGAACGAGAATAAAGGGGAAGAAAGCGGTCTCCGACGAGCCGAAATCGAAAGGAATGTACCCACGTTCTCATCTGACATGCATTCCACGTTTCCACGGAGGCTTAGATTTTTATTTTTATTTTTTTTTGGGATGAGATAGGATGATGGAGGCATAGATAGATCACGTAGTACGGCAGTAGTAGTAGATATTTACAGACCCAGTCGCCACTCGCCAGCCAGCGCAGCTCGAGCCACCGTTTCCTCCGTGGAGCCCAAATCGTTTGGAAAAGGGGCGCGATCGATTCCTGCACTGCAGCATAGCAGCAATTGGGCGGCCCCGCACCGCACTGAAACGCCCGGCGCTGATCCATCACATGCACGCACGTCCAGGGGTCGGTCGGTCCCCCGATCTCTGTCGTCGGCGTGCGCGGCCCCGACGGAGACGTCCCCGCTCCCGGCCCCCGTCGCTCTCCGCAGCCTGCAGGCCTCGATCGATCTACGTGAGATTCGGACACGATCGGGGACAATCAATCAGCAGCCTCGTTCCCCCTCCGTACGACACGGGCAAACAGCGCGGCAGAACGAGGAGATGATGTGGCTGGCTGGCTGCCCGCTTGTAGTGGACTCGTAGTGTGGTCGGAGGCTGTAGAGCTGCCGAGGCGCAGGGGGCTTTGCCAGTACACTGCGAAGAGAGGAGCTCCGACGGATGCGTTAACGATGCAGACCTGAATCATCAGCTGACTGATCTAGACGATGAGGGTCCACGCACGAATAATTGCTAAGAAAGCAAGGCAAGGCCAGCAACAACAGCTAGCATCTCATTCTCACCAAATTAAAAGGAACAGCACCACCCCGGCAGGCGGCAGGCATGTTGGGGCCGACGCCGTGTTCTAGCGCATGCAGCACCCCAAAATCTCAAAAGGCTAACAACCATTCGATCTTACAGATATGCATGTACCCGCTTGGCAGTTGATCTCGTCCATTTGCGAAACCAAGGTTCCATGCCAACCGATTGATTGCTGACGACGCAGGGCATCCGGGCATGTGATGCTACTTTGGCATGTCGTCGCATCCAATACATGATTACAGTACACTGCTCTCGTCTGATGGATCCACGTACCCTTCAGTCACATGATGCATGGAGAAACCAAATTCAACGATCTTTAGACTATCTTATTAGTATAAGATGAACAACTGTTTATAACCCATAGAACTTGAAAAAAAAAACCCATTCCTCTAGGCCAATATATGCTGAGAGTACTAACATTCATGCATGATTTTTATACAGATGTGCTAGAAGCTAAATCAAGGGTGGCACGGATTAAAATCGCAGTTGGCGTCGGCGTCTCGGTGCTGGCGCTTATTCTAGCAGCAGTTGCTGGTTTCCTCGTCTGGTCAAGAAGGAAAAGGCTAAGAAGAACAGCCGGTAAACGACACGAACTAAACTTATGTATCCACACACTTGTCAGAACTCAAAGACAAAAATACCTGAACAGAACAGAAGGGAGAAACGACTAGTATATATGTATGTTTCTTGATGCTGTCCTGACTTTTTACATGCATGACAATATATCACACAGGATCAAGTAAATGGAGTGGCTCACGCAGCACCGGGCGTAGGTACGAGGGAAGCAGTCATGATGATGACCTGGAACTGCCAATTTTGATCTGGGCACAATTGCAGCTGCTACGGATGGTTTCTCGATCAACAACAAGCTTGGCGAGGGTGGCTTTGGACCAGTGTATAAGGTGCGGCACTCGATTTATATGAGCAGAGTCAGATATGCATATTCATGCTAACATTTATTTTAGCGAGAGAAAAAAAAGTGGCATCAAGACTCTAATTGATTTTCAACAATATTAACGATGTAAAGCAACTAAAGGAAGTTATTTAGACTACCACAACACAACATATTATCCCGAATGAACCATAAGAGATGCGATGCAATGCCTTTTTTAGTTTTCTACAACTAGTATCCCAAGTCCTGAAAACTCCACCCCTTCTATAGCTAATTGGAATGGTTTCCATCAATGTTGCAGGGTAAACTCGAGGATGGAATGGAAATCGCAGTGAAAACACTTTCAAAAACATCTGCACAGGGTCTTGATGAGTTCAAGAATGAGGTTTTGTTGATAGCCAAACTCCAGCATCGGAATCTTGTTCGACTTCTTGGATGCAGCATTAGTGGACAAGAAAGGATGCTGGTTTATGAGTACATGGCAAACAAGAGCCTGGACTTTTTCTTATTTGGTATATGTCTCAGCCTATTTTTTCTCACTGAAAATTTGATGACATTTCCACAGAAAAAAAAAACTAACCTCCTCCTGTATGTCAACAGAAAAAGACACTGTTGTACTTGATTGGCAAGTGCGGTATCGTATAATAGAAGGCATTACTCGAGGTTTACTCTATCTCCACCAGGACTCGAGATACAGAATCATCCATAGAGATCTAAAGGCAGCTAATGTTCTTCTAGACAAGGAGATGACTCCCAAAATTTCAGACTTTGGCATGGCCAGAATATTTGGCAATGAAGAGACAGAAATTAACACCCTAAAAGTGGTTGGCACATAGTAAGTTGTGATAAAGGAATGCCATGTTCATCATACAAATACATTTTGCAGTACTAATCAAATTCATGTGGCCCTTTTGCAGTGGTTATATGTCTCCGGAATATGCAATGGATGGAATCTTCTCTGTCAAGTCAGACGTATTCAGTTATGGAGTATTATTGCTGGAAATTGTTAGTGGTAGGAGAAACAGAGGAGTATATTCCTATTCAAGCAACCAAAGCCTTCTAGGCCATGTAAGTGACAACTTACCTCATCTAGTAAATACAAGCTGTATTTCTCAATGAAACTTCTGAAACCTGGTAACCATTTTTTCTGCAGGCATGGAGCTTATGGAACGAGGAGAAGAGCGTAGAGTTAGCAGATGAAAGAATGAATGGATCATTCAACTCAGACGAAGTACAGAAGTGCATCAGAGTTGGACTCTTGTGTGTGCAAGAGAATCCAGACGACCGTCCACTGATGTCTCAGGTGCTTCTGATGTTAGCTAGTACTGATCCCACCTCACTGCCAACTCCAAAGCAACCTGGCTTTGCAGCTAGGAGAGTTCTAATGGAAACAGACACATCATCAACCAAACCAGACTGCAGCATATTTGACAGTGCCACAATCACCATGCTTGAAGGTCGATAGAAGTTATGACTAAGACACCTTATTGAAACTTAAACTACTAGGTAAATGTGTATTGTAGATTAAATTTGGTGGCATCTTCAGTATCTAGTGTGATTAATCAGCAAAAAATTATATATGAAATTATGAATATTAAATAATAGCAGCAGGTGTAGAATCTTTGTTGCTTTTATCACCGACAGGTGACAAGATGCCAGAAATTAAGAAATTTTGCTAATATTACGAAGCTTTGCATGCCAGTTCTAGTTCAGTACACTGTCAGTCACTGAAGGACTCAATTCACTTCGTATGAGTGGTTCCGAAGGTGTGCGTATACAAAGTGGGCACCTGAGTGCAACTGTGTTTTTCTAGATAAAGGAACTAAATCTAATTTCATCTTTTGCACCAACAGAATCAAACCACTTATTACAGTAAGGTATATAAAAGAAAGTCTATCTCAAAACTCAATTCTAACATTATTTGGGCATCTAAAAGAAGCAAATAATTGCATCGCAGCTGCCTCTAGGATTCGATAAACGTGGATGATCCATTTCTTGTTGTCGATCACATGGCTTTAACTGCGCCCGTTGATGTAGCCAATATTTGCACAAATGTTTTGGGTTGGCACTTGTTAAAAACAAATTCATTTCTTGTCAGCCATGATTCCAACAAACGGATGCACACCTTCTATCGACAACAACAACTTATTTGAGATGCACATATAATGATCTTGCTTAACACCTCGGGTGCTACACTGAGTTTTCCAGGGCTCGGAGCTGAAGTAAAACTCGCCCTTGGTAAAATAAAAACCCAGTCACGGCTTATAATAACTAGTAATGAAACTGAGTACAGAATACTACACCAATGATTGGTCTTTAGACCAATATAATAGAAACTGAGCTTTTAGACGATTCACAAAACCATAATTTAGATAAACTAACGGATAGGTTCTCAGTTTTAGAATTTAGAAATTAGGGAAAGAGAAAGGGAGAACCTACAGTGCTTACTTTAATCTTGTGTTGACTGGCAGCCTACTATTGCTGAATCATTCGACTGCACGGAGTCACGCCTCGTAGAATCAGCTATCGGCGGGTCGCAGTGCAGTCGGACTCTCTGAAATGTGTGGCATTGCGACTTGTTGAGCTGCTGTCAGTTAGCATACATCTTGATGTTGAGCTGCTCATGTCTCCTTAAATTCTTAGAATTTTGGGTCATATATACTGAATACTAGTACTATACTTGGGGATGGGCACTTCACGCCTGTTTTTTGAGATCCTGTCGAAATAACAATTTCAGTCGTCCGATTTTAAGTGCCCGAGGTCGGAGACTGGCTGGGCAGCTCCAATAATTGGCTTTTAAGGAAAACTTCTGCCTTGACAACAAAAAGAGAGAGAGAAAATAAACAACTAACATACGGGAAGAAAATTATCAAAAAGTAACAAAAGATGAAATTATAAGCAAAAAGGCCAACTCCAAACGCATGAAAGACAAGTATGTCATATGCCTGACAAACAAATGAGCAATTGATGAAGAAAGAAATGTTGCTACTACTAAAAGTTTAAAACTAATCTTGCCGGCTTGCCGTACCCCTGAATAAGATCGTTTTTTTTCTTTCGTATATATGGAATATCGGAAGAAAAAATAAATCCTTTTTTTTCGCGAACGCGCCTCATGCAAATGTTATTTGGGCACACAAGTGTTTTTAGTTGCGCAGCAACTGTGTTCACGGATTCATCTCCGCTTCAGTCCAGCCTGTGGCCGCGTATGTAGCGCTAGCGCGTGCGACCATCAGAGACGCGAACGAAGAATTCTACTGCCGCGGGGCTCGCATCGCAATGGACGTGGCACGACCACGCGCGAATACTTGCTACTACAGTACTGTACGTAGTTAGCGACGCTTATGCTGTGTGACTCGTCAGATTTACAGACACGCCAGCAGAACGCCCGGAGCACGACCTAACGATAGGTTCAGGTTACGAAGGTGATGGAGCGCGACTGTCTGTCTGTCTGTCTCGCAGACTTCACGTACACGGTACCCCCCCCCCCCCCCCCCCCTCCCCTCCCCTCAAATCGAAAGTGAAGCTGCTCAAGTTTGCAAGATAGAACATGAAAGAAAAATGCAGTTGTTGTTTCTGTCAATAAATTGAACCGGGTGACTTTTCAATGCAATAAATCTTTACAAGCTCTGAACTTTACATCATACATGAGGGTTCGAGTGTGGCCTGTGGTTCAAAAAACAGAGAGCCTGCAAAAGCTACGTATACAACAATACAAGGCAACGGAATCTTTGCTCTACTGTACAAAAGCTACGTATACAACAATACAAGGCAGGCACAGACGACTATACATCGGTAGAAGATCAGCAAGAAAAAGAATTACTACTGGTGGTCTGCAGCAGGCGAGGGCAAATCCAAGCTACTACCTAGCGTCAATCGCGGTTATGGTGACGCTGTTGGCCGTGAGTCCGCCATGAGACGACTCCGTGTCGTCCGATGTGTTCTTCCCGATGTTCACCCCGGGCTCGTTCGGCTCGGGGACCGTCGCGTTCTCGCTGGCCAGCATCATCACTACCGACGACATCAGGGGCCTGTTCCTCGGCTGCACCTCGACGCAGAGGAGCGCGACCTGGATGCACCGCAGCACCTCGCTGTAGTTGACGCTGCCGCCGTCCATGACCTTGTCCACCAGATCAACGCTCCTGCCTTCTTTCCACACCATCCACGCCTGAACAAAATGACCAGATCGACCAGCATGCATGGTTATTAATTAGATGAAAATGTTCAGAAAGAAACAGTTGTAGCGTGCTGCTTACTGTTGTTACTTACATATCGGAGGAGGTTGAGATCAAGCTCTTCTTCGTAGAAGCCTCGGTTTCTCTTGCCAGTGATGATCTCGAGGACTAGCACGCCGAAGCTGTAGATGTCGGACTTCATGGAAAACACGCCGTCCATGGCATATTCCGGGGACATGTAGCCGCTGATAACCAAATCAATCCACCGCTTTCTCATGTCAGTCTGAATGTCCACTTTTCGGTAGAATATACAAACTACACATACTAGCTATATATACTATATAGGACCATCAGGAGATATATCAATAAAAAAAAAACTTACTATGTTCCAATGACCTTCAATGTATATGCTGTGGTCTGGTCACCTCCGAACATCCTTGCGATGCCGAAGTCTGAAATTTTAGGGACCATGTTCCTGTCCAGTAACACGTTGCTAGCCTTGAGATCCCTATGGATGATCCTGAACCTCGAGTCTTCATGCAGATACTGCAAACCCCTCGCAATCCCCAAAATGATATCAAAGCGTTTCTGCCACCCTAGCGACCTCCGCTTTCCTTCATCTGCACAGCGAATAAAAACCATTAGCATTCTAGTCGCATTTATATGCAAATACAATCCTCAGTAAATGAAACTTGTTGGGAAGATAGATATACATGTTTATGCCAAGTGTTAAACTGACCAAATATGAATGTGTCCAGGCTCTGGTTGTGCATGTACTCGTACAGGAGCATCCTCTCCTCCTCGTCGATGCAGCAGCCGAGCAGCCTCACGAGGTTCCTGTGCTGAAGCTTGGCGATCAGCTTCACCTCGTTCTTGAACTCCACCGCCCCTTGCATTGATCTCCGGGACAACCTCTTCACGGCTACTTCCTGCCCATCCTCAAGCTTTCCCTGTTCAACAGTTCGCAGGTCCCAGCATCCCGTTAGTAATCAGAGAGAATCGTTGACGACATTGACAAACCCTTTTTCAGAATAATTCTACCATGCATGTTCAGGTTTATCATCCTACTATTATCGTTCTTACCATATAGACAGGACCAAATCCGCCTTCGCCGATCTTGTTGCTCGCAGAGAAACTGTCGGTGGCGGCCAGGATCACCGCCAGATCAAACAGCGGCAGGTCAACGTCTTTCTCGGCACTCTTCCAGTCCTCGTCCAACACCTGCTGTTTCCTTGTCCTGAACGGGAGCACGTCGTCTTCTCCACCGTTGGGCGCCGAGGAATCCGTCTCGCCGTCACGTTTCCTCCTCATCCAGAGACAGCAGCAGCCGACCGACAGCAGGAGAAGCACGCCGGCAACTGTCGCGACGACGGCGATCACCACGCGCTTGCTTGGGACCCGGTGTTTTGCTGGAAAACAAGCAGCGGCGAAAACGGAATACGTTAGGTGGTGAAACGGCCTAACACTGTCACTGTGTGTTCTGCATGAGACTAGTCAATACGCGAGCGTTGCAACAGTTGTAGTCGTAGACTAGATGAAAAAACAACTGTGCTAAAGCTTTGATGATTCTAGTTTTACCAACGTGCGTGTATGTGTATCCCTTTGAATGCTTTACGATTTTTGCCGCTGCTACCACTAGAAAAATGTGCTCATTTGTCATTTCTACCCCCTGCTAAGAAGAATAATCGTACCTAGAAATGCATGTTGTCGATGTAAGCAGTCGCCGCTGTATAGTTCATGATATCTATACAACTTTTGATGTGTCATTATCAATTTGGCTGGTTTTGGACGATAGGTCATCCAGTGATGTTTTCAGGTAGGCTGCACGGCACCTAACCAAACGATTGTGATGCATGGTTTGGTTTTATGGGTGTCAAAACTAATTGCTTCCACTTCCACAGTTTTTGGCCAAGCTAAGCTTTGAGAAACAAATTGGATAGGGATGGTCCTCACCACAACACGGTGGGGATGTGTAGCTGATTAGTGGACCATATTACAAACACAGTGGTATGTGTGTTGTTATAATAACACGTGACCCCATATGTAAACCAAACAATTCCTACTATGTTTCCGTAGGGATCGTCCTCATCTAATTTTTTTTCCAAGCTTTGATAGTTGACCCAGCCATGCATGCCACTTTGCTTCCATTCAAAGGTGATCCTCGAATTGTCTGCTCTATCATATCATATATAAAAAAACAAATGTGTGTGCAGTTGGCCAGTGACACTTTCTTCTATGGCCGATGAGATGGCCTATTCTTGACCGAGAAAATTGGACGTGCTGCAGAATTCAACTAGTGCACAGGCTGTCTTGTGAATTGTGTTCGAGTTTCAGTCAAGTTATATATATATATAATTAGGCGGATGGTGGGACACAGAGGCCATTTAATCTCGACAGCTACGGAGACGAGATATATCAACCAAGTCTCACAACAGCATGATCCAATTCACATTTCTACACATGTCATGTCAGGTTTCCTAACAAGGATGGACTGTATTAGTCTGTTCGTTTGAGTGTTTTGTGGCTGATAGGTCGGCTAATGTTGTTTTTTAATTGTTTTGCTGTGAGAGAAAAATACTATACCATGATTGATAAGTCGAGCTGATAAGCCAAGTGAACAAAGTCTACATTAAATTTCTACTAACCCATAGAATCGCACAACTGTGATGTGAGTAACTATAAGACCATAAAAACTGTCTGAAATTGTACTAAATTTTGTGCAGAAGAAGTACTGAACTGAAAGAAGTAGCATGCGCCCAAAAAAAAACAAGATTGGGTCAGAGTCAGAACCTGCGGCATTGAGCGCGTCTATCTCCGACTGCGCGAGCCGTATGTAGACATCCTGAACGTCCGTCGTGTACAGCCGCATGTCCAGCAGATCGACGGCCCAGATGACGCAGCCGCGGCTGACACCACCGCTGACGTTCGCCGCCGCGTACGCCCGGCAGCTGCAGTTGCTGAGGCACACCTGCCGGCACTGCTCCATCGTCGCGCCGGCGTACACCGCCGCGTTGGTGGCCACCGGCAGCTTCATCCGTTTGACGACCCAGAACCCGTCGCTGCTGGCGTTCGCGCCGCCGCCGACGCCGCCGCAGCTGAGGCTGGTCGTCCTGACGCACCCGGCCGACCCGTCGCGGAGGTTCCACTGCTGCGGCGACCGTGGCTGGAACCCCGGGAGGCAGACGCACGCCTGCGACGGGCCGGTGTTGTCGCAGTACCCGAACGGGCCGCACTTGGCGTAGGCGTCGCACGGGTCGGTGGGGTAGTACCAGAAGCTGCTCCAGCCGCCGTTGAGCAGCACGAAGCGCTGCAGCTGCCCCGCCGCCTCGTCGACGACGAGCCGCGACAGCAGCGCGTCGACGCCGACAGAGTAGCTGTAGTACGTCTCGTCGTTGGGGATCCACACCACCCTGAAGGTGAAGTCGTTGGACTTGAGGTACGGCACGCCCGTGAGGATCTCGCCGTTCCACGGGCCGCTCGTGTACACCCTGGTGCTGCCACGGAAGAGGAAGAACTGCGGCAGGCCGCCGCCGCCGGTGACCAGCTTGAACGTGACGTCGCCCGGGGACGGGTCGGACGCGCCGCGCCACGCCGTGATGTTCCGCGTGATGCCGGCGCTGACGTCCACCCGAGCTTCATCCCCGGCAGCAGCGTGTCCGTCGGGTAGTCGAAGCTCTGCCACGCCACGCTCTGGTCGGCGGACGACCCGCTCCCGTCGGCGCTGAGCACGAGGTTGCCGCTGTCCAGGAGCCGCGCGGTGGCGCCGGCGGTCACGGGCCTGGACGGCGCCGCCGAGGACCACACCGTGGCGTTCCGGCCGTCGAGGATGACGAGGCGGCCGTCGGCGGCGGAGAGCCGGAGCACGGCTGGGGTGTGGATGACCGGGTCCTGCCGGTTGGCCACCCACACCACGGTGTGCACCGTGATGTTGTAGTACCAGATCCCGAGGTACGTCCTGGCGCCACCGTCCCGGCTGAAGAAGCCGAGCTGGAAGATGGCGCCCGCCGAGACGAGCGTCTGGTTATCGCCGGCGATGGACGCGGGTGACGGGCCGAGGGTGTCGGTGGAGGTGGAGAGTGGGAAGAACGCGGCGGCGGCGGAGGCGGTGGCGAGGAGGACGAGGGGGAGCGCGCACGCCCTCATGCTCGATCGATCTCGCCTCAGAATCGCGCGCGAACCCCGCGCCCAGTGCAGTGCTAGACGGGCGGCGGTGATCTGTAGCTGCTCTCAGGACATTGCCCTGTGATTCCGTGACTTGTTAGGGTGACTGCACCTGCACCTGCACCTGCACGCACGGCCGAGTGGGCGGGCGGCTGTCAACCCGGAGGTGGTTTTGGATCAGCGGGAGGGAGAGGATGTTGTCTTGTAGTACTGGGTGATCAACCAGTGCGACGGTGCGGCCGTGCGGGGCTGCAGCTGCGCCTGCGCGCGAGAATTTGTTTATTCTAGGCAGTCACATGGGGCTGTGGCCACGTTTGAGAGCCTTTTTCAACCCCCTTTTGATTTTGACGAGACAAGATCCATCTCTGCGCGGGTTGGTTGGCATTTGGAGTACAAGTAGTAGCAGTGTAGCAGCACACAGGCCGGCCGAGTCAACGTTGGAGTCTGGAACAGCTAGCTATTTTCCACGCGCGTCGAGTTGGTGGTCGCTGTTGGAAATAGAGGCGAATTAGCGATGAATCTAATTTTAATAATGAGGACAACAATTATAACAACGTGTATCATAGGCAAACCTATCACAGATACACGGTCTACTAAAACATGAATCGAACATGCTAACACTACGATCAGAGGCAATCTCGATCTACTCAGTGCTAGCAACATGATAAACATAAGAACGAACAAAGAGAGAGACATTCTTACAGTGGTGTTGTCGGCACTAGAGGAGCTAGCGCAATAGTAGTCGAAGCAGGCCGGCGGTGAAGACCAGTGGACGCCGGCGTAGAGGGAAGCAGACGGACAGCGAGCAGTCGCGACGGCGCTTCCCAACAACCTTATACGCCCCCTACCCCGTGCAGGGACACGAGAGGACGTGGGCTTCGGAGACCTGCTCTCCCGGCGCCGATGACACGGCGGCGGCGGGATGGAGAAGGCGAGGACGGCGGCTCAGCACAGAGGTACGAGGAAGAGATGTAGCACCGGTAGCCAATGAGGGAGACGTCTCTCTCTTATATAGGCAGGACGCGCCGCGACAGATGGTAAGTAATCAGCCGCGCCAATCACCGTATTAAGGTAAGTGTCAATCACTCAATCAATCACCATTAATACAAGAATAATTGCTTACCAAAACAGTCAGCGCAATTTTCTTCATGCATGCAAAAATAACGAGTGGCAAAAGGTAGTTGCGGACCCGCAAGCACGAGGCCGGGAAATCGCCGGACCATTCACGCGCCCGGCGAGGTGACTTTTCCTTCTCACTCCCATAGCTTCAACTAGATGGGGATAACTTACCTTTTAAGTGAGGCTCACTCCCTCTAGAGTAGCAAGGTGGGACTATAGTCCCCCACTATAGCATGCATGTGTGAGTGGGCCTTTGAGATTTATAGGAATTATCAATTGGGCTAGGCCCAATTCTTCTAACAGTCGCCCCGGTCAGAGACACAGTTTGATCCGATCCACATAACCACCAAACCAAACACACACAGTGCGCTCAGGTTTTCTCCGCCGCACCTCCTGCCGCATGATTCATGAACGGGGCCAGCCGCCCAGCGGATCCGCACCGCACTCACCAGCATGGCAACCTGGGTCGAGGCATGCGTCTCAACCTCAGGCGCTCCCGGTCCAAACAGGTTTGTCATATTGGTACGTTCCAAAAAAATTTATGTCGTGTTGTGCTAAAAGAACGTGCCATGATCCACTCTCAAATGGCACGATCCTAGTTACCAGCTGTAATTACAAGCCAACTTGTGTCACGGCTCTGTGCTCTATCACCATGGACTGGGGGTAGAGCATACTTTCACCGATGCACTTAGACTGCATTGGCATCTGAGTTGAATTTAAAAAAACGTGCACTGGATCTCGATTCGTCTTTGGAACTCGAGCTTGCTTATTTGCATCCCCAGCAAACCCCAAAGTGGGAAAGGTTTGACTCATGGATTGTTAATTTTCTCACTCTAATCTGTATGTTGACACAAAAAGCGTGTGAACACCTCGAGCTATTACCCAAAGCTCGGTATTCCGGAGGCGTGCCAGTCGATTTGACCAATCAATCGACAAAGATGATAACTAGAACAAAACTGAACGAGACAACAGCGATGCGCCCGGATGTCAAAGCTCAGATTGATCAAAGGTAACTAGAGCAGAGCTGAACGAGGCAAACAGCGATGCGCCCGGAATGCCAAAGCTCAGAGATACTCCCACGCGGAACTTGCAAGGGTTTGACGGAGATCAAGATGATGCAGCCCGCCGAAGCTTGAAGAACTCGTAGATAACTACAGCTAATGCAATAAAAGGTAAATTGCGATAAAAGGTAGAATAAGATAAAATTGGTTTGTTTTGAATTGGATTGATTCTCTTTCTCATGGACCTCGGGCACATATTTATACTCCCGCAAGGAGAGTTGTACAAGGACACGACTCATATCCTTCCTAAAACAAACTCCTATTTTTAAGGAAACTGACTCACGCAGGAGTCGGATCTAAAACAATAATATTTAATTCCCTAAACAAACACACCTATTTTAAAGGAAAATAGACGACTCATGCAAGGGTCGGACTCAAATTACTATAATAATAATACTGGTACAAAACATCAGTTTCCTTAAACCTCTCTTCGATGGAAACTCTCCATCGGCAGATCCCTTCAATCCGTGCCTTCCTTCTTTAATCACCGGTAGCCTTCTGTTAACACCAAGCGCTAAGTTACCCTGTACTCATCGGCACTCCATGCCCATCGGCATCGGCAATACTCCCCGATCGGCAACTTTGTACTGAACTGTCTTCACCAATCAATCCCGATCGGCAATCGGCAACCACTCTTCATCGGCTGTCGGCTGACCCTTCATCGGTAGTCGGCAATGTCTCCTTATCGGTAATCGGCAATGCCCCCTCATCGGCAACCGACAATGCCTCCTCACCGGCAACCAGCATCAGTAAGACTTCACCGATTAATCTTTGTCGGCAAAAAACATCCAGCCTCCATCGGCAGCGCACTTGGCCTTCCCGCAGCACTCTCATCGGCAATACCGGCTCAAGATTTCCCGATGCCGATAGAGAACGGCCGCTGACCAGTCAAGCCTTAGCTCATTTGACAAGTGTTGAAAAACGATGTCAACACTGTACCATCATCATCTATACATTGCGATGACCACATAGTTGAAGTCAAAGAACAACATCATCCATCGCTGCCACTCTCCCGTCATGCTCACAAAGGAGCAGCCAGGCTATGTTCGGCTGAGATATAAGCCGACTGATTTCAATTGATTGAATAGTGTTCTGTGCACGTATTATTCTGTCAGCTATCCATTTTACTCATGTGGCAAAGGATTTATTGAAGAGAAAATATGAAAAACTAAAATCCGGCATGTTCGCTTGGTCGTATTTGGTGGCTGATAAGTCGGTTGTGGCTGTTTTTGGTTGTTTTCTTGTGAGAGAAAAACATTATTTCTGTGACTGATAAGCCGGCTGATGAGCGAAACGAACAAGACGATTGTTTCTACGTAAAGAGAGAGATGTCTTCACCTGCATCAACGTTAGAAAGTACGGAGTACTCAATAAAACTATCCCAACCACAACCAGGCAACTACGTTTGGGGAAAAGGCATCGTACTCTTTCTAGCAGTCAAGAATTTTTTTAATAAGACGAAGGGTTAAACTTGAAGTAAAAAATGTCACATGAATTATAAATTAAAATGGAGAGAATATCATAATAGATTAATTTAAAAATATAAATATCGATACTATTTTCAATAAACTTAATTAAATTTAGATAACTTTTTAAAACTGTGATTTACATTATTTTTGGGACCGAAACACTTCAGGAGAGACCATCTGATGGTCAAATGGAATCCAAAAGGTCAAAATACATTTTCAACCTTAAAGTTGCATGTAAGTCTAGTTTTTTAACACTCAACTACAAAACTGGACAACAAACACCCCAACAGTTCAAACTAGATAAATTTAGCCACTAGGTTCAATGTCATGCCCCTACTCGGACGACAACGACGGGAGTCCGTTGCCAACCGAGCGTGGTGGAATGGGATTGCACACCTTGTTGGGGAGACGCCTGAGCGATCGTCATGCTGGGACAACACCTGCTGCATAGCCGAAAGGGCACAAGTGCACACGCAGGTGGCCTTTGATTGATAGGGTGTCAGCTAGCGGAGAGGCCACCATTGCAGTAGGCGAGCTCCACGTCGTAGGGCCTCTCATGGTATGACTCACAACGAGCAAAGCCGCAAATTCCCCCAACATCGGATCCTTCGTGACGTCGTGGCCAACATGTGTGGCGTCAGGGTAAGGCACAGGCATCAACGTGTCAAGCTCAAAGAGGCACCACATGTGTCATGTCTGTTTACGGCTCAGCCTCCAACAATAGCGGGGGAGTCAGTCGGCGCCCTCGTGGAGCCGACACGCCTCATCCGACCCTGACTTCTCCTACGTTGGTGCCAACGTCGCCCGCGATGCATCCATCACAACTCCCCGAGTCTGACTGAGCATGATGGGCCAGTGGTCTCAGAGCAAGAGGGGTGGCCATGACAACCCTGGGCAGATCGTTGAGGAAGATCGCCCGAGGCACCATGTGCTTCAAACATACCTCTGATCGCGCACCCGCAACTGTTGCAATCATGGACGAGGTGTCGGAAACCTTTGCAACATAGGTCGCAATAGACGGTAGGTCGCCACCCGATACTAGAAATAGAGGCTGTTAAGTCATTTTCCGTGAAAATATGCCAGAATGATGGTGAAGGGCGATGGTTCACCGGCCGTGGAGAGCCCGCACCCCATCGCGGCAGCCGGATGACCCTTGGGATAGCACCTCGCGCCAACCGTCGGCATCCGCAACGAAGAGACCTGTTTGATTACCTTCACTAAAATTTAGTGGTCTCTAAAATTTAGTAGCCCCTAAAGTTTAGTGACCTTGTTTGGTTCAATAGTGACTAAAACCCACTAAAATAGCTATCACATGTCCCCTAAAGTTTAGTGACCCCTAAACTTTAGTGGGGTGTTTGACACTTTAGGGACTAAAGTCACCTAAATTTAGTGGCTAAACTTTAGTCACAGAAAATTGAATGCAGGCCGGAGCTTCTCAATTCAATTCGTAATCTTTACAAACTGTGCAAACTTTACAGGGAAGAGTGGCCAGTGGACGTGGACCTGAAACAAACACAAATATGTTTATGCACAACTGAGCCTTGGCATTACGAAACACTAGAAATATGTACAGTTCCAAGGCAAGCTACCTCGCCTCTAATCTGGTGACCGTCACGTAGTTGACGGTAGCGCTTCGAGTCCGGGACGACTCCGTGTCCGACGACGTGGCCATCCCTGGGTTCACCCCGGGCTCGCTGGGCTCGGGGAGCACGGCGTTGTCGCTGGCCAGCATCGTGACCACCGACGACATGAGCGGCCGGTTCCTCGGCTGCGCTTCGACGCACAGGAGCGCCACCTGGATGCACCGCAGCACCCTGCTGTGGTGGAAGCTGCCGCCCAACGCCTCGTCCACTAACTCCATGCTCCGCCCTTCTCTCCACAGCATCCATGCCTAGAACGAAGACCATCAACGAAATGCATGGTTATTATATTTTATTAACTACTACAAGTTCAGAATACGTTTGAAGAATTGCTACTTACATATCCAAGGAGGTTGACATCCATGTCGGGTTCGTAGGAGCCTCGGTTCCTCCTGCCGGTGAGGATCTCCAGCACCAGCACGCCGAAGCTGAAGACGTCGGATTTTATGGAGATTTGGCCGTCCATGGCGTATTCAGGAGCCATGTAGCCACTGAAACCCGTGTCAAGAGCCAAGAGAATTAAGGTCAATTTTGATTCTATATACACTACTGAATATATACAACTGGACGGACACTCACTATGTTCCGACGACCTTCCGGGTGTACGCAGTTGTCTGGTCACCTCCAAACATTCTTGCGACGCCGAAATCCGAGATCTTGGGGACCATGTCTCTGTCCAGCAACACGTTGCTAGCCTTGAGGTCCCTGTGGATGATCCTGAACCTTGAATCCTCGTGCAGATACTGAAGACCCCGTGCAGTCCCCAGTATGATCCCAAACCGTTTCTGCCATCTCAGTAACCTGCGCTTTGCTTCGTCTGCATAAGTAATGCATGGAGTGGCAACGTGGAATAAATTAGAACCTTGTTACCTCGATCATATATATACGGATTCAATTCAAGGTGCTCTCATATATGCTCAAGCATGTACGAGAACTGTGGACTAAGACTAACCAAATATAAACGTGTCCAAGCTCTGGTTGTGCATGTACTCGTACACGAGCATCCTCTCGTCGTTCTCGATGCAACAGCCGAGCAGCCTCACAAGGTTTCTGTGCTGCAGCTTGGCAATCAGTCTCACCTCGTTCATGAACTCCCTCACCCCTTGAGTTGATCCCTGGCTCAACCTCTTCACAGCTATTTGCTGTCCATCCTCAAGAACTCCCTGCAGGCATTGATTCGTCGCAGTTCAGTTACAGTTAGTAATAATTACATAGAACAGCCAGCAAACTAAATGATTATTAGGCAAATATATTGTGTGTTTTTATACCATATAAACAGGGCCAAATCCACCTGCTCCGATCCTTTTGTGCTCCGCGAAGTTGTCGGTGGCAGCCAGAATCACCTCCAGCTCAAACAATGGAAGGTCAACATCTTTGTCGGAGTATCTCGTCTGCTCCAAGTCATCAAGAAGCTGTTTGTGATCCCGTACTGGGCTCAACGAAGGCTGGCTCCTGATCCTGTACGGAAGCGCGAACTCCCCAGTGCTCGGAGGCTGGGAGGACGACGCCACGTCCTCACCTTCACCTTTCTTGCTCGCCTTCTTCTTCTTCATCCAGAAACAGCAGCAGCCTGCCGCTGCTAGCAGAAAAAGTACACCGGAAATCGTCGGGACGATGATGATGATCAGCTTGCTCTTGTGTGAACGCTGATGGTTATCTGTAATCAAGAACACAAGAGGTGTACGTGGTCAAGCCTCAATCAAGATGGAATTTTTTCCTGCAATTTTTTGAACTGCGGAATCGAAAGGAAATTCTATTTCTAAGAAAAAAAAATCCAAGTCAGAACCTGCTGCTGCTGCTGCAGCTTTGAGGGCGTCAATGTCGGACTGCGCGAGGCGTATGTACACGTCCTGCACGACGATCGGGTACTGCCGCATGTCCAGCAGGTCGACGGTCCAGATGACGCACCCGACGCCGACCCCACCGCTGTTGTTGGCGGCGGCGTACGCCCCGCAGCTGCAGTTGCCGAGGCACGCCTGCCTGCACTGGTCCAGCGTCATGCCGGCGTACACCGTAGCGTCCGTGGCCTGCGGCAGCTTCATCCGGTTCACCACCCAGAACCCGTCGCCGTCGCAGCTCAGGTTCGTGCTCCTGACGCAGCCGCCCGACCAGTCCTTCTGGCCCCACTGCCCCGGCGAGCGCGGCACGAACCCCGGCAGGCAGCTGCAGGGCGGGGAGCGGTCGGTGTCGCAGTACCCGAACGGCCCGCACTTGGCGTAGTAGTCGCACTGGTCGGTCGGGTAGTACCAGAAGCTGCTCCACGCGCCGTTGTTGAGCGAGAAGCGCTTCAGCTGCGTCGCCGCGCCGTCCACGACGAGCCGCGACAGCAGCGACGGGTCGCGGATGGAGTAGCTGTAGTACGTCTCGTCGGCGCTGTACACCACCTGGAACGTGAAGGCGTTCGCCTTGAGGTACGGCACGCCCGTGAGGATGTCGCCGTTCCACGGCCCGCTCGTGTACACCCGCGTGGCGCCATGGAGGAGGAAGAACTGCGGCAGGCCGCCGATGACCAGCTTGAACGTGACGTCGCCGGGCGACGGGTCGGACGCGCTGCGCCACGCCGTGATGTTCCGCGTGATGCCCGTCCTGGTGTCCACCCCGAGCTTCATGCCCGGGAGCAGCGTGTCCGTCGGGTAGTCGAAGCTCTGCCACGCCACCACGCTCAGCCCGGAGGCGCGGCCGATGCTGTCGTCGGCGCTGAGGATGACGAGGTTGCCGGTGTCCAGGAGCTGCGCGAAGGCGCGCGTGGTGACGTTCCCGACGACGGTGGGCGCCGCGGAGGACCATACTGTGTCGTTGTTGCCGTCGACGACGACGAGACGGCCGCCGGCGGAGAGGTGGAGAGCGGCTGGGAGGTCGACCACCGGGTCCCTGCGGTTGGCGACCCACACGACGGTCGTTGGGCCTGGGATGCTGGCGTACCAGATCCCGAGGTACGTCCTGTCGTCGGCGCCGGCCGGGCTGAAGAAGCCCAGCGCGTAGATGCCGCCGGCCGAGACGAGCGTCTGGTTGCCGGTGAGGGACGTGTTCCGGTAAATGGTGTCGGTGGATGTGGACGGGGTGAAGGAACTGGCGGCGGCGACGGCGAGGAGGAGGAGGAGGAGGGAGAACGTGCGTGCCGTCATGGCCCGATCGCCTCCACCGAACTGGGCGCGCTCCGAAAACGAGACGTTGACTTCTCCTCTCACTACATGGCCTTATGCCCCAGCCCCCATGCGAGAGCGCCTGCACGGTCGGCAGGTCGGGTGGTGGTGGCTGTCACTCCTGCCAATAACGATGGGCAGGGCAGCAGCAGGAAATGCCCGGCGCCCGCGGCGGTGTGAGAGTGCGAGGCTGTTCGCGCATTTGTTGCGCCCACATGGCCGCGTCGTCGCCGGGTGCATATGGAGCAGCGGCCGCAAACAAAGCTTGGTCAACGACTCCAGGTTGGCGCTCCTGGAGAGCTAAGAGCTAGCTGTTCTGCCGACTCCGACTGCCGATCAGACGCTGAGTTCGATGCACCGTTGCAAGGACAAGACTCGGCGGAAGCTTGGCTCTTGCGGCTAATCCTGTTCCAAACTGCAAACAAGAGCCGTTGCACCAAAAGTGACAGTGATCATTCAACTGCAAACTGCGGCTCGTGTTTGCGGTTGGGAAGGGAACCATGCTCAGATGCTCTCGGTTCCCAATTTCCAACTGGAGTAGTATATAAGAATACTACGAGTATACCACACAGCAAACCCGAATAAAAATGGGCGTTCGCGGTGTTTGCACCTCGCTCGGTTCCTAATTGGAATGCAAGCTGTTAACTTGCTGAATAGCCCCAAAGTACTCTGAATTGGTAAGGCTCACTCGCGGAACAGCTAATTGCGCACGGTCTTATCTACCATGGCATCGTCATGTTGTGTGTAAATTGAAATGCACCAAAAATTCAAAGTCAAACAAGAACCAATCAAATCTCACCATCGTTGTCATGCAACAAACAAAGATTGTTTGAGCAACTTGCACACATTAGGACGCTTATTATATATATTTTTTTTACAACTGTGTGCCACATATCAAACACCCTTATTAGGCCTTAGCTCGCCAAACCAATCAAAAGTCAAAATGAATGAGCCATGCATATGAACATGCCGCGACTGACATTGTCCCCATCATCATCATCTAGAGAGAGAGAAAGCAATCCCCACCGATGAAATATTTATGCCAATTCATTTCACTCAAATCCTCGTGTGTTGAAATTTGACCGAACAGACTAAAAGCGGGCATATAGGCTATCTTTGGCACCAGCTGAAATAAAGAAAGTCATAATGCCAGGTTGGCATCAGCAACCATAATTAAGGACTCCATGTAACGATCCTTATAGATCACTAGCCTAGATGAGAATATGTAGATAAAACTTCATAAGACGTGCTAAATTCCAAGTTCCCGCTATATTACTTGGGAAATACCATGCAAATTCATGCGATGGTAACGTATGCATTGACCAAGCGAAGAGCAGCAGAGATTTGAATTAGTACTATCTTCCGTCAAGGATTGTAACTGAAAGACCATTCAGGGAGCATGTTTCTTCAGCGATATCAGCTTCATTTGGGACCAACAGGGAGAGGAAACCAGGTTGCTTTGGGTCTGGTAAGACGGCACTTCCATTGGTAATCATTGAAATGGCTTCAGTAATGGAGGGTCGATCCGCAGCTTGCTCCTGAACACACAACAAGCTGACATGAATGCATCTTAGCGCTACATTCTCAGGACATCGACCGTGTAATGGTTTATCAATGAGCTCATGGCATCTGCCTTCGTTCCATAGTTCCCATGCCTGCAGAGTTCAGTTCCAGCAACCAAGTTACAAGCGCTCCACTTCCAAAATAATACCAACTATATATAAGAACGTTTTGTTATCTTTATAACTTATGCTTACGTAACCAAGGAGGCTAACAGAGTTGCCATGTCTTCGAGGTCCAGCATTTCTCATTCCACTGATAATCTCCAGAAGCAAGACTCCATAGCTAAATACATCGGACTTAGTGGAGAAATTGCCTGCCATAGCATACTCAGGAGCCATGTAGCCACTGGAAGAATAGCAGCCACTTAAAATCAAAATCCATTTTTCAATCTAGTTAACATTAGCTTCATAGATCAAATGCAAAGCACAAAGTTAGCCAGAACTTACTATGTTCCGACAACTCTTTTCGTATTAGCTTGTGTTCCTTTGGGGTCAAATATTCTCGCCATCCCAAAGTCCGAGATCTTAGGGTTCATATCAGTGTCCAACAAAATGTTGCTTGCTTTCAGGTCCCTATGAATAATTCTAAGTCGAGAATGCTTGTGGAGATAGATAAGACCCTGTGCAACCCCTTCAATTACGTTCATCCGCATTTCCCAGTCTAGCAAAGCTCTTCTTGATTTTTCTTGACAAAGAGAAAAATAGACTCACTGGTTCAAGAAGGCAGCTGAGAGAAAATTAGAAGTAGTAGGAATTAAAAAGGAAAATCAAACATACCAAATAAGAAGAAATCCAAACTCTTGTTCGGCATGTACTCATACACTAATAACATCTCTTCTTCTTCAATGCAACAACCTAATAGCTGGACTAAACTTCTGTGCTGAAGCTTAGCAATAAGCAGGACTTCATTCTTAAACTCAGGTAACCCTTGCCCTGAATTTGCTGCTAGTCTCTTAACAGCAATCTCCCGCCCATCTGGTAAGTGGCCCTATAGAATGGTTTTCAATGTAGATAGAAATCAGATAGTATTGCTGCACACAAAATGTGACTTTTTTAATCGTCTTGACCTCCTTGAAAAGTCAAATGGTGTGCTCCACAATAAATAAACTGAAAGTGAATGCAGACGTAAAGGGCGTGTATGTGTATATATGAATATTAAGAAAAACTAGGCAAAAGGGGAGAATGTAATGGCAGGCTCTAGGCTGAATCCAAAGCCAAAGAAAGGAGGGAAATAGAACCTTAGATTCGACGAACATGTTCAAGGAAAGAATCTGTCCAAGATACAGGTATGAAGATGCAACAATTCACAAGTTTTCATTAAGGTATACCACCCACTTGTTAAGACTATTAAATCTGAGTGCAAAACACCCCCAAGAGATTGCCACCATCTTAAAAAAAGGAGACCAAGGGGAACTAGGTGTTTTTTTTAATTAAAATTAAAAAGAAAAATAGGCACCCAAACCTTGGTGGTTGGGAACTTGGGATATATGACCACACCTTCCATTCCAAGCAGTTGTGCTCGACTAACTTCCTAGGTATTGCCATCTTATAATCTCCCAACCATCGAATGTCAAATTTACAGCCCCATAAACAGAAGTGCATAAGAAAAAGGCACTCAGTAAATCGCAAAATATTAAACCTGCTACAGGAGACAACTAAAAAAAATCCATAATATATACAATATAGAATCAAACTATTTCTAGAAACAGGAAAAACTGAATGAAAAGTATATCATCCTTGATTGATACTCTTAGCTAAGTTGGTTGCAATGATGGAATGAGTCATTGACAATGCAACTTTGACTACATTTCCCAAAAAAAAAGACAATGCAACATTTAGAGGATAATTATACCTCAATGTGTGGACCCAATCCTAGATAAACAGATTACTGTTGAGACTGCAAGTCGTAACTTTCTTGATTATGTACATAGCATGTTCTTGATGTTACATAGAAATACAACTCAAAGGAGAGGAAAAATGAAGTGTTTCAAAATGGTGTTTCAAACATATAACCAACAATCTGAATAATGATACTGATTTCAGATAGTATTGCCAATCAAAGGAGAGTGGGTCTGCAGGCCCTTTCGCCACAACATGATGAACCCTCCTTTGATGAGTGGTGGGCCAAAGCAGAGTCCAGAATGGATGGTTCGCACAAAAAGGAGCTCAACTCGCTCATCATCCTTGGGGCATGGACAATTTGGAATCATCGCAACCGATGTGTTTTTGATGGCTATCCTCCTAGCTTGGCAGGCGCCTTGTTGGTTGCAATTGAGGAACAGCGTTACTGAATATTGCAAAGGCTCGAGAAGCTTTCTCTTCTCTTGAGTCTGATGATAGACAGTAGGACCATTGTGTGGAGGTGTTTTTGGTCTGTTACTTAGAAAGTGGTGCGTGTGTTAAGTGTGTGGGTGTTTTCTGTAAGGGCTCTTGCCCCTTTTCTCTTCTTAATACAAAGATACGAAGCTCTCCTGCGTGTTCGATAAAAAAAAATGATACAATTAGTCTAGATCCATTGTTTAACAAAGGTATCAAACGTACTTATGTAGGCAAATTTGAAAAATGAAAACAGCGCCTTCATCTCCATGTTATGACATATATCCCTCACGTCTATTATCCTATCTTTAGTTTCCCTTTTCCATGTAAATTATTTGAATTATATTACAACAAGAAGATAGGGGTACAGTCCTGTTCTTCTGGAGCATTTGTAAGGAAAGGAATGATCTGATTTTCAATGGAATTCAACCCAGCATGCAGAAACGGAAGCACAACTTCAGGAAGGAACTTTACCACTTAATGTGGAGGATCAAGAAGAAATCTGAACCATCTTTTGTATCATGGATGCAAAACACTTTTCATTTTCTTCACCTCCTTTTTTGTTTCTTGAACTCTCTCTTGGTTGTAACTTCTTGTATTTACTTTTATTCTTTTTAATATATTTCATTAGGGGCCCCGGCCCCTCCTGATTCCTCAAAAAAATGTGGCAAAGCTATTGCCATCCTTTCAGAAAAAAAAATATAGGGTACAGCCATAGATATGTATGTAAGAGCATCTCCAAGAGTTCCCTAAATCCCTTCCTATTCATTAATTTTTAGGTGGATGAAAAGAAATCTCTCTCCAACAACTCCTAATCTATCCTCCTAATATTTTAGAACTTGGGAAAAGTCACCATGTTCCGCGTAAAGTTGCGCGTTTTGGAGTTGCGCGTATCTTTTTTCCCCTCGTCGTTTTTGTCGGACAATCTAAAGGTGGAAGGGCGTGGAAAGAATAAAAAGTAAAAAAGGGTTTCAGATGCAAATTTACGAGAGAGAGAAAGAATATATAAAAGTGATTAGGATAATTTACAAATAGTATAGAACTTTTGATGTAAAATTGTCTTCTATATTTTAGGAGTGAATTATTAGAAACTCTTGGAGAGGGTCTTCTTTATCTATTCCAATACTTTTTTATGAGTTGTAAAACTCTATGTTTTCAGAAAGAAAATATTATGTACACTTAGAGATGCTCTAACCACATGCTTCCGTACCAGCATTATTCTTATCTAGTTTGTGAAATGGTGACTGAGTATGCGAAGCAGAGGGATTGAAACATATGGTACCTTGTACACAGGGCCAAACCCCCCTTCTCCAAGCATGTTTTCTATTGAAAATTTATCCGTAGCATTTCTTATTTGTGAAAAGGAAAATGTCGCAAAATAAGAGCTTGTCTCCTCACCCTCCCAAAGTTTGATAGCGTCTGAAGTCATTAAGGAGTGATGGCCATCCTGTTTTCCTTTCCCTGATTCATACATAGACTTATTGTCATGTTTTCAACCACAATGCATATAAAGGGTGGAGTTTTCTTTAGCTATCAAAGAGTTCTTAAGGCTTTCAAATAGATACCTTTATTTTTTGATCTCCTGATCCAAATAAACAAGATTAGACAAAAAGTAAGAAATCCAACTGAAGAAAGTACACCAGCTATCCAAAGTAATTTATGACCTGGATAAGAGAAGAGAGTTTGTCACTTCATTGTTCATAATACACTTTCCTTGTAGAAATTTTATATTTTGAAGAAATAGCTCGTACTTCATAGTACTTTCCAAAATAGGTATTGGTTATTTCTCTTTCAAGTAGCTAACTTTTGAGGTACTGTCCAAAATATCACTAACAGCTTTTATTTATGTAAGATGTATTAAGATTTGGACCATTATTTTTTCTTAGGATATATTACCAATTGTCGAAAAACTTCAATGCCATATATAAGGTATGTGACATGCATATAATTCGTCTACTTGTTGGCCAAAACTTCTGGTTGGACCATTTCAAATCCTAATGATAATTCCTACATAAAGAATAGGAGGGAGTACTTCCTTACGTACACATTTCATACCTGAACTATTGGTTGATTCTAACTCTGTTGCAGCAACACGAAGATATAGAGTTCCTAATCCATTCCCATTATATCCGTCCTGCATATTTGTTAGATTGCCATACCATAGGCTGCAACCATCCAATACATGATAAGTGTATGCAGTACAGGAGCAACTTGTCATGCATTCCAATTGGCATTTGCTCTCTCCCATAGCAGAAAGTTTAACTCCGGAGTCAGGGATTCGCATACTAGACATATTAATAAACCTATCCCCATTACACTGCAGTTGGATTTGCCTCGTGCACCCTTTCCGGGGATTTGCTATGTCTTGTTGTGCGAAGCCTTTTGGACAACGGCAGAGGGAGGACGTAGGGTTGTTGGGTAACATAGTGTTGTTGCATATACCAAAAACACCACATAAGTTTGACACCTCGCAGCTAGCAGGCTGTCGCCATAAGAGAGTCCAGGACTCAGTTCCAGGACTTAATTGGGCAATGTTGAATGAACCATTCGGATCCAACACAATCTTTGTCATTGTGTCTCTGGGATTGGGAGTGTATGTGCATGTAAGATTGTCACATTGAAATAAAACAGGGATGACACCAATAGATGTTAGATCTGGAATGAGAGAGTTTGTATCACCGTTCCAGCGTCCACTGGTCCAAAACGTATAAGTCCCTTTCCACCAGATAATGAGTTGAGATGCATTAGTTATGCCAGGTCCAAAAGAATAATCCCCCACAGCTGGGTCATCATAGCTCTTCCATGAGGTCAGCAATTTACTACCAAGTGTAATATTCATTCCAGATATCCATGTATCAGTAGGAGAGTCAAAGCTCTGCCATATGATATTAGCTTGGTTCGTGATGCTCCTTAGGACAAAGTTGCCGCTATCCAGTAATGCAGCCTCCACATCTTGCACTCCTCTCCCATAAGCCACTGTGAATGAATTGCCCCTCCCATCTAAAACAATCAGATTACTATTGTTATCAAACTTAAGTATGCCAAAAGTATCTTGGAATGGATTATTCCTATTAGCAACCCAGACAGCTCTTCTTTCTGAAACACCGTAGTGCCATATACCAACATACCGGTTGCTCGATGCTCCAAGGCTGAAGAAACCAAGCACAAATTCTTTTCCCATGGACACTAGGGTCTGCCCATCTGAAATTGACTGGTTCTGAAAGATGATATCTGTTCTTGCTGTGGCTAATACAGATAGAATGAGCAGATCAACAAGCATGCAGTTGCTCCAGAAGCTTATTTCCCCAAACATGGCTATTTCCAAGCATCAAACTAGGCAAATTGCAAACTAAAATAGTGAGTAAGGGAGAAATGGAGAGATAGATCTTATGGTGGAATGATTAGTAGAAGGGTGCATAAACATATTTTCATACCTCTCTGAACTTCTCCAAATAAGTGAAATGCCTTCTGGGATTGCTGCGGTGGTTGTAGAACAATTGTTCCAGCAGATATCTCCAGCACTATGAAAGGATAGACAGGGAAGTCCTCTATCCTTTTGAAAGAAAAAAGAAAAAAAGTGCAAGTCCCATTAGCTCCATTTAAAATAGCTATACATTTCTGTTGATACTCAAAACTGTCCAAAGTGCATAATGGACTCCGTCATCATGTTTCTATCGTCAATACAGGCAGAAAACAAGATCATTGCATTTGGAGTCTAGGCGAAGAAAATGGCTTTTCGGAGGGCTGAACCAGTTAGAGTCGGGTTAGTCGACTCCCAAAGTCGGCCAAGCAGACTTTCCAAACTTTCTCGAATGCAAGAATGGATTACACCATTGCGTTCCTCTCATCGATCTGAACAGAAAACATATACAAATCGTCTTGTTTGGAGTCTATGAATTACCAGAGCCCACAGAAGTAGGATTAGACAACTTTGGCAGGTTGAAACATGTTTGGACGCGATTTGGAAGGGGTTTCGACTCCTTGAGGGATAAGGCCACCCCCACCTTATAAATATAAGGTTCACGACCGATTAAGGATTTAAGGTGTCCAACACTCACAATTGTCAAAAAAAACACATCCTCTCTTTTTGCCCTAAACTCTCTCCCAACCTCATGTTGATGTTCATCGCTTGATCCGAGACCAAGGATGGCGCTGAAAGGATCTAAATGGTTAGAGGGGGGTGAATAGCCTAATTAAAAAACATCTTGCACTCCCCATCCATAAGCTACTGTGAATGAGTTACCCCTCCCATCTAAAACAATCAGATTACTACTGTTATCAAACTTAAGTATCAAACTTAAGTATACCAGAAGTATCTTGTAATGGATTGTTCCTATTGGCAACCCATACAACTCTTCTTTCTGAAACATCGTTGTGCCATATACCAACATATTGCTTGCTCAAAGCTCCAGGGCTAAAGAAACTGAGCACAAATTTTTTGCTCATGGACACTAGTGTCTGCCCATCTGAAATTAATTGGTTCAGAAAGATACTGCCAAATCTTTCTGTGGGAGCTGATAAGCATATTGATGCTAATACAGATAGTATCAACAAAATAACAACATTATTTTGCCTAAAAAAACAACTAGGTTAATCAAAACAAAGCATACTTTTGCTCAAAAAAAGAGACATATAATGACATAATCATGAGGAAAGGGCCTAAGCAGTTCTTCATACCTCTGTGAATTCTCCCAGATAAGTGAAATGTTTCCTGCAATCACAGGGTGGGGTGGGGAAGGGAAGGGATTAATGTGTGGTGGGGAGTGCCATGTGGGGGAATTGTTCATGCAGATATCTCCAACATCATGAACATTCAGAGTTGCCAGTTTTGAAAGTTCCATGGTAGAACTATGAAGCTAATTTTCTAGTCGTCGGTCAACATTTGCGTCAACATCATGCACTGATTGGCAACCAGCTCTTCCACTTGAGAAGGATTTGACAGGTCACTGACTATTGGCTTGTTCGGCTGGCTCCATGTAAGTCCAGATTCCAGGCAAAGAAATTGAGTATGTTACATAGATATTACAAGAACAAAAGTAGGGGCGTTTTTTTTATTAATTCCTGCTATGTGAGATGATGCATCTGATAGCAATTGTAAGCCCAGTCAACTACCTGCTGCTGCTGCTACGTACCATTAACGTCCATAACAACGACGTGTTTGTTGAAATGTTCAAATCCTGTTGCTTGTGACACGTGTCAGAGTGGAATTCCAGCTTCTCTAGCCCTTTGAAAGTGGGGAGAAATATCGCTTATTCGCTTCTTCCTCTTCCGCGGGCATAGCAGCTCCTTGTTTGCACAATCCGTCATCTTCTTTCTTGGATCCCCATCCCCTTTCAAGTTTCAATTTCAGTAACGCCATAGATGAGCTACCACCGGGGAAGTACAGGAAAAATAGTTAAATTAGTACTTTGATTGCAGTATAATGGTATAAACGCAGAGAGAATGGCATACCAACATTTCTGATTGCGAAACTGGCTCCACATTAAAGTAAACTCAAATCGTCTAACAAAGCTGTAATACAGTAACTTCACTAGAACGCATCTTGAAACCCTCGCAAAGAAAATGACGAGAGAAGATTACTACCTTGGATCCGTGCAGGCAATCTGGTCAGTGGTCATGACGGATTAAGGATTATTGACGGAGCGGCGGCGACGGAGCTGCAGCTAACGCACAAAGATGTGGGCGCCGGTTGCAAGGTCCTCATGTCGAGAAAGTTGGAGAGCGTGCTGAACTGCTGATAGATATGGAGGTGCCCAGCGCCATGGCTGCCGGCGTGGTGGCGGCGGATGAGGACACAGGGCTCATCTCACGCAAAAGATGTCGGTGAGGACGAAGTTCCTTGAGCACGGGGTCGTGCGGCCTGGCGGGTTGCGCCGCCGTGCCTGCTACCAAGTCTGGTCGCGTGTTGCGAAGCACAGCCGGCGTGGCCCTTCCTCTCCCTGGGCAGCGCAGCGGCGCGTGAGGGCAGGTGCGGGAAAGCACCACCGAGGCCGGTGCGGAGGCGTTCGAAGCCGGCGCAAGCATGCTCCATGGGAGCACGGCGCGGCGGGACGGCGGCACATGAAGCCGGCGCAGAGAAAGAAGTAGGAGCCCGTCTGATTTGCTAAGTAAAATACTCGTACTCTATTTTCAATGGTTGGGAGCCATCGGATCTGCATTGCACGGTGGATAGACGTACGTGACTTTTCAGAGTAAAGTCAATCCGCGTCCTCCGGCCAAGGATCCCACCTATTGACCAGATGGCAAAGGCAAGTTACCCGTCCCTATGGGCATTCGGGCGGCCTGGCCCGGCACGGCAAGCCACGATGTGCCATCGGGCCGTGCCTGGCCTATGGCCCAGGCATGCCGGGTTGACCCGATTAGCATGGTCTTTTTAGCATGCCGGGCCAGCTCGAGGCCTACCAAATGTCTACAAAGGACATAACATAGAGGAAGAGAAGGCGGTGGAGGTGGCGGCGGCTACCGACGAGCTCGTCCCTAGGGCGCTTGATGCCAGATCCAGTGAAGTAGCTGACGCAGGAGGAGATGCCGCGGGTCGAGATCGGTTCCCGGCGAGTGTCCAAGGTCACGACGTCGCGCTCGCACTAGGCGCCTGTTCGTTTGGCTTATCAACCACCGAAATAGTGTTTTTGTCTCATAGAAAAACAGTCAAAACAGCATCAGCCACGGCTTATCAGCCAAAAAAACCAGCCAAGCGAATAGGCCGTAGAGAGGTCGTGCGAGGGCCGAGGGGAGGGAGGAGCCATCCGCGAGGTGTCGTGCCGCTCGCGAGAGGTGGAAGGGGGCGTCCACGCTACATGTTGCGTCTCGTGCTGAGGCATCCCGTACACTCGCCTTATTTGGTTTTTAGCCACGGGCACGCGGGTAATCTTTACCTGTTGTCATCCTTAATGCACATTGTTCGAAATATGATCTCATGTTAGATTATATCGAAAACTAGTGAATAACAAGAGTGATGTCTAGACAATAGAGAGTAAAGTATGTTACGATGGACTAGCATAAAAAAGTGCGAGACATCTTTTTTATTTTTTTTAATATATATGCAAATATAGATTGTTCAAAATTAATGTGTAAATTTCTCTACATATAGGTCTTATTAAGTTTTAGTGAAGTTTTTTTTGTCCCCGTTTACAAGACTTTAATAGGTTGAAAATTGTACGAACAAGTTTTATTCTCGTGAAACTCATTTTATCTATGAAACTTTTATTATATCTCTTCGTTTATACTATATTGTATTAACCTATTTAATATTCATAAAAATCTTTCCTAAAAAATGTAAATAAAAATCTCATGCAAGCCCCACGGAGACTAGCCTCATATTAAAACGAATATGTCATAAAGGATGATATTTTAGCATTATTCAGCATTGATTGGTAGTGTATTGGTGCAAACTCGTTGGTTTTGACGGATATCTAAGTCATTTTGCCTCATGTAGACTTTGATGACGCAGCCAATTAGCATCTCGATGTTGCTTATGGTGTCGTACTTATTGGAGACGATAAACAGCCAGGCTCCAACTTGTAGCCAATGCGACGGAACAGCAGGAGGTCGACGAGCTCCGCCCTTCACGCCGTGGAGGCTGGAGAGCTTCGCCCGATTTACGCACCGCCGATCTCAATGGATCTGCGTGCTCAAGCGACAGCGGCGCCAAGATACGCGTGAGGGGGCAACAACATGGAAGAGAACAAAAGGGCAGTTGAATCCATTGTGGTTGCTGGTTTATGTTGTGAGCAGGCGTGTGGCAGCGATAGCGAGGAGAATTGAGAGAGGAGAGGGAATGATGAAGGGGTCCAACTGTTTGGCACGATTGGAGAGGGCTCTCTAAAAAATCTCTTACGAAGGGTTTTAAGAAGAAAAAAAGACACTATTTAGATTTTCACTTCTTTGCATAAGAAAATAATTTTATTTAGGCCTTTATACGAAAAATATCCAGACATGTATGCTGCTGTAGGCTTATGAACTAGATTTGTGCGTTTATTTTTTAAAAAAAAAACTTTTCTGCAAAATATACAGCACACAAGGAGCCACGGAGTCTCGAATGCTCTGGTGCCGGCGGAACAAGAATGGGCTTTAACCAACCTTATACGCTCATAATCTTTGTGCATATCACCAGTATACCTGACGTTTTGGACCCACACAAGACACCGTCCAGGATCCTTGAATGTCACACAACAATAAAAAAAAAAGCGAGAAAACAACGCCACCGGACTCCGGGTCACAAATTTTTATTAGCATCAGCCACCTTGCTTCTGTTCATACCAGGACTTCCGGCCACAGCCCTTCTCCGTTTTTCTTACGTGATCAAACATTGAAGCCCCTGTTTACGTAAGTCAACTTGCGAAAAAGAAAGAAAAGAAACAAGACCCGTTCAAGCAACCAGTCTTTGTGATCTCGCGGAAGCCAGCTAGCCCTGTGTGCAGTGTGCTATTTCGCGGAAGCCAAACCAAAACCACCGGACGCAGCAACCACTTGGAGATAGGCAGATGGGGGAAGCTGGATTGCGGGAAGCCTGGAATTACCTGTACTTCGGTTGGCATGCATGGGGAGACTGCTTCCCAGAAGCTCCATGGACTCACGCATCCCCCTTATATAACCAACCACCTCCCTCTACATCACTCATGACCCATCAACCACAATCTCACGCAACCTTGCCAACCATTGTCAGTTCTTCAATCTTCACCATGATCTCCCAGGACAATTCCAGTTCAGGCTCCTCCATGCAGTTCCAGGACTTCCTGCCATTGATGGCGAGGAAGCTCGGGGTGGAAGGGCTGATCCAGGAGCTCTGCAAAGGGTTCCAACTGCTCATGGAACCCAGGACAGGCAAGATCACCTTCCAGAGCCTGAAGCAGAATGTGGCCAGACTCGGGCTTGGAGAACTCAGCGACGATGAGCTCCTGGAGATGGTGAGGGAAGGGGATCTGAACGGGGATGGGGCACTGGATCAGATGGAGTTCTGCATTCTCATGGTCAGACTGAGCCCTGAGCTGATGGAAGAAGAGGCACACAGGATGCTTCAATATTGATGTAATTTGATCCTTCTTACTAAGTAGCTAGTGCAACAGTATATAGTAATCTTTCGTCAATTTGGTCCAACCCCAATGTGATATTGAATTCAGAAACACTAATGTAGTCTGGAAAACTGACATTGATCATATTTTGATACTAACAAAAGGCGAAAATTATATGCTACAAAGTACAATGTGCATTCACTTGTGGTCTCCAGGGCATCTCAAAACAAAGATATATGCCTGATGTTTACTTTGTCCTGTTATCAGCGATGGGAAATTATTTATCCCAAACAGTGTGCATTGCACAGAACAAAATTCTGCAATTAACCATATTACAAGTACCTCAAGCGGACTGCTCCATCCAATCTAGTTGCTGGTATTTCCTGTACTACAGTACTGTTATAAAAGTTCTACTGGAGTATGACAGAGCTCACCAATCTCCTTCTCCAGAAGCTGCACAAGATTTGCTCCAGTTCGTTTGTATATCCAACCATTAGTTGCCACATCCCAGTCAAACCTAGAAGGCCCACTGCATGCATATCCCGGTAGCATTTTTAGATATAAGATATAAGAATAAAGACGGCAGACAATTCAATGAAGAGCTTTTGGGTGTTGTACAAGATATCCAATTGTGGGTCTATTTGATTGGAAATCAAGCATGGATAAATTTCAGAGCTGTATCATAAGATGCATAGCCTACCGGGTAAACCAAACCACATATCACAAATGATCACTGTCTCCTATTAAAAAATGGCATGTTTTCCTTCCAAAAAAAAAGGCATGTACCCACAGTGACAGGTTCATGAAACTATATGCCTATCAAACGCAAGGGTCCAATACATAATGAAATGAATAAGTGAGATACTAAGATGCATTGTATTACCTTACGGGTGAAGAAAGCCAGATTTGTCTGTTTGGTGTTTGCTTGTTTACAACATATGTCCCTAAATCCCCAAACCTCAGTGTCAAAACCTGATTCTAGAATGTCAAGGAAAAAGAGAAGGATGAATCAATGATTGAATACATGAAAAAAAAAAGCACATAACGCAAGAACCACATATCCTCCATAACATCCTGCAACTGACCCCATAGTCTATGTCGAAACCATCCATCTGAATGGAGTCACCGTATTCCTAAAACGGAGACATGATAAATAGTATTGGTCAAAGGTATGGTGACTTAACATCTTCTAAGAGAGGTTTTGCTCAAGTGCTGAGATATGAAGACCTTATCACTACCTCAAGTTTTTCAAGCAAGTCATGAATAGTCGCATCTGCTAATTTGTGAAACTCATCCTCTTGCATTATCAACCTGTTCAATGTGCACAGTCATATAATCAATAACTACCCCATGCGACAACTATATGGCAAGTCTCACTTAACCAAACTAGAACAATATATAAAGTAAAACAGTAAACATACTGAATTATCAGATTTTACTCTAAATTGTTGTGATCAACTTATATCAGCAGCCAGCCCAGCTTTCCACATTTCAGTTTGTTGATTCAAGCAAATGTTCTCTCTCATAGCAACCAGTATTATCCTTTATCCATTGACACTATATTGGAAAATTACATTACGTTTTGAGTACCTAATTTAGGTTACCCATTGACACAGGTGGAGGCCACAAATACAACAACAAAACATTTTCGTTCCAAGGAAGTCAAAATTCGTAGAGACAACAGATCCCAACAAAATCCTACGATCTTACAAGTATGATGTAGCCAATTTCTCCATTGGAAGCTTTCCAAACTACCCTAGAGTGCGTAAATAAATGGAACAACTTGCTGAGGCTGCGAGGTCGAGAGACAAACTTGTGGTCCACCGCAGATGGGCCGGGCGCGTCACCGGCGGCGGACTGTGTCGAGAGGCGCGTTGACGAGATGGTCCTCAAAGAGAACAGAAGAGCCGCTGGAGAGCCGCCCGACGGCAGCGCCGTGGCAGCGGCGGCCGCGAGGAAGCGAGAGGTGGTAGCTACAGGGTGATCGGCCGCCCAGAAGAGTTGCTGAGTGCGGGACCGGAGCCGCCTCCCGGAGGCGAGGCCTAGGAGGAGAACCTTACGCGACGCCATGGTCAGCGCCGCCGCCTGTTTGTGTGCCCGCGCAGCAGCCTATGGCAGGCAGAGAGGTGGCGCGGCCCTGCTCCGACGGCCACGGACTGTAGTGTGGAGCGGCGATGGCCCGTACTCGCCTGCAAGGCCGCAAGCCCGCAATCGGGTCACCTAACGTAACGTTTTTTTTCCTTGGGCACTGGCCCAACAAGCTCAAAGTATGGGCCGTTGGGCTGGTCCGACCGAAGGCGATGACAGCGCAGCCCGCTAGTCTCTTTTGTGTAAATGCGTTTACAATTTTATTAGGGAGATAGGTGAGTGCCCGTGCGTTGCAACCGGAATAAAAAAAAACAATTCTATTTAGACCATACAATTAATGACCATAATTAATAATGTATTAACCTATTATATCACTTCATGTTTACAATACGCGAAAGCTTGTATTTCTCTAAGATTATTTTTTTTCCTAAATTTTCTTTGTATGTCAATAATTTGATCACAAAGTCATTTCCTAGCATAAAAGTCTGTGGGTAGGTAAAGGTGCTCTCATTGTCTAGGACTTGTGTCTTTTCTTAATGAGATTTAGGGGTCGTTTGGTTTGCTCCCAGAGATTGCCGCACCTAGCTCCAGGCGGCGCCAGACTTGCGGCGAGCAAAAAGAGCGCCGAACTCTTGGTGAGAAATGGCAAGAAAATACACTACGCAGCTGTGTACGCGGGTCTAGCATGCCAAAGTCTGTCGTAGATTTGGACGTCAATCAAACGACAGCGCAAGTTGGGTGTGGCAAGCCCTGGCAGTCTCTGGACGGCAACCAAATGCGCCCTTACACCTCTTAAACGTTTGATGTGTTTCATAGATACAACATAAAGAACACCACCACAGAATTCAGAAATGCATAACTACTTAGCCAAGAGTAATCTGCAGCCCAGCCTAGCCCACGTCAACTGTTTGGACTCTGTGGGGTACAGAGATACAAAATACTCTTTACTTGCAAGATTTGGGGGGCAATCTTCAACTTAATTCAGTAATCATCAACTAAAATAGATTCAGGTGCTAATAAATAGACGAAATGAATCAGAGTATATTACGGCGGTTTCTGCTCCGGTACTCCCTTCTCTAAAACTGGCGCGGATCTTAAAGCAGTCAATTAAATAAATTAATTTTTATAAATTTTGCTACCGGGTCCCGCAAGGCTCAGCCCCGAGTCCGGCCCATCCGCTCTGCTTTGTTAATCTGAACTCCTCGTCACCCGATTCCATTTCGTGGTACTTTGTGGCAAGGACCTTCAGCGGCACTGCCCTCGTCGATGAAGAAGACGACGCCGGGGCCAGGCCACCGGTCGTGGGAGACGCCCTCCCTCGCCACGCCACAGTCGCTTCATCTCCGTCGGCCTTCATCTCGTCCGAAGGCTGGGAGCACCAGGAGGAGTGCTGATCTGGAAGTGCGGCGAGCTATCGTTGACGACGAACGAGTCCCCCCACCGGCTGGGTGTGCGCGATGCCTCAAAATTGTGTCGTTGTTGGTCGACGCCGTTGGATAACCACGGCGGGCACGCCGGGTACCACTCCGTGCTCCTGCAGGGCTCGGAGCCAATGAACGATATGCACCGTCATCCTCGAGAACGGCGACATGTGCATCCGCACGGTAGTGCATGCCACAACGACAACGATGTCACTCTCACTACACCATGCTGCTCGATCGGGTTGCATTGCATTGCATCCCTACGAAACCACAAGAGTAATTAATTAACTGCATGCGCGCAAGGCTTAGTAGCTTACATGATGTGGTTCTCTTTGAAACACTGGTGTTCCCAAAGAAGGAGGCGGCGGCGGCGACCATATTTGTGCGTGCGTCGACTCCAGCTTGAGCCCCTGGATCCTGGTCCTTAGTGGCGACACAGCAAGCGCCTAGCGGACGGTATGCCATCGTGAAATCGCTTAGACGTGAGGTCGGGGGAGGAGTGGAAGGAGGCGCCTCTCTCCCCTCAGACCGGCACCCGCCGCCGCTGCAGTTGGCACACCGCTCAGACGTGCTGCTCCGTCCACCGGCATGGCGGGGCACGGACGGGCGCCTCGCGCGGCCGGTGGCACAACGGACCGAGGGCGCGGGCACCTCCCACAACCAGTGACCGAGCGTATTCTTCTTCAACAGCTTTGGCTTCGCCATCAAATTAAATCTCTTGCCATAAAGCACGCGAAATGGGATCGAGACAGCTCCTCGCGAGTCGCGACGCTGTCTCAAGGATTACCAGAGAGAAGCTTGGACGGGCTGGACTCGGGGCTGGGCTTGGACGGGCTGGGCCCAGGGGAGACCCAGTAGCAAATATATAATAATTAATTTCTTTAATTAGTTGCTTTAGGATTTGTGCAATTTTTACAAAAGGGTGTACCAGAGTAGTTCTGTGTTACGGCGGGACAAAGTCCAGGCGGCCGCGCATATGCTGTATGGCATCGTGCCCAGGGTCCGACGTCCAGGCGACAACACGTACAGCCCTTCTTGCGACGGTGTCGATCAGGCGGCAACACGTACGGTCCTTCTTGCGACGACGTCGATCGAGTCAGGCGGAGGCGTCAAGTCCGAAAGCAGCCCATGCGACGACGGAGCCGTACGGGTTGACCAAGGCCACAGTGGGCCGTCCGGCGATGGCGTCGCGTCAAGTCCGACGGTGGCGGCGCGTACTGCGGTGTGAAGTCCCGTTCGGCGGCGGCGGCGTGTACGGGTTGACCAAGCAGTTTTTTCTTTGAGGGGTTTTTTTTTCACGAGCGCGAGCTTTTCGTGGGGAACAACAGTTTACGTGATTTTGGATAATAGCTGGGAATGTTTTTTTTTTCAGCGATAAGGCTTCGTTGCGGGCGGGTAGTAGATGTTTGGTGAGGCTTCACCACGCCGGGTAGATGGGTCCTCTTCATATTTTTTTAGTTGTAAAGAATTAGTTTATAACCCTGAAAAAAGTGAGTTTTAGGTTCCTTTTTTTCTGAACTTTGCTCTATAGCTCGAAATAAACTTTCTTTTGCTCTATGACCCTTGGTCCGTTTTGGACAGCTAACAATGTTAAGTCAGGGGTAAGAAGACCGTTTTACCCCTAGTGAAAAATAAAATACAAAATTTTATTTGTTTGTTTTATATTTGGAGTAATACTAAGCAAATAAATTCACACATAACCACATGTAATATATATGTCTATATGTGGTTATATGTGAATTTATTTACTTATTAATATTACTCTAAATATACAATAAACAAATAAAAGTCTATATTTATTTTTTCACTAGGGGTAAAATGGTCTTTTATCCCTGACTTAATACCATTAGATATCCAAAATGGACGGAAGGCCATAGAGCAAAAGAAAATTAGCTTAAGGACCATAGAGCAAAGTTTAGGAAAAAAAGGTCATAAACCTCAAATCCACTTTTTTCAGGGTCATAGAGAATTCTCCCATTTTATTATCTCCTCATGGAAAACTAAAATTTTACCCATTTTTATATCTTGCGAAGGGATTAGCCAATTAAGTATATTCTTCCGCATAGGTCAAGCAGATTTTATAACCGCACCCACAGTCCACAGCTTACACGGTTTTATTTATTCTACATGAGATTTTCTTTTCACATGAGCACATTGTTTTTAGGAACTAACTCATGTTTTTCACAATATGCACGCACTTGTTTTAAAATTTCTTAATAGCATCAACACCAAACATATTTCTGCAATGCAACTAAACATACAACTTGTTGCTCGTCTCAAAAAATTTACAACGACTGCATTGTTTATTATGGCTTGGAATTAGACTGGCTAGACGCATGTTGTTCCAAATGTGATCCATGTTGAATTTGGATTGAAAACTTGTGAATAATAACCAGAGCGATACCTAGATATTAGAGAGTAAAGTATGCTGGGATGGGCTAGCATAAAAAATCGCGAGACATATTTTTTCTTTTTAATTTATATACAAATTAGATTGTTGGAAAATTAATGTGTAAACTACTAGAGTCAGACACTGATTTTTTGATGTATCTCACCCCATAGATTATCCACATTTAAGATGTTTTTTTACTCGTATATATATTATGTCTCCTGCAAAGAAAGAGATCGTTATATATTCTGTGTTACTAAGAGAGATCGAGGAGTTATGTCTCACATGTATGGTGTTGTTTGGTTCGAAGGAGGGCAACGACAACGTAAAGATAATCGTTCCCGGGGGTAACGAGAAGAGAAACGATTGTTTTTAATTTTGTTTGGTTCCACGGCGGACAATAGGCAGCTGCTTGCCGGACGCGAAAGGGAGTGCTTCCCCCACTACGATTGGGCGTAATTCATATGCTGAAGATTGGTAACCATTTTCGTACCAACCGATCTCACTGTGCCGCAAACAAACAATAAAAAATAGAACTCATTCACAACAAGCCAACCAAACAGCATGTATCGGTACACGTAACGAGCTTAGCTCCTTTCTTTTCGCTAGATCAGAGACCTTTGTCTTCTCTCTTCTCTACGTGACATATAATTCTACTTCAGAGTTGACTATTAAAGTTGTCCTTCGGGTGTAATGGTTTGTCAAAATATTAGAGAAGGCGACAAAGATGAGGCATACTATTGTTTCCCATCAGGCCATCACCAATGACCCAATGGCATATTTACTTTCTTTCTAAAAAACGGCGTATTTGTGTCTGGATGCAGCTAGAAGAACTGTCTCTCTCTGGGAGGTGTATGACATGCATGTAATGGCGCATGTGTGCTTATCAACAGGTAATGACCCAGGGTTTTGAGCAGATTCTAATAACAATCCACAGGTAGGAGAAAAGAGTTTTATTTCCCTTAATACGAACTCTTTGAGTTATAAAATCAACACAATAAAATTCACCATTCAAACTGGCCTATTGCCGCCATGACCGAGAGTGACAGCAGGACGACCACTGGTTAGCTATTGAATGGTCGTCCCCTCTCATGCTCCGCGAGGATCTGTTTCCACCGAGTGGATGCTGATGCTGGTAGGCCGCCGATGCCACACCAGTATGCCACGTTGCTATATATCTCTCCTGATCGTATATCTTATCTCTCTCTCACAACTAAAAAGAGTAAAGAGTGGAACAAACCTTAGTGCCACATTGGCTTTGGGGTCGTCGGTCTGCCCCCTGCGAACGACGCGGCGCGCGACGAAAACAGCGTACCCATGCGAATCAAGAAGGAAACCACCGCCCGAAATCAAGTCAAGAAGGAAAGGGTGAAAAAGAAAAAGAAAATTTGCCGTCATCAGCCCAATCAATTCCGCCATCAGCGCACGACGCCCACTGGCCCGTGCGGCACGTGCGCACGAGCACGACACCATCTCTTCCCGTGGCCTCCTTCCTCCCGCCCACACAATCGCACAAGAAGCAGCGGCTTCCCAGCGTACCAGCGGCGGCGGCATCCGGCGTCCCAGCGTACCAGTGGTGGCGGCGTACTCCGGCAAATCGCACGGGGGCGGGTCTGGCAGACCGATAACCAAGGTCACACGAGGCGACGGTATTAGTTTTGTTCTTTTTTAGTTGTAGAAGATTTATACAATGTTTAAATTAATTTTGCAGATGGAAATACATCAAATGAAAAGGACGAAAATAGTGATTGACTCCATAGCCACTCAACCTATAGTAATGGATTGCAACAATTATCAAGTACTTATTCTGCTATTTGATGATCGGAAATTTTTTTATTACTGATAGAATGATTTTAATAAGAAATTATTTCCTTCCCGTCTTTTTCTATTATCAGGTTTGCTTATTCTATGACTCGATTTGTACTCTATGGTACTTTAATATTAGTATTTAATTTCATAATATTATTATCTTATCGCGTGTCCATGTGTTTGTAGTAAAAAATTTAGTTGTCCATTTGTATTGTATAATAAATATTATTTTAGTAACGCTATATTTGTTACCATTTCTAGGTATTTTAAATATTTATTGGGCTCTACACGGAGATGATGTATACACACTATATGCCTACTGAAAAATTATTTGTACATGTTTGATTTTAATGTCAAGAATATTGACATGTAACACGTTTACATTTAGTCGAATCAATGATATCTACTCCCATAAAAAATATTGTTATATTATTTTGCGATCTATGTTTTTTTAATATAAAAATGTTGTTATCCCGTAGCAACGATACTAGTCATATATATATTCACATCTTTTTGTTTTAGAGTAATATATTCACATCCTGCTAAGTGCTAACTAGGAGTATTCGTGACGGAAAATCTTTTGGAGGAATATATATCCGGACGGAACTTGCAAGGAAAGAGATCGAGGCGATCTGAATCGTCAACCTCATCGAAGAAAGCCGGACGGCACGTCGGCGCCAAAGCGCTGCAACGTAACCGCCCGCCCGCGCGTCGCACGCACGTCACGTCACCCAGGCCATTTCCTGATTTCCCTGCCAGTTTGGTGCGCCGTACACGATGTAAGATTCTGGTACGAAGCGAGCGGATAAGGCGGGCGCGGGAGACGGGCAGTTCGCCGGGTGACCGGGACGTGACGCCGACGGGCTCCTCCGCCTCCAAACGGTTACTACTGTGGATCGCCGTTGTCCGTTGACGGGATAGCCTCGTCGCGTCGGGACTCTGGTCCTCTTCATTTTTTTTTCATTCTACGGTAACTTACGCCGCGTCATATGGTAATGCGTTTCCACGCCGACCTTAATTGAGAACCACGTCATGCGCTCAGGATTGGCCTATGCCCATTGACCAGAACGGGCCATGATCATGGGCTGGTTCGCCACCGTCCACCAGAAAAACTATCAGCAAGGTAAGAACAGCTAACCAGCTGCCAGCACGCTGTCAAGCAGAAGGCATCTCTACCAGGGAAATGGAATTATGCTGATTCTTGCCGAAGTCGTTACGCTAACAAAGCGCTTCAACTCCGATGGAATGGTAGATGTTATAAATAATAATAATAAAAAAACTCCGATGGAAGATGAACCAGCGTTACCAGTACCAGACGTCCAGACGTGGTTTTGGACTTTTGGTCTGGCAGCAACTGAAAATCATCGCACGGATGGACGAGCTACAAATAAAATAAAAGAAGATTAGAAAAAGAGAGACAAAAGGAGCAGACAGTGGGGCACCACTGGGCTGCTACGTGTACAACAAGTCATTCTTTCCCAAATCAGCCTCGCTGTTGCAAAGGTTCGGAGCACCCGCACTCACACTACGCTGCTTGGTCTCGCCCATTCCATTTCGAACCAAAACCCTGTCTCCCTTGCCTCCATCCCGGATCAAATCGCCACCGAAAAATTCCCCCAAAAAAACAATAACAAGCACTTGTTCATCATCAGAGTAAACGCGGCAGAACCCTAGCGTGCCGATCCTCCGACGACTCACCTCCCTCCCACACCCACTCAACCACCACCACCCCACATGGCGGCCAATCCCTCCACCGGCGCCGACTTCCCCGCGGCCCCGGCGTCGGTGCGGCTGTCGGCAGCGGCGCACGCGGGCGCGATCCAGCCCTCCTCCCCGCGCTTCTTCTTCTCCTCGCTGGCCGGGACCAACCCGGCCTCCCCGCACCGCCGCATCGCCATCGCCGTCGATCTCTCCGACGAGTCCGCCTTCGCCGTCAAGTGGGCCGTGCAGAACTACCTCCGCCCCGGGGACGCCGTCGTGCTGCTCCACGTGCGCCCCACCTCCGTCCTCTACGGCGCCGACTGGGGCTCCATCCCGGTCTCCGTCGCTGACGAGGACGACGCTGCCGAGGACGCCGCCACCGCCGCCGAGGGCGGCCCTTCCGAGGAGGAGCTGCAGAAGAAGCGGGAGGAGGAGTACGACGCCTTCACCTCCACCAAGGCGCAGGACCTCGCGCAGCCGCTGGTCGACGCCCAGATCCTCTTCAAGATCCACGTCGTCAAGGACCACGACATGAAGGAGCGCCTCTGCCTCGAGGCTGAGCGCCTTGGCCTCTCCGCTATGATCATGGGGAGCCGCGGTTTCGGGGCATCCCGGAAAGGCGGCAAGGGGAGGCTTGGGAGCGTCAGTGATTACTGCGTACACCACTGTGTATGCCCCGTTGTGGTTGTTCGTTACCCTGACGATGCTGCAGGTGCCGGTGGAGATGCAGCAGGGGCGACAGATGAGTTGCACACTGTACCAGAGGATGAACCTGTTTATCACGATGCGCCTGAGGTGCAGAAAGGTCTGCTTCTTTTCTTTTCTTAACTCTTATGTTTTCACTTTAATAATGCTTATTGACTATTTTGCAATTAAGTGTTTTATATGCAACGATTTAGTATGTAACTTTCTGATTTGGGAGACAAATATTGGTACAGTATAGTTGATTCAGTAAGGAATTTCCTTCAGTTATTTTGTTATTTGTTAATCTTTGATCTTCTGTAAAAGTTCTAGCGTCAACGACAAGGCTGATAGCGTGATTAAATCTTTTTGGCCAGGCAAATTAGATTATGTTAAATCGATTAACTTGCTTCATGCTCTTGTAAACTGTTAAGAATACTGATAGTCTAATGTTACATGTTTGCCGGTTCTCTTAGAATTGTACTAGGACAATACCATCGTAGTGGTAAAGCTACAAATGTGCATGAAAATATGGTGCAAATACATCTGCTTCTGTAGAATGCATATCTTCACTGTTGATATTGCTTTTTTATTCCTTGCTTAATGCAAGAATATGCAATCAAATTTTCTGTGTAAAAAAGCTGCTGTGCTTAGTTGGCTATGCTGGATAGTGTATATTGAAACAATGAGGAAATATTTGCTTGGATATGATTTTAACGTGTTTAGAGTAAGCACAAGAAATTTATATTCAAGTGAACAACAATTCTGCAGATATTTAGCATACACTGAACCTTGCCAGTCAGAATTATAATGCCACGTACTTCAGAAATCTAGAGTATTTTTCCTAGTTAAAAATTATCTTGATTGCCCCCCTGTCTAATCCCTTACGCTTCTGTACTCTGGAGTATTTGTGTCACTTCTATGGTGGTATCAGTACCCTCCATTTTTCTGTTTATTCTTATGCCCTGACAAGGGTCCTCCATATTGCTACTGCCATGATGTTATCATGTCATCCTCACTTCTCTTATTGCCTTGGTGTTACCACTCTGTTACTTTTGTCTCCCTAGTTGCATTAAATGAGAACCGGCATTGTCATTAAACCGCTTCAAACTACACATCATCCACATATTATTGATTGAAGCATACCATATTATCATCTTATTTTTCATTTCTATGTAACCATGTTGTGGATATAGTTATTGTTGTCTGCTAGTTCAAGAATATATGCTATTCTTCTTACTTGGAAGTTGTTTGGAACAAATGGATCTGGACTAGGGACCTTATTTTATTGGTTTGTTGGTCCTGTTGCCAGTCACCATTTTCTTATTCTTAGCTCTTGGGCAACTTGTGACAGTAGGTACAGGGAGTTTAACATGTTGTCCTTGGTTGCAGAAAATTGTAGCAAAAAAAAAAAAACAAGACAGGGATATTTTCCCTACACGATTGAACTGTACGATGTGCTAGGTCCTTTAGTTTGGTATAGAATTGTTCTACTGGTTTCTGAGTGTCAGCAACTTACTGATGATAGTTTGAGACACAAAAATGCTTTGGTATTTGTGTACATCTATTGGTTGTTCATATGCAGTTTTCCATCAGAGGATAAAACATATTTCATATGCAGTTGCCTTTTGAATATTCTTTGATTATATTGGGCAATTTTGAGAAAAAAAATGTTGATGGAGTAGAATAACGGTGCCGATGTTTTATGATGCCATATTTAAACTCGATTTTGCAAGAACAGTTTCACTGCATTAGAATGCACTGTGTTCGCTTTTGTTATTTCATCTATTTTGATGGAGCATTTATTCATTTCCTCGTATGCCAATCTTTGCTTTCTTGAACCTCATAGTCAGCCAGCTATCCAACTTTTGTGGTGTGGAAATTGACTTGTTGACATATGTTGCTTGCTTGATTCTGATTCCACTGTATCTGTGTATGCAGAAAACTGAGGCAATGGCCATAAGCAGCTGAAGAACGGAGGAAAATATGAGGCTTGTAGTGAGGCGATCCTGTTTATCTGGAAGATGGGACTGGCTGTTTATCTTTGCTTCTGTATATCAACTATGTATCATGATCAGCTGGCTGCTTCCCTTTTGAGTTTCATATCGGAGTCCTAGATCATCGGAGTCTTTGTTGGTTTGCTTGTGAGATGTTTATGTCGTCGACACCATGTAGAGTACTCTTCCCGTGGGTAGAAGCTGTGTTGCAGTCTTGCAGATGCTTATGCTGGGGGCTGGGCTCTCCTGTCTTGTTTTGTGGAGCCGGTGATGAGCTTTATGATCTCAACTGGTAGTTATCTACACGGTATCATCTGCTCTATTCAGCATGTTTACTGTATTGGATACTTGTTAATGGAGAACCGCTACTTTTCTGTATTTATTGCTGCTCGGATATTGGATGGAATAATTGCTTAGCTGGACAGTTTTTTTGCTGTTAAAATCATGAGCTTATGCGTGCATGCTCCACGTTTGAATTTTGTAAGGCTGGTTTCTGAAAAAATTATATTGGAAAAAATTTGTCAAAAAGAAATGTCATATTATTGTAAGCCGCTTCTAGATCAGTACTCCCTCTGTCAAATAAGTGCACAATTTCGTATTTCTTGAGTCAACTAGTTTCAAATTTATCTAGATTTATATAAAATTGTATGTATATTTAAGTCTGATTACTAAAAAATATATGGTGTGGTTGTTCTAATAATTTTTATTTGATACAATAAATATTAGTATTTTGTTAGTTTTGAGATTAGCTAACTCTAAAAAATGCGAGTTGTGTGCACTTGTGTGGGAAGGGGGAGTACACATCAGCAGTGAATTTTTCGATTTGGCGCGCCGCGCGCTCGTGCCGCTTTCCCCTACCTTTTGTTTCTCCTTTTCAAAAGGGCCGCTAAAAAAAACTCGATCCCACATACCCGCAGCGCAGCAACAGGCCAACAGCGGAGCGAAGCGAGGGGACGGCGAGGTTAGGAGAGCCGGAGAGGCATCCGCATCGGCATCCAAACAGCAAAGGCGGCGATCCATGGAGGAGGGCCTGGTGTCGGTGGACAAGTTCTCCGGCGGTAGCCAGGTCTACTTCCTGACGCACCTCCACCAGGACCACACCCGTGGTCTCGGCGCGGTGAGCGGGTGGCGCCACGGCCCGCTCTACTGCTCCCCGACCACGGCGCGCCTCCTCCCCATCCGCTTCCCGGGAATCGACGCTTCCCTCCTCCGCCCGCTCGCCCCAGGTGCTTCTGCCTCCATCTCCCTATCCTCTCCCTCCGGCCAGTCCCTCTCCCTCTGCGTCACTGCCATCCCCGCGCTCCACTGCCCCGGTACGTCACCCTCCTGAGTCGCTCGCTTCACTCTTTTCTTTACACGATTGGCACGGAACTACTGACCTTCGGCTGGTTTCCATGGCCGACGCTTTCCTCCGCGCAGGATCGCTCATGTACCTCTTCCGCGGAGACCTTGGGTGCATGCTGTACACTGGGGACTTCCGGTGGGAGCTCGGATGCGATAAAGCCCGGCGCGCGAAGCAGGCTTTACTGGACGCGCTCGGCGGGGATACCATTGATGTGCTCTATCTGGACAACACCTACTGCCACCCGTCACTCAACTTCCCTCCGCGCCCTGTCGTCGCTCAGCAGGTCAGTTTCGCTTAAACACAAGCGTGATTATTATGCCAATTTATGTCTTCTTCGTATAATGGTTCAGTTTACTGCTGAGGATGCTCTTACTCGAAACATCATTTGTGGAACAATTACATCTGACATAAGATTTTAAATCGCCGGCTATGGCAATTTAGCGGCAGCGATACGGAACGGTGCTTAGCGGGCTATAGCCGGCTATAGCGGGCTAAATGCCATAGCGTCTGTCATTTCTAGCAGCTAGCCGGCTATTTAAAACGGTATGAAATACTGATGCCTGAATGTCATCAGAAATACACTTCTGTGCACATTGTATAGCGTATCGTGAGTTGTCAATGGGATACTGTTACAGTTTAATTCTGTTATTTGAATCTCTCGGTTCACCTTGAGCATGCATCTTGACTCATGACAGAACTCATAATTAGTGTTTCCTTGAAAAAAAACAGTCTAGCATAGTTTTTTTGTTGCTGAGTGAAAAGTGAAATCTAATGTGCACATATTGGTTGCTTAAGCTGCAAGAGCCATCTTGCCTAGATGAGTATGAATTGGGATTGATGTCCTACTACTCTACTAGTGCTGCCACTGAACAGCCTGCAATAGAATGCCAATAGCAACATGTAAACAGATTGTCTATGCTTATGTTTCATGTCTTGAATGTACTGAACTAGCCAAAATAGAAATCAATGTAGTTCATCAATCTGTGATTGTCAGTGCTTAACTGCTTATGTTTCTTACTTTTGAAAAGCAGATGGTTAATATTATTCGGGCACACCCTGATCATGAAGTTATCATTGGTGTTGACACTCTTGGAAAAGAAGACCTCTTGCTTCACATATCTAGAGCTCTACAGACGAAGGTTACACACTTCTTTTCTCAACATAATCCATTTTATACTCTCGAATCTTGACAGAACATTGATGAGTGATGATGACTAATTTCTTTTGAGAAACAATGAAACAACTAAAGTAGGCATGGCTGATGCTCTGTGTTTCAACATTAACTTGCTTTTCAGATTAGTATATGCAGGCTATAACTAAGTTGAGATGCAAACAATTGATATGCTAACTGCTAGTTTAACTGATTTCCTAAACATTACACGTCCAGCTTCCTAACTCCAGAATGTTTTCCTTTGATTTCTCATCAGATTTGGGTTTGGCCCCAGCGCCTACTGACAATACACCTTCTAGGGATTGACGAAAACCATGAGATTTTTACCACACAGACCAGTTTGACTAGGATCCGTGCTGTTCCAAGGTACAGTGTCACTATTGATAATCTTGAAGCTCTAAACACAGTGTGCCCCACTATAGGGATCATGCCATCTGGTATTCCTTGGCTTTGGAAGAGCAGCGAAGGAAAGGTCAAATCCAAAGGTAGATCATCAGTGAAGTCAATCAGGGGCTTAGGGAGAGTTGAAGGCCTAACAGAAATGGACTACAATCCCTTGTCACCACCAAAGCTGTTTGACAAGGATTCTTATGCTTTGCCATATTCTGAGCATGCTTGCTTTTCAGAGCTGGAGGATTTTATGCATACAGCCCGTCCATCGACAGTGATAGGAATCGTCAGCTCATCATTCTGCTATGTGAATCCCCGTCACCACTTCAGACATCTTTGTTTAGACAGTAATGTTAATGATGACATGACTCCCATAAAAAAGAAGGGTGGGGATAATGGTAAGTTAACACCAAAGAGAAGGCGAAATGGTTCTGTGACTCCAGAAGAAAGGAAGGTCAGGATCTCCAGTTTAAGTCTGTATAGAAGCAAAGTTACAATGAAAAGGAATGAGTGCTGTGGTGCAAGGATCGATGACACTGAAGAACACATTGGTGTTGCCTGAGTTATCGCTACCCAAGTAATGTTATGCTTTCTTCTGTAAATATTAACAAGTAATGGTGAAAGGCTTGAAGCAATATGAGATGGGCTATGTTGTTCAAAGCCCAAAGTTAACAGCTTGCCAGTCAGGAATCTGGTTACGGTCTCTGTTCTGTTCCTTAGAACCTTGTCGTGCACTCGTGGCCAAGATGCATTTTGGTTCAGACTCGGTTTGGGCTGTACAGTGCTGTTCCTTTTGTGACGCTGTTCAGTAGTTAGATTGCTGAAAGCTTGTATCTTGTTAGTTGCTACTGTACATTTTTCTTCTTGTCAGCTATTGATAGGTTTAATTATGGCCTATATACATCACTGAAAGTGTCTGGAATCTGTAAAAAAAAACATTTATGTTCAGTCGGCCATGATCTATCCACATGCCTTCTGTGGACCTGATTGGTAAGGATAAGGGCTCTTGATCTTTGCACAGTTCTAGCCCAATAGATCCAATGGGACCATGAAATAGCTTTGTTTTTTTTCTCTATGCTTTAATCAACCAGGGTAAATCATATTATTTTTATTGTACCAATCCTTTATCCTTTGATTATGTGGGTGGAATTTTGAGAACATTTGTTTATGGATCAAACATGCCCTACGTTCAATAGTGTGATGAATGCAAGCTCGTGTACTTGTTAACTGCAACAATGCTACCAATACATTTCATTATGCTGTAAGTACATCACTCGTAGTGCTCAAAAGTTGCAAACCATCTTGAACATCCAAACCACACGACTTCATATTCTCTTTTTTAATTATACAAAGATAATATTACATCTAGCCCATGCAACGGGACCTCTATAGGAAATAAAAATTGCACTGAATTTCTTTTTTGGGTGACACCGAGAGCTATTTACAGGCCGGTTCTAATGTGGTTTTCTTGAAGGAATACCTCTATGGATATTTGATGTGGCATGTTAGAGGCTCAAAATAATTAGTGGTATGTTTCCATTCTTTATCTAATGTTTAGAATTATTTTAAAGATATTATTTGTCTATCCTCACTAATTTTTATCATATCTTGTATATAGAACTCAAATGAAGAACAATAACAGTTAACCACTATCCAAAGGTTTTGTTCAAACAAATTGCTTACGTGTTTTTGGTTCGATGTTCATTATTCCTCTATGGGCAGCATATTAAAATGCTTATATTTATCACTATCATATGTAGAATCCCACTCATAATAAGTTGGTGTTATCTATAGTCTCTGTCTGGTCAAGTGTGTTTAAATTTCCTCGATAAAACCTCGGAAGGGAACATTTCTTCTATAACTTGAGACTGTGTTTCAGTTGTGGTTGATCTAAATGTTTTGGAATCTCACTATTTTATTTCCTAGTGCAAACTTTGAACACTTCTACACCTAGTAGAGACAGTTCAACCATCATAACCATCTAGCCGGGCAATTAATTGGCAACATAGGCTGTTTCCACAACACTGTCTAAATGCAGAAACAATCTTTCAAAATATACTCATCTTGCACAGAAAGCTTAAACTTTGTAGCATATTTTTAAATTTTTCAGAAGTAATTGGCAGCTGTAAGCAATTAGTTAGCATTGGCAATAGAATCACCTAAAGAAAGGCCAGGAGAGCATTTCATTAATTCCTTGGTTGTTAGTGTTGCAGTAATTGTTTCTTGTATTACCAATTTTTCTTGATTTTCATATCAATGCTATGTTGCAACGCAGTGGCACTCCTGACCTGTTTATATACTCCAGAGAGACACAGTTCAGCTCAAATCCAAACTATCGAACCTGTGACTGTGAGGCTGAGACCTAAATTAATGTGCTCTGACCAAATGGACGAAGTCAACAACCAAAAAAGGCGAACCAGAAGCTTGAAAAACACACCATAACCAACACAAATCAAATGCTTGAAATATTGAAGCTGAATGGCATGATAGCCATAACAATCCATAGAGTTGAAAACCAAAACATGTAATACCAAGTTGACACAGTTCCAACATTTAAACAAATAACTTACTGCAATACTGAATGTGTAGGAAGACAGACACTATCAGACACCAACCACCATGAATTGAAACAAAGAAGTACTAGGACCACAACCCACCCATAATCCATAACTTATCAAAAGACTGAAGTAAAACTGATTGTACCCACTCACAGATTAACGATTGCGACCCTGTTCAACGTCACAGACTAGATAATCATCAAGCTCCCAGTGGCATGCACAAGGGAAGAACCTCCCAAGTGCATCTGGTCGAATATCTTTCGGTGGGCTAATCCTCCTGTCCTTGAAATGGTATATGCCCAAAGGATACCATCTCTGGAGAAAGCAGTAAAGGTACACTGCATCAGCGGCCAGCTTCGGGAACTTGTCAACTGACAACATCACGGTGTAAGTCTCACCAACAAATGCAGCATAGTTCCCCCAATGCCTCTTAGTGGGATCAGCTGCCTCCTGGTGTGGTCCACCTCGAATAGTTCCATGCGGGAGGAACTACCATCCTCCAACGTGAACATCTCTGTTTGCTCATAATGGTCACGAGAGAGGTCAATGCGCGACAAGAACCGCACCATGAGCATCCGTTCATCAAGGGACCGGACGAGGTAGGAGTAGGCAGAGGTTCTGAAACTGAGCACCTTGAGTCCGGGGATATGAACACCATCCCTGGATATGTACACCATCCGTGGGCCCTTGCCCTTGGCTGTCCGGGGGCACAGATCCACCATCATCAGTTCACCCCGATGCGTTGCAACATAGCAGTGTCCTCCAAAGGACAGCAAAGAATGGAAGCAAATCCTGTCGTTCCAGTTGTATGCGGAATATTCCTGTTCTCCGTAATGCACGGTCACCCAATGCTGGTCACCAGGCTTGGCACAGATTATGCGGTTCACCCCGCGTCTAAGGGTAAGCACAAGGGTTGGCAACGAGGTCGAGTCATCGATGCCAGCACCATTCATAATAGAGGGGTCATTCGGGACGTCCACCTTGAGCGCTTCCGCGATGATGCGGGTGTCCTCTTCCGTACGTGGCTCCGATCTGAAGTAGAAGGCCTTCAAGGCAGGGGTGGACGCGTTGTACTGGGGAGCAGTTGCCCGTACGTCCGTAATGGGAGGGAAATGTGTGATGGCGCCGGTGAACGGGTTGAAGAGGCCGATGGCATTGGTGGTCTTGTGACAGAGGACGAGGAGGCCATCAGCAACTCCGAGGTTGTGGTGGGTGGAGAGCTCCGGGTGGTCGACCTCGACGCGGGCACCGGTGCAGATGTTCACCAGGGAGCGGCGCGACGGGGATGTGCAGTGGGAGACGGCGATCCAGTTGCGGGGACGGAAGCGACGGTCAAGGCCGCTGCGACAGGAACGGGGCTCTTCGGTGTACTCGCGCCAGGGCTTGCACGGGCACCTGAAACGGAGATACTCGGACACGTCGATGGAGAGCAGCCGGCCGGCGATTTCCTCGATCAGCTCACTCGGCAGATTCGCCCAATCCCTCCTGCAATCAATCCCACATACATCGAATCTCACGAGTATGAATGACTCGAGCCGGAGAGAGAAATAGTACTAGGAGTAGCAAGATGAAAGGAGGGTTGGGGAGCGGCGCACGCACCACTGGGATTCAGTCGCTGCTACCGTCTGGCCGCCGTAGAAACGCGCCGTGCATTGCTTCCTGGGACGGCCGGATTCCACCTCCCCGCAGCAGCGCGACTGATCCTGATTGGTACGGGCGCCGCCGAGGTCCGTCGCGGTTGCTTCGGATCCAGCACAAGCCGCCAACAGATTAGCAGCGCGCAGGTGCCGGCTCCTTCCTCTCGTCATCATCCGCTCCGATCCAGCGCCTGCGCCGGACCCCGCTGGGAGATCGGCAAGGCTGCGGCTCTGGCTCTGCGACCGTGTTCTCATCTCTCATCTGCTCACTGCGGCCACGTTTGGCAAGTGATGGGAAGGGAAGGGGCATGGGAATTGGAGATGGGAGTTTGAGGAGGGAATTCGTGTGGGAGTTTGATTTTCAGTTCAGTCCTTTTTTTTAACATATTCAGTTCAGTCCTTTGTTTTGGTAAGTGTTGAGAATTGATAGAGGGAGTTAAAAATAGAATTGACGTTTGGCACATGAGCTTCCTGGTATTCTTGGCTTTGGAAGAGCAGCAAAGGAAAGGTCAAATCCAAAGGTAGATCAACGCATTGTTTAGACGTAAAAAGATATAGAAAAATGAAACTAACATTTTCTAGTTGTATTTGATAATTATTGTTAAACATGGAGTAACTAGGCTTCAAAAATTCATCTCGTAAATTATTATAACAAACTATACAATTAATTTTTTACTTATATTTAACATTTCATATATACGTCTAAAGACAAAAAATCTTTTAAATTTTAAAATTTTGAAGGCGTGAACTAGGAAACCCAGCCAAACCCGATCTATCCAGAATTCTAAATGCCTTAGTGGACCTGATTTTTATGGGCCCTTAGTTCTGGTATAGGCCCATTACGCTATGTCCAATTGAGACTGCAAAAAAATGCCCAGCCAGCCCAAAACCTTTTGAGTAATTGGGTTAAATCTAGCGCACACCATACATTTACAAAACCAGCAAGACAGGACATAAAAAAACCCCCCAGCAAAATAGGACCATTAAGATTAGCTATAGATACTGTAAAAGTTGGGTTTGATTATTATTTGTATGATTATACGAGGGCTAGATTTAGAGAGTTGCGAAAAGATAGCCGTAAGCATGTAAACTGTGAAAGCTGCTTTCACAAGTAGTCTATTTATATCAGGTAAAGATTATAAAGCCGACACAATCTTAAGCCAGTGTGGTAAAAGTTGATCTTGTTTGAATAGTTAGATTCCTTCTATTGAAAATCGATCGTACGTCTAGGTTCAAATATTTAACTTAGCATTGATCGTTTCGCTGATTGATAAACCGGTTAAGACTATTTTTGACTGTTTTGTTATGAGAGAAAAACACTATTTCAATGGTTCATAAGTCGACTGATAAGTATGTTTAATAAGAAACATGTCTTAGAGCAACTGATTTGCAAAGACAATCCGTGGAGCCGTCGACTGTTCGACAATAAAACCCGTCGTGTCGTAGGCTGCCGTGTCTTCAGTACCGCCGCATCTAGATCTCGAAGACATGCCCTCGACCGGCCGGCCGGGCTGGGGCATCCGCCGAACGTCAAGCCCTATCGCAAATGGCTCCACACTGTGGCCTGTGCGTGGGCAACAACTTTCGGCCGCACCACCTTTCAGCTCAACGCAACATGCATGCAATATGCCTATATCTTTGATTTGAACGTTCCGATCCCTTTCTATGTAAGCACCAGGTCAGCACGGTGCACGGGAAAAGAAAAGAGGAGAGATGCTCGATGCTTCCCGTCACATCGTCAGGAATCTCTTCTTGCTTGAAAACACGGGCACGCACCTCCAGCACAATTTCGGTGCGGCTGCTATCAATAAGGCTAGTCTCGATAGACTATTATTTGAGTTTCATTCGCATTAAATATATTGTCATATATATATTTTTTTATAACATGACAGTGTATTTAAGAAGAGAAAGAAGAAATGAGTGTCATGGGGATGACACTCTCTTGGCACGAATACCAACTCTCTATGAGTCTTGAAATTAAATGCCTATAAAACTATAGAATAAAACTCTCCACTGAGAGTGAGTGTTTCATCCCAGTTTCATTTCATTTTATATGACATGTCAGTCTTGGAACCAACGTCATGAAACTCTCCATTGAGATTGGCCTAAGTCCCTCCTCTATGTCTCTATATATCCTCTGACTTTTGAGACCATTACTAATAGGCTAGTTTTAATGAGAGTTTTATAGAGTTTTATGGACATTAAATAGGCTAATATAACACCCTATTTATGAAGAGAGATGATAAGAATTTTATGAGAGTAGAGAGAGTTTTATTCTCATAAAACTCTTGTGCACTGTTACCAAAATATAATTGTATAGAAAATTGAGAGATAAAACTCCCATTGAGGATGGCCTAATGTCCCCCAAGGTCTTCTGCTCGTGGATAATTTCGGCATAGTCGAGACCCACGACTCCACGAATCTATGACCACGGTCTGGTAGCTAAGCTTGTTTATTATTTGGTCTATGGTAAAAAGGTGGCGGCCGTTAGTTGGGTGCTTATCGTACTATGCACATGCATGCAAGTTAAGTATATATACCATGCAACGACGCAGCCGCTTCAGAGTTGAGAGAAAGAGACATCAGTTGTCATGTTTTAATTTCCCGCCCACGGTGATTTTCTACGCACGGAGTGCTCAGACCACCAATTTCATTTGACTAAACATTTGGAACTCTCTGAAATTCGATCTTCCGCCCCCACCCGGCCCCAACCCTGGGCATTCGGTAAATACTGAACCGATCGGTTCGGTTCTTCGGTACCTCATCTAATTCGGTTCCTCAAAAATTGGTACCGTTCGGTTCCTAAAAAAATTTGGTATCGAGGAAATTCGGTATCGGTACTTTCGATATTTACCGAACAGTACCGAACTGATCACAGATATATGAAATAACAAGTTCAAAAACTAATTTCGACATGATTTCATAGAGAATAATAGTGCAAAATACATATACATATAAAACTCTACAAAATTATAAGAGTGAGTACAAAAATTATATACTATAATAGTCTAGAATAGTACAATAAATAATATAACAACACTCAAAATCATCACATTTCAGACACCTCGGTAAATTCGGTTCCTAAAAACTTGGAACAGAATATGAAACCTAATATTTCGATTTTGATATTTTCGATTTGGTTCTCGGTATTTGGTGCCCAGGCTTACCCAGCCCAAAGAAGAAGTCTGATCTTGATCGCCAAACTGAGAGTACACAGAACACCCGGCCCTTTTGCAACCTTGAAATCCAGAAACGAGTACACACACCCAATTAAGTACAGGTCTACAGGATCCGGGGTCACGTGGAGCTACCGCTACCGGGAAATCACCTGTCAAGATTCCCGGACACTGCTCCTCTGCCCTCTGGTTTGACCTGTCCCGGACCCAGACCGAGTGCCCGAGCAACGACGCACCCACCAGGTCACCACGGCGCCGTGATCGCTGAAAAGAAATGGCACACGAGGAGAGGAGCCTCAGGAGTCAGGAGCCCGCTGCTGCTGAAGTGTGGCGGACTCGCGCGCGAGGCCCAGGCCCCAGCCCCCCGCCGGTTCGGAGACTGCGGAGACCGGTGGCGGGTTCCCCGTCCAGCTAGAGCCGACGGCCGACCGAACGAACTACTCCGCGGGCGGCGCGAACCGAACCACCCCCGGCCCCGACGTATAAAAGGCAGAACCGCAGAAGAAAAGGAAAAAAGGTCAGTATCCCGACTCCACGAACCTGAACGACGGCCTCACCTCTCTCCAGGGCCACACGTCAGACACGGCAAACGGTCGAGGATGAGTACTCAGCCAACAAAACCAGGCACTACTAAAAAAGTAACCGACCAGGTTCCAACGGTCCCGCACCGCACCGCACCGCTGTATCATTCTGTTGGGCCCGCCCGGTGGGCCGGTAAAATACGAAGTACCAGAAGCCACGCGTCGGCGCCGCACGTGGACCAAAACGCCGCGGCCCGCCTGTCTGGCGGGCGCTTATAAGCTGCCCGTCTCACCGGGCTGGGTTTTTCCATCCTGCCCCCTCCCTCGGTCCCTCCCTTCTCGAGCTCTGCAGGACACACGACGAAACGCGCAGGCGAGGAGGCGAGGGAATCCCTCCCATTCCAATTCCTTTCCTCCTCCGCTCGAGGCTCTCGCATCCGACCGACCCCCTAAAGCGGCGCTCCTGCTTTTCGGCCTTTGCGCCATCCGCCCACAAGAGATTCGGATTCTCCCTAGCCTTCCAAGGTGCGCGCGCGTGCGATCCCTAAGCTATTCCTCTGCTTTTAATCTCTCTCTTATGAGGTTTCGAATCCTGGTTTATGCGGTAATTGCTTGCGGGGGGAGTTTTGCGCACTTCTGCAGAACTACTTTTTTTTCCCTTCCTGTTGTTGTTTAAAGTCCAGAAGAATAGCTCTGCAGATTGGAGTGCTTCTGATCGGCCTGTAAGGCTTCCGCTGCGTTCTTCTATAATGATTTGGTTCTAGCTGAGTGGCGTGCATTTTACCCAGCTTGTTGGTGCTGTAGTGTTCCAGGCTCCGCAATCTCGCTACGGTTTGTTTCGGATTCCTACTGTTGGTGTTGGTTGTGTTTCTCTACCTCTACCTCTACCTGTGTTCTATCATCTAGTTTGATCAGTTTGTAGTTTCTAGGTTGTCATGATCATTGTATCTAGGTCTGATTACTGAATTTAACTCGATTGATTGGTGACTTCAGTTTGCGCGCTTTGAATGATTTCAAATTACTCGGGCCTTATTTCAAAACAAATGATTCGTGGTCATTTAGGCAACTTTTTTCTGCAAAAGGAAAAAAATAATGGATACCGATTTGGATTGTTCTAGGATGCTGGCAGGTGAGATGGTTTGTTCACTTGTTGGCAGTTATCAACCGCAGTAATTCATTTTTACATACTACAGTAATTGGTAGGAGCAGTAAGCCTTATGTCAGACTGATAGCGACTGGCATCTGTTTCCGCGCACTTGAAGAAGTCATGGGCGTCATGAGCAAGAATCTTTCTAAAGCAGCTAACCATCAACCTCTTTCAGCTTCACCTAGTTTTGGTTATGATCCCATTTGACGTCGTTTCACTTAGGCCTTGTTTGGATGCGCATGTATTGACCTCAAACCACATGGATTAGAGTGGATTGAAGTGTATATTAGTTCAAATACACTCCAACACATGTGGTTCGAGGGAGATACATGCGCATCCAAACAAGGCCTTACTTGGAATAGAATTGAATCACACAACAACATCAACATCAACATCAACAAAGCCTGTAGTCCCAAGCAAGTTGGGGTAGACAAGATACCCAAGTCATGGTTCCGGCACTTCAATAGCTGTTTTCCAGGCAATCCTATCCAAACACAGATCTCTAAATATATCCCAAGCTTTTAAATCCCTATTCACCGCCTCCGCCCATGAATCACACCCTTTGCCAAAATGCAGTGTTGCATTTGCCTTTTGCAAGTGAAAGAACATAGTCAGAGACTCAGAGTATACATTAGAGTGTCTAGCCTTACAGTGTATAACCATCTAACTAACGTAGCATTAATATTGCAGGTTGCAGGCTTAAATGGAGAACAATGCTGAGAGAAAAAACATGGTGAAAGAGTTCTATATCCCAACTTATATTTTCGTACCAGAGTCTCCAGTGGAGCATGCATCTCTGATACCTACTTGTCCAGTGATTGTTTTTATCAACACCAAAAGTGGAGGTCAACTGGGACGTGAGTTAATTGTCACATACCGTAAGCTTCTCAACCATGCCCAGGTAGATACTGTCTATTTTTCTTTCTGCAAATATACTTGTTTGGTGCCAAATTGATCTTGCATTTAAAATTAAGTTATGGCTTTGTGGTTAGGCCTAATAACCGTATAATTATGTAAAATTCAGGTATTTGATCTGCTTGATGAAGCTCCAGACAAGGTCTTGCACAGACTATACAGCAACCTGGAAAGGCTCAAGCAAGGCGGTGACACTCTTGCTTCTGAAGTCTATAGGAGACTAAGGCTAATAGTGAGTGCAATCTGGCAATTTCATATTCCAAGATCTCCTGCTAATGTTTTTACCATTATTTTGTATGTTTGTTTATTTGAATAGTCCTAACATGCGTCTATTTTATCATGGAAATCCAATCAGGTTGCTGGAGGTGATGGAACAGCAGGTTGGTTGCTTGGAGTTGTATCTGATCTTAAGTTAGTACATCCACCTCCTGTTGCTACAGTTCCGCTGGGAACTGGAAATAACTTGCCATATTCTTTTGGATGGGTGAGTTTAAAAATCAAAACAATCTTTTTCTTCCTATTAGACAATCTTAAAACTGCAGTACTTGCATAGATCTGCTTTGAGCCTTTGATATATATTTGATGATAAGATCTTTAATGCATTCAGCCTCATGCAAAGGTGAAATATTTTGTAGTCTTTTCTCCTTACATTGCATTTTTTTTAACTTCAGTAGCTGTTCTGGTTCAGTTAGAGAATTTTGGGTAGTAAACTCCTCTTTACGGTGCCTTTTGTGGGGCCAGCTTTCGTGTTAGGCTGTTAGCTGCTAGGGAACACTTTATGTGGCTGGCTGCCCATAATATCAAACAATTAATATGCAGGGAAAGAAAAATCCTGGAACAGATCATGATTCGGTCATATCATTTCTTCAATTAGTAAGAGAATCAAGAGAGATGAACATTGACAGGTGGGTTTGCTTTTTACAGCCTTCACTATCTTTCTGTATGAAATCTTCATATGGTATATGGGTCTTGACTAATACTGGAATCGTTACAAGAATTCAGCTGGCACATTGTCATGAGAATGGAGGGCCCAAAAGATTCTCCTTGTGATCCAATTGCACCTCCTGACTTGCCTCATTCTTTGCATGCATTTCGCCGTGTGCCCAAGACAGATCCACAAGATATGGTAACAATGCTGGACATTACCATTTCTTTTCCTTAATGTTAGCACAGTTACTGCATTCATCTACCTTTTGCCTTTCCTTTTGGACATAGCTGTTGCTTCCCGTTTTCTCCTTCATAAGAATATGATCCATCAGCTTTGCTATATTTGAATTATCATGTTGATATATATTACACTCTCCGTTCCAAACTGTAAGTTGTTTTAGCTTTGTCCTAAGTCAAACTTCTTTAACTTCGATGAAGTTCATAGAAAAATGTACAAACATCTACAACATCAAACTAGATTCATTAGGTACACTATTAAATATTTTGATAGTGTATCTATCTGATATTGTAGATGCTAATATATTTTTCTATACACTTGGTCAAAGTTAGACAAGTTTGACTTAGGACAAATCTAAAACGACTTACAATTTGGAATGGAGTAGATAATATCTTGAACTATACATATCATGCATCAAGAACAATCATTGCGCAAACACGCTTTGCTTGTAGTCTTGTGCTATTATATATATACTCCATTACTTGAACTTAAAATATTTAGTTGGGATCTTTTGAACTTGTTGAGTAGAACATAAGGATTAATTAACCTTTTCAACTTATTGAATAGCTCATAATGTATTTTGAAGTAGATACTTATTTTGTGCTATATGTTTTTCTCTCCACTGGTTGAATTTCTTAAATGTCAGTTATCACATAAGAGAAAATTCTTGTAAAAAAGAATGTGAGAAAAGTTGAAGAACTAATTGTCAACAATATTATTTGAAAATAAACAGTTTGAACTATGTTATGCTATGCCATGATTTCTGTATAATCCTTTTCTCTGCATGTTCCCAGGAGTATTCTTACACATTTCGTGGGGGATTTTGGAATTACTTCAGTATGGGTAAGTTCCTTGTTCCAAAAAGATGTATGTTTAAAGTTGTGGTTTAATACATTTTGTTAATTTTTTATTTATTTTTTACTTTTTTAATAAAATGGAAAGAAGAAACTTTCTCCTTAGCTAAACTGGCAGTTTGAAAGAAATTCTTTTTCTGCCGCAGGAATGGATGCCCAAGTGTCTTATGCATTTCATTCTGAGAGGAAGCTGCATCCAGAGAAGTTCAAGAATCAGTTGTCCAATCAGGTGAAATAAGCTGGTGTGCTTTCTTTATTTTCTTAGTGTTGGTCATTCCTTGTAATTGATTCTCATTTATGATTTTCGTATATGTTCAGCAGTACATAAACCAATCTCTTTGCTATTCTGTACTGCAGAAAACATATTTGAAGCTGGCATGCACACAAGGATGGTTTTGTACCTCTCTGTTTCATCCAATGTCACGGTAATTCCCTTGGTGGCACTAACTTGGCTGTGGATTTGTCTTCTGTCATAAAAAGGAATATTCGTCACAAGTTACAATTCAGAAATTTGGTATTTATTCTATTCATTTTTTTTAAAAAAAAAATCATGGTTTGTTGATAACATTGTAGTCGGCTCATGTCACTTTTGGCATTTTTTTCCCACTTGCCCCAGGAACATTGCTTGCCTTGCGAAAGTGAAGATAATGAAGAAATCCGGAAAATGGGAAACCATGGAAATTCCACAAAGGTAAGCATTCAGTGCTCTTCCTTGTCTATATCAATTACCAACTAGCCAGGTGCTAGTATGTATGATCCAATACGAAATAAATGATTACTACAGGCCAACTCAATCCACTAATGTAAAAATTACATGTAAAATTAACATATAATGAAACGAAAAATATTCATATCATAAGCACACACAGTCACAAATGTAAATCAACCTGTAGAAACTCCTCTAAAGTAATTTTGGCGAACTCCATATTTTTAAAAAAGTATAAATAAACCATGAGCATATCAAAGAGTTTTGGATGTTATGTACTCATCTTTGCGTTGACGAAACTTTGAAGTTTCACTTATAGCATAGACAATATTGAAGCATATAATCCTCATGTTTTCCTTCTGAACCATCTTTCTAACCTTAACAAGCACACATCACAGTGGAAGCACTAGGTGCTTATAGTATTTTCAGATGTTTGTGACATGATGTCAGACTAATGCTTCAAAATTGGGTATATATAATGTTCTTACCAAGTTTCTTACACCAATGCAGTATTAGGTCCATTGTTTGTCTCAATTTGCCCAGCTTCTCTGGTGGACTAAACCCTTGGGGAACACCAAGTAAGAGGAAGCAAAGAAAAGTGAGTTTAAGCTTATGCTAATGATATTCCTTGTAGACAACCTTTTTTTTTCTACTATTGAACTCGATTTATTCCACAAAGGAAAAATATGTTTAGGAGAATATTTTTAAATTTCCTATTTGATTCTCTCATGTGAATTATACCATTGCAGAGAGACTTGGTAATGCCTCCGCTTGTGGATGACGGTCTTCTGGAGATTGTGGGTTTCAAAGATGCTTGGCATGGCCTTGTCTTGCTATCTCCAAAAGGCCATGGAACTCGCCTTGCTCAGGTTTGCAACTGCATACTGGATCATTACTTGCTGTATTTTCTCCCATCCACATACTGGGCCATTACTTGCTGTATTTCCCCCCATCCACTCCCCACGTGCCACATGCATTGCTATCAGTGGACAGACGGATCTAAGTAATACTAGTTAGGGCCAGGCTTAATTCAAATGCAATTTCAACTGCGCAAGCAGAAGGATTAAACAATTTAAAGCCTAGTCAAAATAAAACCACTCTGCTTCCGGAGATTCGACCTTCAATTCGAAGAAAACTAGTTCGTGAGGAATAAAATTATTTTGTCTTTTCATGGTCAGGCTCACCGTGTTAGATTCGAGTTCCTCAGAGCGCAACTGATCATGCTTACATGAGAATGGATGGGGAGCCCTGGAAACAGCCTCTTCCCACAGATGATGGCAAAGTCGTGGTAGAGATCTCCCATGCTGGGCAGGTGAAGATGCTCGCGACCAAAGACTGCATAGCCAAAGGCATCCATGAGTCGTGCCCAGCTATTTCAACGGTTCATCCAGAGTCCAGCTCCAGCGACGACACAAACGATGACTTCGAGGAGGAGCGGCGGAACTTTGGTGCTGCCTTGTCGTTTCGATACTTGGGCGACGTGAACAAACAATAAGAGTTCGTGTTTTTATTGAGCCTTGTACAGTTTGCTTGCATAGGGCGTAGCAAAAGTAGTTTGATGCGTAAGATTGTAAGTTGCCCATGTAAGATAACTTTTGCTGGCAATACCAATTATGGGGTGACTGTTTGTATCATCAGTATTTTTCAATACAGTTTTTCTTTAGCAACTCATTGCCTGAGAAACTACAATGGCTTTAGCAAAGGCATTCGATCTCAGAAATCACACTAGTCATTAAAGATGCAAATGGGGCGGCGGTGGACAGCCCGCCCCACATCCGCAACAGCTGCACGCGTTATCAGAGCTGCTGCGGCAGCCCATATCTCGCCGTAATTTTTTCGTGGGTTAGAACGGTAGCCCACTTAATGCCGCAATCGATCTGATGCATGCAGGTGCTTGCTCGTTTGCGCTTGCAATCAGATGGGACCTCACTATTATCGCTCGCTCGTTTGCGCTACTGCCGACAAGCGCGCTGAAGTTGTGGGTCGCGGTGAGCACGATGGCCTGCGCCGCGAACATGCCGGACGGAGCTGCCGTCAAGGCCGAGGCCAAGGCACACCTTGCCGTTGGGCCGCGCTCGGATCACGGCGTCGATGGAGTAGGACAGCATGCCATCGTCACACGCCAACCAGGCCTGCTGCTGCTTGCTCTTCCCGTGCCGCAAGTCGAAGCAGTTCCTGCACGCGTTCGCGTGCTAGACGACGGTGGTGTGCAGCGGCGTGGTCCAGAGGCTCTTCCGCGCGACGCTGGCTGCAGGTACCCTGGGCACCAGCGGCGCGGCAGCGGCGTGGCACCAACAGCGCGGCAGGACGAGGACGAGATGCATGTGGGCATAGGGTCGGTCGGGAGGAAGGGGAGACGGGATGGGGATTGGAGGCGAGGAGCAGGAGGGCGACGGAATGCGTAGCGATTCCAACCCGATCCGGGATGTGGGTTGTTGTTGGGATTACGTGGGTTGGACGGTTCAGCTCTAAGTGGGCTAGGTTTCAATCTCTTGTGGGTTGGTGGCGTAGGCAGCCCGTGGGTTGGCGCGGCAGTCCGTCCCACCTTGCATTTTTACTAGTCATGATGCAGTTTAGTTACTCGTGAACTTGGATTTGAAATAATATTGTAAAATTAAATAAAAAGACAAATTCACGTTGCATTTCAGGCTGAGCGAGAGCTTTGACTTAAAAACATATTTACTCCTATATCACAAAAATTCCATAGGTTTTAACTCTGACTAACAAAATTATAGGAATATATTATCTTAAATGACAATAGTTTTTCATAATAAAAATAGATTTTAATATGAATCTAGTAATGTCAATGTTGTACAATCAATCAATCTATATAAAGTTTCAGGTATGGATGGTTTGATGGGCAAAGTTAACTAACCTGTTTGCTTGGCTTATCAAGTTATCAGTCATGGTATAATGTTTTTCTCTTACAACAAAACAGCCACAAACAACATTAATCGGCTTATCAGCCGCAAAACGATCAAGCGAACAGGGCCGACATACGACAATTTGAGATGAACTTGTATTACGATTGGAGCAAGTAATAATATATGGTGTGACTATTTTCTAAATGGAATGTAAATGAAAGTGAATTTTCCTTCCACTGGTACACTAGACAAATCTCTAGCCACCAAGTTCTGTACAAACCCTACAAATACCATTTCAGACGCTCTTATCACCCATCTCCAGCGCCATGCCATGCTTGACCAAGTCATGCGCCACTTGTCACTCTTCCTGGGACAGTACGGAAAACTTCTTCAAAGTTGGTGTACATCCAGAAGGACCAGAACCCAGCTTATCTGAAAATTACGTCATTGATACCCATGCCCCCAACAACTCCTAGATCAGACATTTGATTCTGACTTTCTGAGCATCTGAGCAATGATATTCTTCAACTCAGCATCTCATGCAATTCAATGGTTTACCAACCAATTTAAGTCTGCGCTGATATGCAAGGATAAAAGTTTACTGCATACCTGAATGACCTAACCTGCAGAAAAGGTTCTTGAACTTCATGATTTCATTGGGTTTGTTTCATCTTGAATCGTTGATTAGTATCGTAGTTCTCATATCTCCAGCAAAGTAGATAATCAGCCATCGAAACATAGAATAACGTTAGAATGTGATACCAGAATTGACTATTCACGATATAGCATGTGCGCTAGATTCTGAGGGTTCAGGAGGCCTAAAATATAATGGCATAAACCTACAACAACCAAAAGGAAGCTAAAAAGCTTACAGCATACAAATTCTTGGTGATGAAGATGGTGAAGCACACCAGCCTGTTCATAAAGCAAGGGCATCCAGATGAAATTATATTCTAAATTATAGTATTCTTAGACAATATAATTTTAAGAGACAAAAACAAGATTCAGTGAGGAATGTTATATCTGCATTCTTCAATGAACGGAAAAGCAACCACACACACATGTCAATTGCTCATGAAAGGAAAGCCAAAAACCATTGTGAGCACAATGCTTGTAGTTTAACAAGTCAATGTATTAGGGAAACTCAAAAGTGTCAGGTAAGAAAATGTTGATTGTATTCATTACTGCGACAGTATGAAATCTATAAGAACCAAGCTTTTTTTTCTTGTGCTTTACTCCAGATTCGTCTCTTGGTCTCATTGGTCTTGACTCTTCTAAAAGAGGTTCCTGAACAAGATTATTGTTGTTATTAAGATTTCTACACCCTAAGGCTATTCACATACAAAATGCTTTTAGCAATATATACAGCCACACAAATAAGAGTAAGCTAAAACAGGAAACTTTGCATTCCCTTTGGCAGAAGTATGAAAATACATGTAAGCAGAAACTCACCTTGTCAAGATTCCTTCATACGAGGTTATGGCCCCTCAAACAACCATCTACATGAAGCACTGCAGCTTGAAGGACATGAGGCTATCAATTCACTCACTGTGAATAATGAATAAGCACTTAATGCCAGGATTCATCATGACTCAAAGGGTATGCACAGTTTGGTCTTCAACCTTAGAATTACTCTTCTATTAAGTTCTTGCTTACAACTCCTCTTGAACACAGCACACTCAGTAGATCTTGGGCCTCCTTCAACAAACCCTCATGAGCAAGGCCTTCAATAAGTATAATGTAGGTTGATTCATTGGGCATGCATCCGTTGGATACCATATAGGCAAAAAAGTCGATAGCATTATCGATTTCACATCTTTTACAGAGCCCAAGTAGTATCTTGTTATACACCACAGCTTTGGGTCTCATTCCAATATCTTGCGCTACGTGAAACATTTGAATGGCCTCTTCAACTCTATCTTCTTTTGAGAGGATACCAATTATTGAAGAAAATGTAATGACATCTGGCGATACTCCCTTGCTGACCAAGCCATACAACAACTCTAGGGCATCTTCTGAACTGCAATCCTTGGTAATCCAATCAAGTAATGTATTATATGTGATCAGGTTAGGGGTGCAACCATGTTCCATCATTTGCTCAACGAGTTCAATTGCCTCTTCAAGAAATCCTTTTTGGCAGAAGAAACTCACAAGTACATTAAAAGTCACTACATTTGGAGGGCAATCCCTACGAAGCATTTCAGCTATGAGCTCTGCAGCATCATCTAACCGTTCAGCGTTGCACAAGCCTGTCAGCAAAGTAGTGTATGTGATGGTATTGGGTTTGCAGGGCATGCTGCGAAACAGTCCTAGGGCACTGTCAATATGGCCTTGCACACAGAATCCATTGACAAGAGCATTGTATGTGACAACACCCACTGTACACCCATGCTCAGACATTTGCTCAATAAGCATAATAGCTTGCTCGATCAACCCCTTTTGGCACAAGATGCAGATAAATGTATTGAATGTTACCTCATTTGGGGGGCAATTGTTCTGGACCATCTCTTTCAAAAGTTCCTTGGCATCATCCCATCGTTCGGCACGACACAAGACCTTTAGGACCGTGGTATAGCTAATGGTATCTGGATTGCACCCATAGGAACCCATGTTGTTTAATAACTTAAAGGCATCGTCAACCCGGCCTTGTTTGCAAATTGAGTTTATGACAATATTGCACAGGGTAGTGTTGGTGGCGCACCCATGCTCTGTCATTTGTTTAAGAACTTGAATAGCTCGCTCCACCATACCTCCTCGACAAAAGAATCTGATTAGCATGTCAAATGTCACCTCGTTTGGCATGCAGTTCTTCTCCATCATCTCGGCAAAGAGCTCCTCAACGTCATCCCACCGCTTAGAAGCGCACAAGCCCTTCAGGAGGGTGGTATAGCTGACAGTGTCGGGCTGGAATCCGTAAGAGGGCAACCTGTTCAAGAGCTCCCTTGCATCATCAACACGGCCTTCCCTGCACATGCCATTGATGATGACATTGTACGTGACGATGTTGGGTGTGCATCCCTTTGCACGCATCTCGTCAAGGACTGCCACGGCCTGCTCGAACCCACTGTTCCTGCACATGGCCTCCAGGAGTACAGTGTAGGTGACGACGTTGGGCTGGCACCCGCGGCGGAGCATATCGTCGAGCAGGCTGAGCGCGTCAGCGACCCTGCCGCGGTCGCAGAGCACGCGGATCAGCGGCGTGTACGTGTAGGCGTCTGGCGCGACGGGCATGGAGCCGATGAGCCTGCGCGCGGCGTTGAGGTGGCCGTACCGGCAGTACCCCGCGACGAGGGTGTTGTAGGCGAAGACGTCGACGGGAGACCCGGAGCCCTCGGCGGCGCGGAGCACGCGGGCGGCGTCGGAGGTGCGGCCCCGGCGGCAGAGGTTGCGGATGAGCTTGGTGCAGAGGTAGACGTCGGGGGCCTCCCCGTCGCGGGAGGCGGAGCGCTCGACGAGGCGTGCGGCACCGGCGAGGTCCTCGCGGGCAATGAGGCGGCGGAGGTGGGCGCTGGCGGGGTTGGGGGCGTTGGGTGACTCGGGCCTCGTGGTGGCAGCGGCGGGGGCGGCGAGGTGGTGGGGCTTGGGGTTGGGGAAGTAGGCGTGAGGGAAGGGGAACGACGACTGGAGGAGCGCGGCCATGGTGGCGACCGCCGACCGGGTGGGGGTGGGCGTGCTCGCGGCGGGGCGGGCGTGTGGTGTGTGTAGCATCGTCTCTCCACGCTGAACCCCATGGAGGGATTGGGCGGGACCGGATCAGACGAGTAACCGTTGGTTCCCTCCCCTGGGCCTGGGCCCTGGGCTGCCTGCCTTGCTGACTAGAAAAAATTCAGGACAATTTTACTACTTCAGTCCTCCCGTCCCTATAAAAGATAAACATATTTTGATATAGAAACTCGAATAAAATATTTTATACTTAATTTATCTTATATTAATTTATTCTAAAAATTCAATAAAACCTCAGAGACGCTCTGAATACAAGTTTTATGTTCTAAATTTATATATAGTTTGAGTATTTAGTGATCAAAGTTTGTATGAATTGATTTTCACTTTTTTAAAAATATGATTATTTTTTCATCAAGACTGAGGTGCTCTGGCGCGGCTTCGTTCATGTGTGCTGTAGTACCAGAGCAAAAGGCATCGATTTTTGGTGCTCTACATCCATACGTGAAACTCCTTAAGCTCTAGTGACAAGCGGTCTACCTCGTGATATCAATTGGCATGGCTCCATCCACTATGATGTTAGAGCAACTTCGAGACTTACTAAAATTAAAAATTAAATTATGAGATTTAGCTATTATGTAAAATAGAAAGTTCATCTAAAATATAGAGTCTAGCTAAATTGGAAAACACGTATAACAAACATGACTCGTTAGGTAAATATGACCAGCAAAAATGATGGAATAGCCAGTTGGGTAAAATAGAAAACAATATACACAAATTGTTGGAGTAATGTCTTAGAGCATAATAGCTATAAATAGTTTCGCGAATACATTTAGTCTGTTGGAGTTGCTCTTAGGGCTTAGAGCTACACGTAAAGCTGATGCATGAGCTACGCTAAGTTAGAGGGAATTGAACTCGTCACTAACATAAGTCCATCTATTGTAATTTAGGCACGTGGAAGTTAAGGATAACAGTGTCACAATATTCTGCCAGCACAGGCAGTCATTTTTTGTTTGCTTTATATTCCATCATCCATTAAGTTGCAGTTTTTTTGTCAGTTAAGAAAGCAAGGTGATGGAGTGGCTTGGTTACCCCTAGCACGCTCCTCAAGTGTTGCCCCCTTCTTTTGTCTGAAAAGCAATAGCTTTTTCTGTAAGAGTTTGTCAAACCCTATGAGGCCACTATTCCATCTGACATATTAGTTTGGTGAGGGCGTGGAAGATGGGGCAGCGTACTAGGGTGGTGCATTGGGGAATCCCTGGCCTCACGGATGCTGTTGTTGAGGAGCAGTGAATACGTGCAGCAGCCGTACCATGCTGCACCAAATAAGCTCCTCCGGCCACCTCCAGAGTAGTTTATGGATTTGTCATAATCTGGGTACCTAGCCAGCTTATGTGATTCAGGTTGTTTGGCAACCCATCATCCATTTGCCAGTGGGCTTATAACCAACACATAATATAAATAAAGGGGTAAACAAACAGGGCTTCAATAAAACAAAGCGAGAAGCTGTCTTCTAGAGCTTTTGCACGTTCAAATACAAAACTCCACCTTTTGTCACAAGAATGGGTAACACTCACAAACCTCGCTAACTCCTCTCAATAATGCATCCACAGGGTACATACATAGGGCAAATACGAAGGTAATTACGTAATTAATTAAGATCATTATTAATTGCTCAGCCAAGATCACTCTGCAAGTCTGCATGGATAAGAGAATATATCTATATTCTAAATGAGCTCCATTGGAATCATAAACACCCCCTTCGGATTCACTCCAAATTGCAATGGAGACGCCGGCGAAAAAAATGTGTTGCGACGACAGGTCCATAGCAGCGTCTCCGAGTCACCCGTCTCGTTAATTGGCCGTCCCTTGCGATCGACGACATGTCCGAGGGCGTACTTGCCCTCTGCACTTGTAACTTGTTCCAGATTCGTCACTGCTTTGCTACTACATACATTTGTAACTTTTGTAACTTACTTATCAGCTACTGCATTCGCCGAGCTATAAGAAGGCGCGAAGCATGCTCTTTGCGGCAGAGCACTCGAACGATCTGCAATAATGGCCAACCACCGCGCCGCTGCCGCCCGCCTCCTCCTGATGGCGTCCCTCCTGGTGGCGGTCGCCTTCTTCTCCGAGGCCGAAGCGAGGCCCACCACCGTGCGTCGTCCCAACAAGACGGCGACCCTCCGCGGTGCCGACGTGAGGCGCACCGGGCGCAACGACACGGGCCACACCACCGTGCACCGCGACGGGGATGGACGAGGTATGTATGCAGCTACCGTACTCCGACCGTCCCGCCATCCAATGCAAGCAATCATCGCCGGGCATGAAATGCATCTGTGCCGTCCGTCCGTGCGTCGTTGTCTGATGATGAGCGTGCGTGCCGAACTAATGAAATGACGCAGGTTCCATGGCGGATGCTGCGGCACCGGCGCTGTCGGAGCCGGACTGTGATGAGGATAAGCATCATCATAAGCATCATCATCACAAGCATCATGATCATTCTGCGACGCCGGAGATGGCGCCGACCTATCAGCCGCATCCGGTGACGCCGGAGCTGGCACCGACCTACGACAAGCCGCATCCGGCGACGCCGGAGATGGCGCCGACCTGCGACACCTGTGGTAAGCCGAAGCCAGAGCCGCCTCCGCCGCCGCCGCCGAAGCCGGAGCCGCCCTGTAGTGAGCCGAAGCCAGAGCCGCCCTGCAGCTCCTGTGGTGAGCCGGAGCCGGAGCCTGAGCTGACCTGCAGCAAGGTGCACGGGGTGCAGGAGGGCGAGACGTGCTATTCCGTGGGGCAGTGCGCGGAGCTGAGCCAAGACGACTTCCTCGACTTCAACCCCAACATCGACTGCAATAACCTCTTCGTCGGCCAGTGGGTCTGCCTTGAGGCCACGTGCGCTTAAGTGCTTGCCTTGCGCTGCCGTCGTCCTGCGCCGCAACGATGAGTCATGCTATGGCTTTGATTATTTGAATAAGTAAGGAGGTGCGTCCTGTGGTTTCGTGCTCTGTTACGTTGCCTTCCATATACGAGCGAATAAGTTGCTACTCCCTGACCTGTGTCCCAGTATTGAGTCACAACCACTTTTTATTCATATACTATAATAATATAACACATGTTCTATCTAAAGTCATGTACGTCGGTGATGTAAAACTAATATTAAGAGAGATAATCAAATGTATTTCTTGATCTTTGAACCAGAGACGATGATTACGCCGTATATACTATGACGGAAGGACTAGTCATGAAAACATGCCTTATGATGCTATAGGATGGTTTAACCTTTGTTGAAGGGATTTCTGATCCTTGGCTTTTGGGTTGTTATCATTTCTAATCCTTGGCTTGATGGTTTAACCTTTGTTGAAGGGATTTCTGATCCTTGGCTTTTGGGTTGTTATCATTTCTAATCCTTGGCTTGGGTTGTTAGGATTTCTGATCCTTGGCTTGAGTTGTTAATTTAACAACGGTGAGGAGTATGTCTACTATGGACTATGGATAACAACGAATCAAGGGACGATTAGGGTATCTAATAAGGATGAGAACCATTATCACCGTACCTTCTACACAACAATTCAACAAGCCACACTCATTAATGTTCCCTTATGACTTGTTGCTTCAATTGCACTCACTCCGTGCGATGCCAACTTGCATCCTTAGCATCCTAGTATACTACCGTTTGACTTGTTGGAAGCAATGAATGCTATAATTTGGCCTAGAGATAGCCGATGGAGGCGGGTGCATTTGACGTCTTGGATGTCGGCATGCCCATATAGAAGTGTCGTTGCCTCCGCCCTCGCGCATGCCAGTGATTTTGGTGAGGTCATGGAGGTGCTATACAATAGTACTATTTGTATTCTAAATTATATGATAATTTAGCTTTTCTAAATACATTGTTTTTATTATGCATCTGGTGGAGATCTATAAATTATATTTCACATTGGATTTCATTTGGCAAAAATATTTACTTATATACCCATTTGCAAAGCGTATAACAAACATCAATGAGGGTTGTTGACACTGTTTTTCAACATGTCAAATGGGTTAAGACTCGCGTTGATCGGTGGCCATTTTCTATCGGCATTAGGTCATCGGTTAAGATTGCCGATGAGGATGAATACTGTCAATAAGGGTAAGGGTTGTTGCCGATAGAAGCTGAGCGATAAAACATGTTTGTTGCCGATAAGGGTTGATTGATAAAAGTAAGTTGCCACTGAGAGTAAAACTATTGCCGATTGGAGGAGATTACCGATAGGAAAATATTGCTGATGGGCACAGGATGACGTGGCGGCTGACATCAACAGAAAATTGCCGATGACGATGGAAGAAGATTGCAGACTAGAAGTGTGCCGATGAAAGGGTTCATCGTGGAGGGGTTTGATATGGAAACTGGTGTTTTTATGCCAGTGTTATTTTATCGTTTGGGTCTGACTCTTGCACGAGTCATTTATTTCCTTAAAAATAGAAGTTTTTGGTTTAGGGAAAGATTATTGTTATTTGGGTCCGACTCCTGCGCGGGTCAGTTGTTTCCTTAAAAATAGGAGTTTTTGTTTAGGAAAGGTACGAGTCGTATCTGTCTACAACTCCTTTTGCTGGAGTATAAATATGTACGTAGAGGTCGTAAGAAAAAATACAATCATATATCAAACAAATCTATTATTCTTATTTACTTTTCCAGTAATTTACCCTTTTATCGCATTAGTTCTAGTTTATCTACGAGTTCTTCAAGTCTCGACGGGCTGCATCTCCTCGATCTCCGTCAACCCTTGCAAGTTTCGCGTTTGAGCAACCTGAGCCTTGACGTCCGGGCGCATCGCTGTCGTCTCGTTCAGCTCTACTCTAGTTATCCTGATCAAGTTTGAGCCTTGACATCCGGGCATATCGTCGTTGTCTCGTTCAGATCTTGTTCTAGTTATCGTCCTTGTCGATTAACTGGTCAAATCGATTGGCACACCTTTGAACATCAAATTCGGGTATAAGCCCGAGGTGTTCACAGATCATGACGCTTTTTGTGTCAACATCTCTTTTGGCACATCCGGTGGGACAAATTATACATCTGCAATGGGTGATAATACCGACGTCAATCCAAGCAACGTCATAGAAGTCTCTGAAGCGAATCTGAGAGATGATCAGAGGCAGGCTATGGAGCAGCAACGACGGATCTTGCTTCTGTATAGCTTCGCCACTCCTGTTTAGGCTGAACAAGAGATGGTTAATTATGCATTAAATCATGCATTAGTTAGTCATTCCAACGTGTTGTCCAATACAGTATACAATGTTGTTATGCAGTCTTTCAAAGAAGGGCATGCACCCCAGTATGTTGGTCCGACTTATCATCAACCTGGATCGGCATCTACCATAACCCCATCGACGGCTCCCATGGTGTCTTCCCAACCTGTGGATTCGACTGCCGATGCGGCTACACCGCCAAGATCGAGCCCTGCAAGTATTATTCGATTGAACACAAATCTGGCGGCGTCAGCAATGTCAGGACCCGCAACTAAGAGTCAGCCAACTCCCGTCAACTAGTGGGGATACGGTATGCCTCCAAATCCATCTGTTGATTCTAATCTGATCCAAGGTGACAGTACAACATGGAAGTGTCCTATAGCATCGGCAATGCCTTCGCAGCTGATGATCCCTATGACGCATTATACTACATCCTCCTCAGCTGTGCAACTGCCATCAGAAGATCTTCAGGTGGTGATACCTAAAGTGTCTCTTATGCCACCATCGGCAAATCCTTTACTGATGAAGCAAGGCCTCGCAAATATAAGTCAGTCTATAGTGGTAGTGAATCTTCAAGCTGGAGTACCGGCGCCTCAAGGTGGTCAATTTGTTGATTACTCCAGAATGTAGGAGTAACAGGCTCCAGTTAGTCATCAACCATCGGTAAATTATATGCCGATGACTTACAATCCTGGATGGACTGCTCCACCACCGATTCAGCAACAGGTGGTGCAACTCGGGTATCAGTACCTAGAAAACGCTCAGAGTGAAGCATCGACGTATCAACCGATGAGTATGATGCCACAGTATTTCCCAATAAGCGTTCAAAGTGGTCTATCGGCTAATCAGCCGATGCATAATATTCAGCGGACTAATGTTGCGCCTGCACCAGCTGCTCCGGCTTACTTACCATAGAGATATGAAGAAGCATATCAGCCTGCTCAACCTATCAACATTCAGCCAATACATCGACAAGATCAGGATGCATATTGGGCCGATAAGATTGCCGAAGTGATGAAAAAACAGTTCGGCATCAAGCCTAAGGTTAATACCTATTCTTATCGGACGTCATATCCTCCGGGATACGATTTGATTCCTCTCCCAAATCGGTACAAGGTACCAGATTTCACAAAATTCTCAGGCCAAGATGATACATCCACGATGGAGCATATCAACCACTTCATTATCCAGTGTGGGGAAGCAGCTAGCCGAGATGAACTAAGGGTGAGATTATTCTCGTCATCATTATTTGGATCGGCATTCACATGGTTCATTTCACTGCCTCCAAAATCTGTGATCACGTGGGCCGATCTGGAGAGGCAGTGTCATAAATACTTCTTCGCCGGCGTACATGAGAAGAAGATTACCGATTTGGTTAAGCTGAGGCAGCGTAATGACGAATCGATAGAAAACTTCGTTCAAAGGCTGCGAGATGTGAAGAATAAGTGCTACAGCTTGGTGCTTGATGATCGGCAATTGGCGGATTTGGCCTTCCAAGGATTGCTACCGCATATCAAAGATAAATATGCATCTCAGGAGTTTGAAAGTTTAAGTCATCTTGTGCAGAGAATTGCCGATCAAGACGTTAAACCTTTCGAGCCTAGGAAGACTTGGAACAAGAAGGTGTCCTTTATTGGACAAGAATCCTTTATTGGACAAGAAGAAGGTTCTGAGTCAGATGAAGAACTAAGTATTGGTGCTACTGAATGGGTGAAAGATAAGAAGCCGGTATCTTGTCCGTTCGGCCAAAAAGAAGCTGAGAGGTTCTCCTTTGATATCACCAAGACCGATAGGATGTTTGACCTATTGCTTCAAGAAAGGCGGATCAAGTTGACGCCTAACCAGAAAGATCAGGTATTGCAAGTGGCACAATGCGACTTCGCACAGTACCAATGATTGCAAAGTATTTAGGCCGCAGTTGCAGTCAGAAATCGAATCTGGGCGAATTAAGTTTGAAAATTCTAAAGCCCAGAAGCCGATGAAGATCGATCAGCACCCGTTTCCAAATAACATGGTGGAAACCAGTGGAAAGACTAAGGTGTTGACATCGGAAGGTGCCAAGAAAAGCGCATCGGTAGACCCTGAACATCAAATAGCTGCGCATGAAGTAACAGAGAGGAAGTTTGCCGATGATAGAAAAGGCAAGAGAGTTGCCAAAGATAGTAGTAGCGCCGGGAGGTCTTATGGCGTCGTGATCACGCATAGGCGGCCACAACAAGATTATCCGCAATCGCAGGAGGAACGATATCGGCAGCAGGAAGAAGAAAGGCACCAAGAGTAGCTTCGGCATAAAGATCATTGGAGGTGTCCCTTCTTTCTTCATTGATGGGAAGAAGGCATCAAGCTACCTACTGCCAATAATTGTCCTGAGTGCAATGGGTACTACCCTGCCGATCGGTCAGAAAAGAAACCTTGTTTTGACGATCGGACATCAAGCTATGGCGGGCCGATCAAAAGAAAAGAATCAGCACATGATCGGCTGGGGGGCAAGCTCAGCGTACACGATAGGCTTGACAAGCATATTTGTCAAGAAGAGCTTGAGGAGATGGCTGATGCAAGAGTGCCCGATGAAGAGATATTCTCCAGAGATCCAAACATAAGGGGTGGTGCAGATACACGCAATGAGAAACAGTACCAGCCTGTTTGGAAAACTAAGCTTCCTCAATGGTGCCCCAAAGGTCTGACAAAGACTCAGAAAATAAGGATCCAGCGCGAACGTCAAGGAGATTTATATGACAGTGAAAATCCTTCAAGGGAAAAGTCTCCAGTCAAGCGGTGGAGGCCAAAGCGCAAGGATAGGGATCCATCGGCAGAAATCAATATGGTCGTCATATTGCCGATGGAATTCATGACACCTGTCGATGCTGAGGAAGAAGCTGATGAGATGGCACAGTTGGTGTTAGATCCGATGATAGCTGTCTTTGAGAAGCCTGCCGATGATGAAAGGTAGCACTTGAGAGCTCTGTTCGTCAAAGTCAAAGTAGATGGGCAACCCGTGACAAAGATGCTGGTGGATGGTGGAGCGTCAATCAATATAATGCCATATGTCATGTTCAGAAAGCTTGGGAAAGGTGACCAAGACTTAGTCAAGACGGACATGAAGCTTAAAGATTTTGAAGGCAATGTGTCGCTAGCTATGGGAGCCGTATGTGTTGAATTAACCATCGGCAGTAAAACTTTGCCGACAACATTTTTCGTGATCAGTGGCAGAGACACCTACAACTTGCTCCTGGGAAGGGATTGGATCCATGCTAATTGTTGCATTCATTCTACAATGCACCAAAGCCTTGTGCAATGGGTTGGAGACAAGATTGAAGTCATCCGGAGTGAAACTCCGTCAACTGTTGCATCGGCAGAATCGAAAACTTATGAGCAAACCAGGTGCATATCAGGTGAAGCTTGGGACACAGAGTTTCTCAAAGTTGCCGATTATCGCATTACACCGATCCAAGCAGTCGGTCCTGAAGAAGAGTTTTAATGGATCGATTCGCCAATGATGGAAAACTGGGGTAGGGGTTCACATCCGCCGATGATTTACTAGAGATAGATATCGGCGATGGCAGTAGGCCTAGGCCAACTTTCATTAGTGCTAAGTTAGATTCCCAATGTAAACAACAGTTGAGTGATTTATTAAAGGAATACAAAGATTGTTTTGCTTGGGATTATACAGAGATGCCTGGTTTAGACCGATCAATAGTTGAACATCGGTTACCTATTAAATCTAATTTCCAACCTTATCAGCAGCCAACACGCCGATGAAACCCTATTATTTTACCCGACATTAAAGCTGAGATTACAAAGTTAATTGGAGCTGGATTTATTCGGCAATGCCGATATGCCGAATGGCTTTCTAATGTGGTTCCTGTGTATAAGAAAAATGGAAAACTACGTGTTTGCATTGATTTCAGGAATCTCAATAAGGCTACGCCGATGGATGATTATCCGATGTCCGTTGCCGATGGTTGATGCTGCTGCTGGACATCAAATCATTAGTTTCATGGATGGTAATGCTGGATATAATCAAATATTCATGGTTGAAGAAGACATATCCAAGACTGCTTTTAGATGTCCAGGTCATGTCGGTTTATTTGAGTGGGTTGTAATGACTTTTGGCTTGAAGAATGCCGGTGCTACTTATCAGAGAGCAATGAATTTTATTTTTCATAAGTACATCGGCACGATAGTTGAAATCTATATTGATGATGTGATGGTTAAGTCTGGAAATTTTGAGAAGCATCTTGCCGATTTGCAAAAGATCCTGGAATGCACAAGGAAACATGGGTTAAAGATGAATCCTAATAAGTGTGCGTTTGGGGTATCGGTGGGTCAATTTCTGGGTTTCATGGTACATCAGAGAGGTATAGAGATCGGCAGGAAATCTATTGATGCAATAAACAAAGTAGTTGCTCCTACCAATAAGAGTGAGCTGCAATCTTTGATTGGCAAAATTAATTTTATCAGGAGATTCATATCCAACTTGTCTGGTAAGATTAAGTCTTTTAGTCCGTTGTTAAAGCTAAAAGCTGATCAAGAGTTTACATGGAAAGAAGAACAACAGTTAGCTTTGGAAGAGATCAAGAAATATTTGGTAAACCCTCCGGTCTTAGTTCCACCTCAACACGGGAAGCCTTTCAGGTTGTATTTGTCTGCCGATGATGGCGTTATCGGATCAACCTTAATCCAAGAATTTGAAGGGAAAGAACGTGTGATATATTATTTGAGCAGAAGGCTGGTAGATGCTGAAACCAGGTATTCGGCTATAGAAAGATTATGTTTATGCTTATATTTCTCTTGCATAAAATTAAGGCATTATTTATTGTCGGCCGAATGCACTGTTATCTGCAAAGATGATGTGGTTAAGTATATGCTGTTGATGCCGATATTAAGTGGGAGAATCGGCAAATGGATTCTATCACTTTCAGAATTTGATCTAAGATATGAATCGGCTAAGGCAGTTAAAGGTCAGGTGATGGCCGATTTTGTTACTCAGCATTGCAATGTGATAAGCTCTGTAGAGATTTCTCCTTAGACTTTGTTCTTTGATGGGTCTACATGCAAAGAAGGGGCAGGTATCGGTGTTCTCTTAATTTCACCCCGAGGACAGAAATATAAAGTTTCGTTGCCGATTGTTGCTACGTCGACAAACAATCAGGCTGAGTATCAGGCTTTAATAAAAGGGTTGGAGTTACTCAGGGAAGTGTGTGCCGATGCCGTCGAAGTCTTTGGCGACTCTATGTTGGTGATCAATCAATTAATTGGGGTATATGAATGCCGAAGTGAAGTTTTAATTGCACACTATGAGAGGTGTTTACAGTTATTGAAAGATTTCAAAGAGTACCGCCTCGAGCATATTCCCAGGTTGCATAATGAAGAGACTAATCGATTAGCACGGAATGCTTCAGGGTATCAGCCGATTCAAGAAGTCATGACATCGGTGATGGTTGCCGATGATTGGAGAAAAGAAATTTCCGATTACTTAAGAGATCCGTCTAAAAAGGTTGAAAGGCATTTGAGGTTTCAAGCTACCAAGTATGTGCTCCTTGATGATGAATTGTATTATCGGACAATTGATGGAGTGTTGCTCAGATGCCTTGCCAAAGAAGAGTCAAAAGAGTTGATAGGTGAGATTCATGAAGGGGTATGTGGAGCGCATCAATCGACATTCAAGATGAAGTGGGTGATTAGACGGAATGGGTATTACTGGCCGACAATTCTTGATGATTGCTTCAAATACTTCAAGGGGTGTCAAGATTGTCAGAAATTCGGTAATGTCCAGAGGGTACCTGCATCGGCGATGAATCCTATAATCAAGCCTTGGCCGTTTAGAGGATGGGCTATTGATCTCATTGGACAAATTTATCCGCCATCGAGTAAGGGGCATAAATTCATACTTGTTGCCACCGATTACTTTACGAAATGGGTTGAGGCTATTCCTTTGAAGAAGGTAACATCGGCTAATATGATAGACTTTGTAAAAGAGCATATTGTTTACCGATTTGGTATTCCTTAGACTATTACCACTGATCAAGGGACGATGTTTACATCGGGTGAGTTTGACGAATTTGCTACCGGTATGGGGTTTAAGGTTTTAAACTCTTCCCCTTATTATGCTCAAGCTAATGGTCAAGCCGAGGCAACAAACAAAGGAATTATCAAGCTTATCAAGCGCAAGATTGAAGAAAACCCTAGGAGGTGGCATGTGGTGTTGAATGAAGCTTTGTGGTCATATCGGATGGCGTGTCACGGTGCAACTAAGGTTTCGCCATACCAGTTGGTATATGGACATGATGCTGTTCTACCCTGGGAAATTAAGACTGGTTCTAGACGGTTGTTTTCTCAAGATCAGTTGATAGCCGATGAATATGATACCCTTATGAAGGATGAGTTGGAAGATTTGGCGGATCATCGGCTGAGAGCTCTAATCAGCATCGAGGAGAACAAGAAAAGGGTTGCCAGATGGTACGACAAAAAGGTGAAGGTAAAAGAATTTGTCGATGGTGATCTGGTGTGAAAACTGATTTTACCGATTGGGACTAAGAGTTCAAAGTTTGAGAAGTGGTCTCCTAATTGGGAAGGTCCTTTTCGGATAAGTCAGTCTGTTCCTGGAAACTCTTATATTTTGGAAATACTTGAAGGGGTTGCGTTTCCCAGAGCAATCAACAGCAAATATTTAAAGAAATATTATCCCAGTATCTGGGTAGATGCATAAAGCAATGTAAGTATAAATGCCGATGATGGAAAGATCATACGAAACATCGGTAGAAAGCGTATTAACGTTATATTACATGCAAAATCAGTTGCCAAGTTTACAGTTGCCGACATAACAAATTACAATAGATTACAATAGGGATTGAATGGATGTTATCACACGCAGGCGAATCTGATCTGCTTCTTTTATCTCCCTGATGTCATCGTCGGCAAATCCTTCGATTGGCTTGATCTTTCTCTTCAGCAAAATAGCTTGCCGAGCGTTTGCATCTCTTTCATGTTGTAGGGCTTTGACAGCATCAGCCAGTTGAGCTTTCTTTTGGTTGGCCACATCTAAGGCTTCATCGACTTTCTTCAGTTCCGCCAGCAGTTCTTCCTTTCTTGCTGATAAATGGGTGATTTCTTGCTCAAGATCAATGCTAGAGGCTTCTAGATGGCCGATGCCCTTGTGCTTTTCATCGACAGCTTGTTTGAATTGGAGCATTTCCTCTTCAAGCTTTGATTGAGCGGCTCTATCAGCAATACGGCGTGAGGCCCGTTGGTATTGAAGTTGTCGGATCTCAAGGAATGCTGCTTGGAAGATTATTTCTTCAATATCGGCAAGCAGATGACCTTGAATCTCCTTGAAAACCACTTTCGCTGCAGTGGAATCTTGAACTAGGAGAGATGTGCTTTGTTGCAGTGAAAGTAGCAATACTTCGAGCTTAGACTTGATGTCTGCCGATATAGTGCCTGGAGCTGGAGCAGAGCTTTCTTCTTCGTCATCTTCATCGAGAACGATAACGGCGAAAGAGAATAAGCTATCAGGGGAGTCTTGGGCCTGAAAAGAAGAAAATTAGAGTTTGCCGATCATAAGTTTATATTGTAAGTTTTATGACAGTCGGCTTACCATCTTAAAACGGATTTCTTGCCTCGAACTCGGGAAAGCAGCTGGCGCAGTGGTGTCTTGAATATCGGCAATGGTTGCTGATGAGCTTGCTTCTGTAGGAGGCCTGGTTGATGCTGGTGCCGATGCTGTTGCCGGTGTTGTTGTAGATGGACTCTGCGGAAGCGGTGCTGTTTCTTGATCAGGGACTTCCACCGATGATTGATCAGGGATAGGTGCAAGTGCTGGTTCCTGTGGTGGTGCATCGGTGTGAGCAGGAGAAGATGGAGCTGGTGGCGAGGCTGGAGCCGATGCCGTAGCTGGGGTTGGTGGCACAGATGGAGTGGCTAGCCTCAGACGTTTCTTCTTCCTTGGGGCAACGCTTGGTGAACTAGCGCGTTTCGGCTACGAAGCTTGGGGGGCATTGGCAGCATGAGTCGAGGAGGTTTGTACATTTGGAGCAGCTGCCGATGAGCTCGTTGTCTGTAAAAGATATTTGGTGCAAGTTAAATAAAGTAAATGTTGCCGATGAGAGTTTGTGATCGGTATAAATGCGAGAAGGACTTACTGCGAAAGCTTGTGCCAAGATGGTGGCAGCGGCCGATGGAGTAGCGGTGGTCCTAGCTGGTGTCGGCTTAGGCTTGAGGGTAACCTTAGGTACCCTTTGAGTTGTGAAGGCAGCCAACGAGGGAGCCTTGCTACCGATTATCGATATGGGATTCATCAAGCGCAGATTGAAGTGTTTGCCGCTCTTGCTCTTTCGGAGGATTGGATCGTTGACCTGTTGGCAGAAAAGTTAGTACCGATGAATCCGGGAGAAAATAAGAGTGAATGAAGTCAAAAGTAAGACTTACTGCGTCATCACGAACAACGTGCTCATCGTCAATTAAATGTCGATAGTAGTGTGATGATGCGGCGAACAGTTGATTTTTCCACTCTTGCCACCAAGATTTGTATGACTCGGTGATGAAGGATGTTGGTGCCCAAGAGGATAAGTCAATGTTTGATACATCGGCATGAGGAGGGAGATTGACAATCTTGTTCCAATTCATGGCACTGGAGATGGTTTCTCTTGGTTTGATCACGTTGGCGTAGCTGAATTTGATCGGCAACTGACCAAACGCTAGTCGTCTTGCTGCTGCCGATGGATAATAGAACTCATAAGATGGAGCATTCTTCCCGGTCCCGAAGATGTTAACTGGAATGGCCCGTGGAATGATGGTAGCTTTCATGATCATCTCATTCTGTGGTATATTCCCACCGGTAAGGTTGAAGGAGAGTGGGAATTGGTTGTCCTGGTCAACGTAAGGCCACCAAACCCGTTCTGCAGCAGGGATTCCACAGTAAAATATCTGAAAGAACAGGCCGAATTGACTTTCATTGGCATCGGTCCCTGGTAGCACTATTATGGCCTCTCCAGAATTGAGTGGAGGACGGGTTGCCGATTCATCATCGTCAAATTCATATTCCTCCGATATATCTCTTGGGAATTGTTGACTGAATAGGTCAAACTGGAGGATCTTATGCATGTGTGCATTCAACCACATATTCACAAACCACCAGGGGCCTCCAAGGTTGCCGATGGGTTCACCTAGCAGTAGCTTTCTGGATATTTGGTGCAGAAGATGATATACTGAACCAAGAAGATATCGGCCAAGAGGAAATCCTTCGTTGACCAAGAATTCTGCTGCAGGGAAATATGTGGTTGTGGGTCCGACTGTTCTGCCACAGAAAATATACTTATCCAGCCACATGTTCAGGAAGATGGCGTGTTCCCTCTGGCCTACCGATCCGGTCTTCTGGTTTTCTTGGATGTATCCAGTCCAACCGTCGATGTTACGAGTGTTCACCCGATGTTCGGACTTCCTGCGGAAAAGGGTGGAAGGATCGACAGAAGAGACGTCGAGGTCGGTAAGCATGTGCACATCGACAAGTATGGGAGTGGCTGGTCCGTGTCTGAATAGAAATGCATTCATTGTATCAGACCAAAAGTAGGATGCAGCAATCATCATGTTTTCATTTTTAGCCATATCGGCAATTGACAATCTGATACATTGATCTATGTTACGTGCCGACCAGAGAGCCTGTTGCGTCCTAGCCATCCTGAGATACCAGTTTTTTCATCCTTTAGTAGGTTTGGGCCATGAGCGGAAGGCATCTCTCCATAACCCTAGATTGAAGCATTCAGATCTAAAGGGGATGTGGTTTGTTTTAGCATTGATGAGCGCGGTGGGATCGGTGTTCCCCATTGGGCCCAGACAGTGAAAATGTGGATGATTGATAGGGATTACTATTTTGCTGCGCAGTTTCTAGATTCAGAAAATGGAAAGAAAGCGAAAAGGAAATTATGGAACAATGCGAAAAGGGAAATTGCAAGGAGTAAGGCGAGAGGAAAGAGATTTACTGCATGGACGTTGAAATTGATCGCCATTGATTCCGGGAGGTCCTTGCAGGAAGCTGCTGGTTGTCACCGGAGTGTTCTTCAGGAGGCGCCGCCGAGATTAGAGGTGGAGGTGAATGAAGGTATGAGCTCAGGGTGAAGAAGAATTCGAGTGGTAACTTTTATAGGCCCGGTCGGGGGTATTTTGGAATTCTCTTTGCACTGAGCAGAAATATGGAAGAGTATGATAATGGATTCGCGCGACAATCGAGGGATTTTGAGGTTGGATTTGTGACTGTTCGTGCTACAGTTGCAGGGTTCTGTTGGTAACTTGCAATTGTTACGCGCGGTAATCGAGGAGGTCGTGCAAGTATCTTGGAGGAGAAGGTTACAGTAGAGAGAATTTCGGCGCGAAAAATATTTTGCACTCCGAAATTGGGGGGGCATGTGTTGACACCGTTTTTCAACATGTCAAATGGGCTAAGACTCGCGTTGATCGGTGACCGTTTTCTATCGACATTGGAAGGTCATCGGTTAAGATTGCCGATGAGGATGAATACTGCCAATAAGAGTAAGGGTTGTTGCCGATGGAAGCTGAGCGATAAAACATGTTTGTTGCCGATAAGGGTTGATTGATAAAAGTAAGTTACCAGTGAGAGTAAAACTGTTGCCGATTGGAGGAGATTACCGATAGGAAAATATTGCCGATGGGCACAGGATGACGTGGCGGCTGACGTCAGCAGAAAATTGCCGATGACGATGGAAGAAGATTGCAGACTAGAAGTGTGCCAATGAAAGGGTTCATCGTGGAGGGGTTTGATATGGAAACTGGTGTTTTTATGCCAGTGTTATTTTATCGTTTGAGTCTGACTCTTGCACGAGTCATTTATTTTCTTAAAAATAGGAGTTTTTGGTTTAGGGAAAGATTATTGTTATTTGGGTCCGACTCCTGCGGGGTCATTTGTTTCCTTAAAAATAGGAGTTTTTGTTTAGGAAAGGTACGAGTCGTGTCTGTCTACAACTCCTTTTTCTGGAGTATAAATATGTACGTAGAGGTCGTAAGAAAAAATACAATCATATATCAAACAAATCTATTATTCTTATTTACTTTTCCAGCAATTTACCCTTTTATCGCATTAGTTCTAGTTTATCTACGAGTTCTTCAAGTCTCGACGGGCTGCATCTCCTCGGTCTCCGTCAACCTTGCAAGTTCCGCGTTTGAGCAACCTAAGCCTTGACGTCCGGGCACATCGTTGTCGTCTCGTTCAACTCTACTCTAGTTATCCTGATCAAGTTTGAGTCTTGACATCCGGGCGTATCGCCGTTGTCTCGTTCAGATCTTGTTCTAGTTATCGTCCTTGTCGATTAACTGGTCAAATCGACTGGCACACCTTTGGACATCAAATTCGGGTATAAGCCCGAGGTGTTCGCAGATCCTGACGTTTTTTTATGTCAATAAGGGCATAATAGACTATTTACAAGGAAACATTCTACTCCTGAAACCTGAAACTAAAGCTGGACGGTGTGTCAAATAGTACCATCAGCTCTACAAACTTCACAATAGAGTAGTTCCATAGTAGATTTGGTGAGGGCGGAGCAGCAAACGCGCTCTCAGTGAGCACCAAAACTTGAGAGTCCAGCCCCAATTTACGCCCCATCCGGCCATGCACAACCATCGCCTGTTCTGAGGACGCCCCCATGCCTGACTATCGCCCGACGTCGGCCGGATGTGAGGACGCCCAGCCACAGTAGTGACGGCAGCGGAGGAGAACGAAACCGCGAACCATGGCCGGTATGGGACTACAGGCAAGGCTCTGATCCAATAGGCCGGAGTCAAGTCCTGCTGTTGGCCTGTTGCTCACCACGCTGAAGCACGGGCAAAGCAGGCGGCCAAGCCGACTACTGCAATTGATTTTAAAAGATATTGCTTTCTCTTAGAGCTGCCAAAATTGTATGATCCAATATAAAATTTGTCGTGCACCAATGTTTGTCCATACTACGAGAGGCAGAGGCCTCATAGGATTAATTTGTTTTTCTGTTTTTTGCGTTCTTTGAAGGCTTCAAATAGTTGGTAATTTTTTAATTTAGTTTGTTTCTATCTCGCTTTGCCTTTTTTTTAAGGAACAGGAGGGCCCTACTGAAAACTTAAATTGAACCAAGTAATAACCAAGTACAAAAAACAAAGGAAAAACAAACACACATACGAAGGAAATAACCTCTAATAAGAGGAAGAGGACTATAAACTATGGAACTAGGAAAGGAAAACTGAAAAAAAGAGTAGAGACCAGACCAGGGTCGTTCGGAATAGTTGATTTTACATCAAAATGTAATACATCAAGACCAGTATGTCAGCTAAGCAAGCATGCTTGGTGTCCCATAGAGTTATAATTTTTGAGTGCGCTATGATTTTGCAGTGTGTTTGTATGCTATAAGAGCGTTCCCTACCCGGCGATAGTTGTGTCTTGCCTCGTAGAGAGGATCATGTGTCGTGCTAAGGGTTAATTAATTAGAGAAGTGAAGAAATAGAGGCCTGCATGGATTTGAAAATAGTTTAGGGTTCTCAATATAAAATTGTTTATTAGCTATTAATTATTTTCTAAAACTGCCATGCCATATGAGTGGACAAAATTTATGATACCGGCGCAACGCACAAACATTTGACTTGAATAAAAAGTGAGAAATGTCTCATGGATTTGGAAATAGTTTAGGTTTCAAGTGCAAAATCATTTATTAATTTTCAAATTATGTTTTGTAAATTCATTGTTGTAGAGGTGGACAAAAACTTGTGACCTCGGTGCAATGCACGGGCATTTGACTTGAATAAAAAGCAAAAAATGCCTCATGAATTTGAAAATATTATAGTTACAAATACAAAATCATTTATTAGTTTCTAAATTATTTTTTTGCAAATCCATAGCCGTAGAGGTGGACAAAAACTCATGACTAGGTGCAACATACAGACATGTATCTAGTAGGTAATACTATATACTTAGGGCGTGGCTAGCTATTATGACGTGGACGTGTAAAAAGTAGGAGAGAGAACAGTAGGAGAGAAAACAGTCATTAGCGACGAGCAAATAGTTAGTTTATTTCATGTAGTCCAAGAATCTGAGAGATGAACGTGTGGATCCAACAACATATAATAGTATTTTCTTTTGTCTCTCACCTCCACATCAGTTAGCTACGTAGCTAATACCATTGCGGATGCTCTTACGGTATTTATTATAAGCAGGGCGGACCTAGGCGTAGGGCCAATAGGGCCATGGCCCAAAAAGGATCTCCTCCGACCAGTCGGACAGCAGACAGCAGTCCCTTTCCTTTCTGCGCTCCACCTCCTTGTTTATTTCGGCCCAGTAAGCCTTTGCGGGTTTCATTTCTCTCTTCAACTGGCAAGCATGCAAAACGAGTTCGGCCCACGTTCGTTCGCTGGCCCACCGTTCGAAGCGAGTTGTATTCTTGCCTAACAACGCTCTCCCTTTCCATACGATAGCTTCTGTTTTTTTTTTCTTTCGTTGTCTTACTTGTATTTCTTTTTTTTTTGTTTCTTGTGGTATTTCTTATCTTTATCTTTATTTTTTTATTATTTTATTTATTTAATTTCTTTTACAGTTTTATTCCTTTATATTTGTCGTGAATTTTTTTCTTTTAATTTCTTTTCTATTTTTCTTTCTTTATTTATTTTCTCACTTTACGTGATTATTTTCCCCTTTCCTATCCTTTATTTTTGTTTTTGTTTTCTCCTTTTATTTTTTCCTTTCCTTGCTTCTATATAGTTTTTATTTTTTTTATTTTTTTATTTATTTTCTATTTTCTCTTTTTATTTTTAACATTTATAGATTTTAATTTCTTTATTTGCTATAATTAATTATTTCAACTATTTTTTAATTTTATTTTCCTTTATTTTTTTTATAAATTTTGTTTTTTTACATGTTGTGGTATACACGTCATATTGTGAAATATGATGTTTTACGATATATTTTATTAAGTTTATTATGCATACATTGATGTTCATGTATATATTTTATGATGTTTGGTATAACTTTTTTATTTGGCTCTAATTAATTACTTTACTAGTTTTATTATTTTATTTTGGTATATTTGATGTTCACGCAATATACATACAATGTTCTATGCTAATTTTTTGTAACGTTCGTGTAGTGTTAATGTAATGTTCTTCGATGTATTTGTGATGTTCGTTAGTATATATTAATGTTCCAGAATTTATTTTGTGATATCCAATAATATCTTTTCTTCTTTTTATTTGGCTATAATTAATTACTTTCCAAATTTATTTTTTATATATATTTGAAGATACATGTAATGTTTTTGTAGTATACATATGATATTCATATAACATATGTGTGATGTTCTATGTCATGTTTTTGAATGTTCACATAGTATAAATGAGATGTTTATATAGTACACATATGATGTTCTGTTATGTATTTTGTGATGTTCAAGACTACAAATATGATGTTCTACAATATATTTGTGATGTTCAATAGTATACATTGATATTTCCGGATATATTTTATGATGTTTGATAGTATTTTTTATTTAACTAATTAATTTCTTCGCTATTTGTCTTGTTCAAGTAGTATAATATGGTGTTTTATGTTATATTTTGTGATGTTTATAGTGTTAGTGTGTTATTCCATGATATATATATATATATATATATATATATATATATATATATATTGTTCGGTAGCATATATTGATATTCTATGATACATTTTGTGATGTTAGGTAATATTTTTTCTTTTATTTGACTCTAATTAATTACCTCATTAATTTTGTTATTACATTTTTATGATATTTACGATGTGTAGAATATTTATCTATATCTAATAATAAAGAGTCAAAATTTTAGCTGTAATCTTTCTGGAGTCTTGTTGTGATTGCTTTAGTAATGATCTTCAGACTGCAGTTCTGTAGGCATATTGGCCTAAATGCATCCACTTCCACCGCAGCCGGCTTCTTCGGGATGAGTACCATGTGTGATCTGTTCAGACGCTCGAGGTCAACTGATCCATTGAAGAAGCCATTCAAAAAGTTCATGACTGTTGATTTGATTGAGGGCCAAGCTGCTCTGAAGAAGGCAGGTCCAAAATCGTCTGGGCCAGGTGCACTTTGTGGATTCATTGAGCATATTGCCTGCTTGGCTTCTTCTTCCGAGAAGGGTGCTGAGATTGCATTGTTTGTTGATGCTTCTCCGTCGTACAGAGGCTGCAAGTCTAGGAAGGCTGACTGTCCAGAAACCTGATGATTCCCTTGAAGTGCTGGGTGAGCGCTTCAGTCTTGCCCGCATGGCTGACGACGTCGAGTCCATTGACCTGAATGGAGCGGACAAAGTTGTGCCTCATGCGATGGGTTGCTTGAGCATGGAAGTATGCAGTGTTTGCATCGCCTTCCCTGATTGCCTTGTGTTTACACCTTTGTCTCCAGCACGCCGCCTTCTCCTTGATTGCCTCGTGCAGCTTCTCTTGGGCCAGTTTCCTAACCTGGAACTCTTGAGCGGAGAGGGATCTTGTTTCCTCATAGAAATCAAATAACTGTATAATGAATTGACAATTTTGGATGAGGTGAGGTGGTGCCCTTGTACACCGATACCATGCTTTTGCGGTAGCTCTTGCCGCCTTGATGCACGCGACCAGTTGGCCTGCAACGTCAGTGCATGTCGGCGCCTGCTGCCAACTCTGAATGACTTTGGGGAGAAAGGTTGGTTGTTTTAGCCAGTAGTTCTCAAGCCTGAAGAACGAGGCCTTGGGTAGGTTTGTAGAGAGGGAGAGTTGTAGTGGAGTGTGATTAGAGGTAGGTCTATGAAGGGAAGAAAGGTTGGTTAGGGGGAACAGGAGGTTAAGCGAGTTGTTTGTGAAGGCTCGATCCAACCTTGCCAGAATCGGAAAAGGTTGTTTGTTTGTCCAGGTGTAGAGGCGATCGGAAAGATGTATTTCAGAAACGCAAAGATCCTGAATTGCCTCGTTGAAAGCATTAGCAAGGTTAGCGTTGAATTGGCCATTGCTCTTATCGGCAGCACAGCGAACGAGATTGAAATCTCCTAGCAGGATCCAGGGTCCGGCTATTGACGAGGTCAGGTCCCGAAGGCCAAGCAAAAACTGATGCGAGTGAGAGTGATCAGTCGGACCATAAGTATTTGTTACCGAGAAATCAAGGTCAGAAACATTGCAACTAAAGTTCGTTGTGAGAGTGTGAGGGGCGTAGGTATGCGATGTTAGGGTGAAGATGGTCGGGTCCCACGCAGTTAAAATTCCCCCGCGGGAACCGTCAGCCGGAGTGTAGACGAAAGCACTAGGAAAGGGGGGAGGAAGGTTTGTACTTTGAAGAAGTCTATGTGTGCGAGCTTAGACTCTTGAATACAAATTATTGAGGGTTTAACATCAAAGAGCAAGTTACGAACAATTTTGCACTTGTCCGAGTCACCAAGACCACGTACATTCCACGATACTACGTTAAAGGACCGACAGTTCGAATTCATCTAAGAAGATTACAGCACCAACATTGCTCAAGTCTTAAAGAAGGAAAAACAGGTGAAAGTAAGATAGTTGCGCTCCCCGTTGGAGAATCCCAGCAGCCGTTAAGCGGGGAGCACAAACCGCCCGAGTAGGGGGATGGTTGTTGTACCATGGTCACTCAATCCCGTCTGCCACCATCCCTGCGCCGACGACTTCGACGTTCCGACAGCGAAGCGACACCGCGGTCACCAGCTTGCGGAGATCCGTTGCAGCTAGAGGCAGGAGGTTGCGGGAGAGGATGTTCCTCTTGGTGACGTGCTTCTTGAGCATCCGCGAGCATCCAGACAGTGAGTTGAGCAGGGCCTTCCTTTGAACAGCTTGTGTCATGGCGTCGACGAAGTTCGTCGGTGCCTTGGCGGCCAGCCAAGAGCTGGAATGCCTTGGAGGGGTTGTAGCTGTTGGCATAGGGGTACCCGAGGAGTGGGCACGAAGGCGACGACGATGATAGGTGATGAGAGGGATGCTCAGCCTGCTGCGCGGTTGAGTGGTGGTGGTGGGTTGAGCAGTTGGGGCTACGGTCAGCGCAGACGGGGCGAGTTCGACCTCCGCCATAGTCGGCAAAGGGGCAGGGGGTTGGTTGTTGAGCAAGCGGGCAAAGGCGACTGCAAGTCCCAGGACTTGAGATAGCTGGGGGTCAGCTATGGGCGTAGGGTGGGAACAACAAGGTTTGGGGGTGCACCAGATGGCTGGGACAATAGAAGGGGGTCGAAAGCGAGCTGGAGATTGTGCGCCATGCGCAGCGCTGCACTGGTCGGGTACATGGCATTGTAGAAGTGAGGCTGGGGGCGGGTTTGCTGCTGGCTTCTCATGGGTCCCATAGGCCCAAGTGAGGGGCCAGCTTGCGGCGGCGCCGGAGGACCGAAGAAACGGGCGACGTTCCCGCGGCTGTCCAGCTGGTACTCGCGTGGCCAGACGCAGATCGAGGCGATCTTGGCCATGGCTCCAGACCGCCCGAGCCCCAGCTTGCTGGAGATCCTGATCTCCCGAGGGATCTCAAGGCGATCGTTCACCTCCAGGAGCAAACGAAGGGGCGCGAAGTTGTTTCCAGTCATGCATTCGGGGTCGATTTCCACAACATGAGCAAAGGCACTGAAGCATTCCTTGATCTTGGCTTCGTACCAGTGCTCGATTGGGAAGTCAACAACCATCACGAACGCCAGCCAGGTCGGAATCCTGAAGAAGCGGTTTGAGGTTTCCTCCGGCTTGAGGAGGTAGAGCGTGGAGACCCCGGTGTTGACGGGGCCAAGCAGATGAAGAAATTCCCGCTCGGCGAGGGAGTCGCAGCGCAGGATCATGGCGCCATGGGAGGAGGGTAGCAGGTCCACCGGGACCAGTGGGGCGACGGTGCGCAACGCGGTGCGGATGAAGGTGCTGACCTCAAGCATTGGCACTGGCGGTTCGATGAAGGCGACGAGGAGGCCATCACTCAGCTCGGAGCCCCCCGGTGACACCCAAGCGTCAAAGTGTGGGGGGCGACCATCCTGCCAGGAGGAGCCGTCTGAGTCGTCGGAGCTGTCGAGGTCGCCACTGGCGTACTCATCGCTGGAGCTCGGGGGGGGGGGGCGACGTCCCCGAGGTGGGTTCCCCGGTCCACCATCAGGTGGGGAGCCACAACGGTCCCAGGGGGCACCAGGTGCAGACCATGGTCTTCGGCCACAGGCGGTGTGTCCCTGGTATCCACGAGTTTGTCGATGCAGAAGGGAATGTCCGACGGCGTCTGAACGAGCTGGTCCAGAGGTCGGGTGTTGGGCGCATCCCCCAGCGGCTGTGCCGAAGAGCTCGACGCCACCATGTTGACAGAGTCAAACGCCGTGGAGGGGAAGGTGAACTCTGGCGAGGCAGGCTGGGCATCCATGGTCGGTAGCGGAGGGGGCGGCACGACGGTCGGCGCAGAGCGCGCGCTGGCGGCGCGCGTCGCAGCCGAAGTGCGCAGGCGACGTGCCGCGGCGCGAAGAAGACACTGGAGGGGCATCTTGCACTGGAAGCTTTTGTGGCCGGAGGCTCGGCACCGGAGGCAGCGCACCGGGTCGCGGCAACTTTCGACGAGGTGATCGGTAGCTAAGCACCTGAAGCAGCCTTTCGCAGGTTTCAGGGGTTTTAGGGTTTTGGAGAGGGGTTGCTCGGGCGCTGGAGGGGAGAGAGCAACTTGAAGATAGCTTTTGGGCGCGACATTGAACGGGGTAGACGAGCAATGAATAACGGGGGAAGGGGGCGCCTGGTCTGTCGCTTGCTGAGAGACAAGATGGTGAGACGCGCCCCTGAACCCGGCAGAGAGGGATATGGGTCAGGAGGCGTGGCGCAAGAGATCTGCTGGCACAGAGCCGAGCGAGATTTCCTCGGTACAGGTGCGGTGCCCGGGGTCAACTGTAGTAAAAGCGTTAGGTGGGCGAGTACGGCGTTTTGACACCTCAACAGGTGCCGCAGGGAACGGGGGCAGACGGCTAGCAGCGAGCTTTGCTGCAGCCATGGTGTGGTGGAAGAACAGTTTGACATCCGCATAGGAAAGAACGCTGGTGACCACGAGAACGTTGGCGATGTTCCGACTAGAAACGGTGACCTCAAACACGGTATCGTCTACACGCACGACGTTAAGGTGACTCGGACAAGGAGCAAGCACGAAACGCAGCGAGTTCTTGATGAAAAAGGAGTTAAACCGAGGATTGAGAGAAGGAGGGGTTACCCATAGCGGCGCCGTGGCCGAAGACGGAGCAAGGAGATGGGGTACGACGGTGTCGTAGTGGTCGGACAGTAAGCGATTCTGGAGATCATACCGGGAAGGGGGAGGCGGCACGACGATGCACTGATGGCTGGCTTGCTGGTCGAGCGCCGCAAGGCGGCGGACTGACGGTTCCGGCACGGCACGGGTCGCTGGGGCAGCCTGAGGTAGTGGCGGTGGAGGCGGGGGTGGCAGTGGTGAGGTTGGCGGCGGCGGTGGTGGGGGGGGGGGGGGGGGGAATCTGGTGGCGGCGGGGGGTCGCCACCAGGGTCGCCATCGCCCGGGCTCTCGCTTACACTCATGCGTCAATCCGCGCTGAATATTTCTACTTTCTGTACTGTTCTCGAGTCCTCTGTCATCACTCTATTCCAGTATGGTGCTGTCACTGATGTGTCAAGACTCAAGACTCAAGAGAATGAACCGTCAGTTGTGTGTCTCATGTTCTGTGTTCCGTGTTCTTCGTTTCTCTCTTGCATTGTAATCATTGTATGGTTATCCATGGAACTCATATCTGAACTGTACGGTTGTATCAAGTACAAAAGGTGCTCATGAAAGTACAAAACTGCGTTCTACGCTCTACGCCTGCATGCTAGCTATGTATCTTTTGTACCTCCAATGGTAGTCATCATGTATGCGCCATAGTAAAGTATTTTTTTATTTATATATTCTCTCTTCCGTAAAAAAAAAAGGATAGGACATAGGAGTTAGTCTCTCATGTATTGGTTCGTGCAAAGAGTTTAGCTTTTCTCTTCTCTCGCGCGCTAGCTCAAAGGCTTTAAGTACTATGATACGATAGTTTTCTCTCACAATAAAATAAAATAACATCAGCTGGTTTATAATAATAGAAACTATCACCCGAACAACAGGACTGTAACTTGGTTTAACGAAATGCTGAAGCACTATATGTGGCTTGCGATGTGGAATAGAATCTTGTAACAGACAGTTTACTTTGACCAAAAGCTAAAACAAATTTACTGCTACAAGTACAGACTCTTTTTTCTGAAAAAAGAATTATATTATATAATAGTTGGGTACATCAACATGTTACAAGCACTCTGCTTTACATTAGATATATCCAGAAACTGATTTTCATCTAAATTCTACCGACGTTGTGAAAAGCTCCAAATCTCAAAACTAAACCATTCTGACGCTTCGTATGGATGACCGCACATGCAAATATTCGGCAACAGCAACATGCCTGAGAACAAATGTCGAACGAACGATGGGCAACATTTCTGTAGGTGGAGTTGAGAAAGTTTTTCTTTCTTCGATCTTCTTTCTGCCACCGAAGAATGGGGAAGACGGATTTGAAACTTATTCTCTCTAGTCCTTAATCGTGGTCAGATCTAACCACAACAAAACGGAAAAGAGAGGACAATATTATTCCATGGCAACGACATCACCTCCGCCTTGATGGCACCATCCGGAAAAGGCGCCGTCCAGAAATAAAAGTCTCCATATTATCATGCTGAGGAAGTTGATGACATCAAAGATGTTACCTTCATCTTCAATGGATCCGCCATGTAGAAGATGATTCCACCCTGCTCTCTCCCCGTCGCCGGAGAGAAACAAGAGGAGAAGATAAATCTCCAATACCAAGAAACTTGACATAAAAAAAATCTAATCCTAAAAACTCAATCTAATAATAAACTTATTAAAAAACAATGAATCTCCACTCTTTTCAGCCTTCAATAAGATATCGGAGGAGAAGGGAGGAGAACCAACAGCGGAAAAATGGAGAGAGTTGGAGGCGGACTCGTAGGACCATAAAAGAGTGGAAGTATTAAAGCAAACACAACGGAGTATTGAATGTTAGGCCGGGGCTAAAGTTATAGGACATGTAGACATTGATGGGACAACAGCTTGATTCTCCCAATGTAGACTTATTCCTCACTTTTACTAAGTACTTCCTCTATCTCTAAATAATTTAAACCGTTGGTGTCCCTACCATAAATTTAGCTTAATTTGTAAAAATTATTTATAATATTTATATCTCAAAATAAAACTATTAAAAAAACTAGATTCAAAGATCTTTTTATATCATACTCCCTCCGTACTGGTTTTAGGAGTCGTGGCTTTGAATTCGATTTTGCATATAGCGGTCGTTTTGGCTGGGAGGTGATGTTTTGGACGCCGGTAACCCTCACGCTTCGTCTACTGCGTCATTTAATCGCGTCGCACTGGCTGCATGCTTATGTGACTATTAATCGCACCGCTCTTGCGACTCCTCGTACGCACGCGCAACTCTCGCTGCGCCTCGCCGCTCGCCCTCGCCGCGGATGGACGACGCTCGCCAATCGGGGCCGCCGCACGCCGGTGTCCGCCATCCATGGAGGTCGCGGCGCCAGAGTCGGAGGACGTCAATCCGCTATTGTCCGTGGTCTCCGACTCGCTGCTCTCCGTCGCGCAGGATTCGCAGGAGCCAGACGAGGCCATCATGCTGCTTGCCACAGACTCACAGGAGCCGGACAAGGTGCTGCCAGAGTCGCAGATGCCGCCGGACTCCATCACGCCGGAGTTGCTGGAGCTCCCGCTGGACTCCATGGAGGTGGTGTCGGATTCCTTGCCGCCGGACTCCATGGAGGTGTTGTCGGATTCCTTGCCGCCGGGGGCGTGTGTATGTGGTCGCTGTGGTCTCGTTCATGAGAATCATAGAGCACGGAACCTTGCGGACTCGCTGTACTATCGCCCATGTCCTAGCTGTGGTCTCGTCCACGCGGACTACTTCGTCGATGCCGTGTTCGGCCGCATCAAGGTGAACTGCGAGATTTTCACGGTGCAGTACAAGAGTTTGCTGCCGGACGACGCCAAGGCATCGGTAAGAATGTTACAAGAATGCCTCTACTAATTATAGCATCAATCAAAATGTTTCATGCAACAAGAATTTCTACTAATTATTGCATCAATCTAAATTTTTCATGCAGCAAGAGTAGCCTCGGCTTCATGTAGCGATGATGGATCACAAGGGATGCAAGTTGGCAGACGACCTTGTCTTTCTAATGTGTCTTTTTTCATGTGAGGTATCTTGAAGTTGTTGCAGCCTTTCTTCTTCATAGCTTCCATCAGAACACCTTGTAGGGTTAGAAATATTCGGTTTGCTTTGCGGGCTGAGTACTCCATGAATGCCTACAAAAATCGTGTGGAAGAAATGAATGAATGAGCTATTTTTTGTGTGGAAGAAAGCATTGAACAATTTTTTTGTTGAAGAAATTACCTCTTGCACGGCTGGTATTAGAGTCTCTATTGTTTTTGCATTCTTCTTATATTGAATTGCTTGTATAGCTCGGAAAAAACCCAAATCAAGAATGTTGAAATCCGGAGAGTTTGGTGGTTGACATATTAGGCGAATATCGAATCCTCCTAGCTTGGCGGCCTCACAAAAATCCGGATCATCCAATTTCAAATGAGAGGGTGTATTATCCTGTTGGATGAATATTAGTCTACCCACATCTTCTCTTGGCCATTTCTCTCTAATTGCTGGCAACACTTTGTTGATCATAAAACCTCTAATCACTTCTCTAGTGATCGAAGTAATGGGCTTCATAACCAAGTCTCCACGGACACGGCCAGTTCTCTCATTACCTCTCTGAGTCGGCACATAATGAAGAAGTGGAAAACAACCAATCTTACCATCAAAAATACAATTCCCATCCCTAAACCTTGGCCGAGCGCAAACACATAAGAACATGAGCCTAGGGATGTAGTTCTTATTCTTACAAGTCCGATGGGGATCATCTTCTTCGGGTACCAAATAATATCTTTCAGATTTTTGGTGTAGGTAAAACCATTTCTCATCAATGAACACAAAATCAAACAATTCCTTAAACCTTGGATCATCAAACAATTCCTTGTTAACCATGTCAACACACCACTGTAACCTAGGCCTCTTGTTAGTTTGAGTGAGATATGGTTTGATGCTACTAGAGTGCCGCCTAATCAATCCTTTTTTCAAATACCTCTGAATTTTCCATTTGCTCACGTTTAGTTTGGCGCACACATCCTCTATAGTCATTCTTTCCTTTAGAGGAATATCACGCAATGCTTGCAAATCAATAGGGATTGCTTTACGACCAACTCTACCCTTCTTTAGACTAGAAACCACAACTGGAACTGAGTTTGCAAGTGGTATTTTACCTCTTTTCCATACTCGCTGAACGAACCGTATATGAATCCCAAAATGCCGAGCAATAAACGCAGTATCTTTGTTGTGTAGTGTACCATTGTTGCTTCTAGCCAACAACGCTTGGTAAACTTGTTTTCGGACCTCATCACTCATTTCCTTCCTTCGGTTGGGTGGTTGAGCTTGTTCTATTAAAAGAAAACAAAGCATGCTTATTCAACAAACATGTCCAGTTTTATTTTTAGGAAAAAAAACGAACTTATGGATTAGCATCATGAGCATTTAGGAAAAAAAGTTACCACCAAGATTTTGTACAAAGTCGGAATCAATTGCTCTGAACTCATCAAGTGGTAAGTTCAAATCCAGTACTGTCAAAAAAAACCAATAATGAGAAGCGAAGTAATTTGAACAAGCAATGAACGAATGGGTAGAAGGGATGAAATTACCGCCGTGGTGATCTTCTGCCTCGTCCAGATTGAACACGTCACTAGCGTCGTCGTCATTAGCGTTGTTGTATTCTGGCTTGTCGAAATCAAACACGTCATTGGCGTTGTCGTCTTGTTCCTCTTGCAGATCAAACACGTCGTTGGTGTCATTAGCGTCGTATTCTCCTGATGCCAGAACCGTACGTTAATGTTGTTCGTATCAAAAAAATGAAAGAAAAAATGAGTAAGAAGCAGCACATTACCATTGTTGTAGTCCTCCAGAATAGGCTCGTTGAGATTAAAGGGGAGATTGCCGTCGTCATCTTCCTCCATACGAACGTTTAGATCGAAGGCATGGAGGACATGAGCCATTGCGCCGTACGGATTGCTGTGGAGGAGTAGGTGTAGAAAGAGAAGAAGTTAAACCATGGCTGGATGAAGAAGCAAGTGAAGAAGAAGCAAGACAGTGAACAAGCAAGTGAGTAGCACATGAGGCCGGTGTTTTAATGCAGCAGGCAGTCGAGCCGTCGGACGTGGTGAGCGCGAACCCATGAAAATGACGCGCCCAAGCGAAACAAACGAACGAAAGAAAAAAAAAATCACGCCAACCTGAGCGAAAAATACTGAGGCTTGATTGAGGGTTCGAACTGTAGACCTCCAGCCTTGTGCCTTAAAGCGCTTACTAGTCAGGCTAAGAAGAATCATTGTATAGGAGACACCCGTTGGCGTATTTAATAAGGATAAAGAAGGAAAACTCCCTCCTAATTAATCACTCTTTGGCACGTCTTGGTATGTACAATTATGTCCTAAACGACTCCTAAAACCGGTACGGAGGGAGTAACTATTAATATTTTAATATATATTTAATTAAAGTTATTTTTTGGAAACCGTAAACGACATATATTTAATGACAGAGGAAGTATTCCAAAGCTGGTATAGGTATGCAGAGACATACAGCTGGAGAAAATAGATGTCATCATTCATCTTCGAGTCCTCGTGCTTCCAACGTGTGTTTCATGTGCTGCTCTAGATTTTTGTTAGGCGAGACAACATACACCTCTACAAGAGATTTTGTGAGTCGACGAGACTACCATCTCGTATGACAGACCACTCACTACTAGCTAGAGAATAGACCTTTGGTATATTTTATGTCCAGAACTAATGTATGTATTAATCCTAGTTCTAAGTTTTATGAGTTTCGAATGACCTTTAGTCTCGGTTGGTAACACCAATCAGATTAAAAAGACTACACTAGCCTCGGTTGGTGTTACGAACCAAAACTAAAGGTTCTTGACCCGAACCGATGGGTTAGTTCAAAAGGGAAACATCTCATTTATTATTAGATGTGTTGTGTAGGTAGGGTGGTAAGCTATGCGTGAGGCAATACATGAGGTCTTGAATCTCGCATGACGCAGTGGTGGGTGGGAGACATTTTTTTATAAAAGTTGCGAGTACCTTTAGTCTCGGTTGTGGCAGTCGGGATTAAATGTGAAGGGTCTGCTTATCGATGGTGGACCCTACGGGCTCCCCATGGACCGGTACTACATAGAAGTGGGCCTTAACGACACGCGCAGAACCGAAAACCGCTCGGATTGTACAAGGAAAGGCGTCCGAAGCATAGCTTAGGACTATGGCATTGTATTCGAGTAGGATTCAAACGACCCTCTACGACACCTAGACTATAAAGGGTTGCTGAGGGTATCTCCTAAAAACAAATTGCACGTAAGACACTAGAGGCAACATACATCGTGTAAAGAATAGTCTAAGCAATATAACACAAATAGGCTAACGCTGACCGGACGTAATGTTATTACTCGACTAAGTCGAGGGCCTGAACCAGTATAAATCATGAGTCTCTTTGCGTAACCGCTGAGTTTCGCCATTCGCCGAAGCCCAAACAACTATTCCAGGTTACCACATGACATGCTATCAGTGGTAAAATATTACCAGACCTTTAGTCCCAAATCCGTAGCGACAATTGGAAAACGGGAGCTACATCACGTTTGCAACTGGGAGTAAAGGTTACTTCTCTTACAGTGACCTGTGCCTACGTGGAGCCTTGGGCCGTCGCGTTGGGCATGGCATTAGCGTGCATCTGCGTTATGAACATTGATAGCCTCAAGTCTTCAACATCTAGCATGGCAGCAACTTTGAGACCACCATCTTTGTTATTGTTAGCCCGCGGTAAGCATGCACTAATTCGGGTTGTTTGGCAACACATTTACCTTTGGGCTTATAAACCAGCACTTATTATAAATCAAGGGGTAAACAAACAGAGGGAGTAGCTGTCTTCCAGAGATTTTAAACACTTTTGCAGACCGAGTCTTTTTCACGTTGAAATACAAAAAACTCCGCCTTTTCTCACCAGAATGGGTAATACGTACTCACAAACCTCGTTAACCCCTCTTAATATAATGCATCCACAGGTACATAGGAGGGCAACTACGAAGGTAACTAAGATCAGTTGCTCAGTCAAAACCGTCGTGCATGGATAAGAGAATATTCCAAACGAGCTCCATTGGAATCATAAACACCCCTTCGGATTCACTTGCTCCCGGTCCAAATTGCAGTAGAGACGCCGGCTAAAACCTGTGCTGCGACAACATGTCCATAGCAGCGTCATCGATTCACCCGTCCGTCCGTTTTGCCGTCCTTGCGACATGTCCAAGGCCGTACCCGTACGTCTCCGTTTTGTCACGTAACTACTCAGCAACCGCATTCGCCGAGCTATAAGAAGGCTCCAAGCATACTCGTTGCGACACCAAGCCATCCAAGCAGCAAAGCATAGCTCGAGTGCAAATTCTATCTGCTTACACGGTTGAAGCGGCAGCACTCGATCTGCAATGGCGAACCACGGCGCCGCCGCCCTCCTCCTGATGGCGTCCCTCCTCGTGGCGGTCGCCCTCTCCGCCGGGGCCGCCGACGCGAGCCTCACCGTGCGCCCGGCCCTCCGCGGTGCCAACAGGCTCACCGTGCGCCGCGACGCGAATGGACGAGGTATGCCACAACTGCGCATCGATCCGGCATAATGAAATGCATGCATCGATCTGTGCCGCCCGGCCGTGCGTCGTTGTCTTTTGACCGTATATATGAGCGTGCGTGCCAAATGAAATGAAATATGTCGCAGGTTACGCGGTGCATGCTGCGCCGGCGGTGCCGGAGCTGAACTGCATCAATGTGCACGGGGTGCAGCCGGGCGAGACGTGCTTCACCCTGGGGCAGAGCTCGGGGCTGACCCAGACGCAGTTCCTCAGCTTCAACCCCAACATCAACTGCGAGTCGATCTTCGTCGGCCAGTGGGTCTGCCTTGACGCCACACCCGCTTGAGTACCTGCCTGCCTGGCTTTGCATTGCGTTGCCCCCACGTTCGTCCCTGTGTCGTGTCAGTCGTGCTTTGGCTTTGAATAGTAATAAGGAGGCGTGTCCTGTTGTGGTTTCGTTCTTTGCTATGTGTTCCCCTCCATGTATGAGCAAAGTTGCTTATCAGCTAGGGTTATCCGTCGTATTTTTCAGTATTCCTTTTTAAAACCTCACTTTTCAGTATTATTGTGTAGTGTTGCGTGTCACTCCGTTCCCCGCAACATATTTTTCTATGAAAAAAAATTGATTTCGTTGGTTTGGTAATCATGTATATGTGTTCGTTGTGTACCGTGTGTTTCTTCATTTTGTCCATCTTGGACTCTGCTAATTCAACCGTCGCCGGCCTAAAACGTCTCCTCACGGTCATCAAAAGTTATACAATTTTGAATAATTAATAACCTTCGGAAAATACGTCATTAACTAGGTAAATGGTAGTATAAGGAACTAGGCCGCGCTAAGCTCTGTAAACTCCATTTCTCTCAAAATGTAAACATCTTATAAACATTACCACTAGCCACGAGAGCTGAATAAATTCAGGTGGGAAATGAGAACCCGCCCCCTGACAATAAAAAAAAGCATATAGTAAGGAAATATACAAGGCCAAGAAAACCTCGACGTGGTTTAACTCGTGTTGAAGAAGGGGTTTTGATCTGATCCTTGGCTTGGGTTGTTAATTTAGTTCCATGAGGAGCATGTCTATAATTGACTAGAAGGAATCAAGGGGCGATTATTGTTTCTAATAAGGATTAGAAACCGATATTACCGTACCTTGCACACAACAATTCAACAAACCACGCCCACTCCGCGCAACGTCAACTTTGCATCCTAAACACCATAAAACACCATAGCGGAGTTAGTCACTACTGCTTTAGCCTGGAAACAATGGATGCTATATTTTGTTGGCCCAGAGGTAGTTGGTTGTGGCTTCGGTCGGAATCGTAGGAATGCACTGAGGTTTTTTTTACTAGGTTTTGGTTTTACTCTCTTGTACTGCTAGTTGCTAGGCTTATTTAGAAGGAGCGAAATTTTCAAGTCTCTCTGGGGATGTCATAGTGCCCATCAGAGCTTGGTACAACCATCGTTGAGAAAGGTGATCCATGATACAACCATCATTGAGAAAGGCGACCCATGGATCGAATATTTGGAATTGGCAAACTTGTTGTCTATGTTGGGGAGGACATCGTGAAACTCCGTTACTCAATAATTGTCATCGTTACTGTGCATGTCATAAGTTTAACTCGATTTATAGAAAATACATTCAACATTTATATCTTCGAATAAATTAATTAAAAAACTAGATTCAAAGATTTTTTCAATGATACTAATTATTATGTAGCATACAGATTAATATATGTAGTCAAAAAATGTTTCTCGAGAAGTGAAAACTTTAGATATTTAGGGCCGGATGGAGTACGTATAACCAGCAATAGATGATCTGGTTAACTCAAAGGCTTGCAAGCGCAATATGTTGTTGCCTGCATCTCGCATGGATGTTCATGCTCTCGGTGTCGTTTGGCTTGTAATTATTGAGTTTTATTTATATTTAATAAGATGTCACAGTAAGCACTTTCTATGACGTGATAATATTTTTAAGAAAAGGATGTGATGAAACTCTCTTATCACGATTACCCTCTATGAGTCATGATATTAAATATCTATATAACTATATAATGTAACTTTTATTAAGAATGAGTGCGCGTGGAGGATCCGTTGAGAGTGCCCCGCCCGGTTCACAGGGCTGTTGGCCTACCAAGCAAGCACTTGCCCACAGCTCCGGCTGCCTGCCAAGCGGGCTCAGCGCTCTTACAATTCATATTAAGCAATAAAATAAGAAGAGACAGCTGCATGAGTAGGCGAGCCCCTACCACTAGTCCGGCTAGCCTTCTTCGGGCAGGAAGCAGGCCGGGCCCGACGGGCGGGCATCTCCCGCAACGCAAGCTGCATTGTTCGCCACCACCCGAGAAGCAAAAGATTCGAGAGTCAAGGCGGAAAAGACAAGCATCGAAAGCTGGAATTGGAAGTCGAAAAGTTGGGATATACGGTTCGGTGGGATAGTTTTATATTGTCAATAAGCCGATATGCGATATCAAAATCCTTTCCATCCACATTTTAGGAGATGCCCTATCTTCCCTTAAAGAGCCAGACGAGCGAGCAGAGCCCAGGAAAGAGGTCAGATCGTCATAGAGCAGTCGACTATAAGTATAAGACTGTTGGCCTGAGAGAAGGCAGTCTCTCTCGAGAAACATGGCCCAATTTCTCTTCTTTCTTTTCACACGGGTCGAACTCTAATTCTAGAAAGAATCTATCCCAATTCTCTTTCTTGGTTTAGCAGCTCGTCCCAAACTAGTCTTTCTCAGGTAAGCGAGGATTATATATATTACTATCAATGTGTGTTCAAAAGACGACCTCGTCGAGCTTTAGCTTTTAGAAAGAATCCTCCTAGGGTTGCCGAATTTGTACTAGTGTGCAGGAAAAGCATAAAAAACCTTGGTTTCCCGTAGTGAGACCGCTTCCATTGGAGAAATCGACCCTTGCCAGTAGTATAAAGCGGTGTCCTTGTTCGGATGGAGGGAAGGCTATCTGCCTACATCCACTTACATGGGACTACCTCCTTCCAAACAAACACTCTGATCATCGGCTCAAAATCGATCTGTAGGCACAGGAGAATGAATCGGATAGGGCTACTACTTATTTTTAGGAGACTTACTTACGCGGTACACTTCCTTCCGTCAGCGTAACTAAGAGAGCCATTCCATTTAGTGCGAGACAGAATGGGCGGGCACAAGCGGTCTGGTGTCCGAGCCGATTGGTCAGACGGGCATGCTCTCCCCTCTGCGTATCGAGAGAAAGAAACAAATGTATTCAATATACAAAAGGAGAGAGAGGGATGAGATGGCTGAGTGGTTGAGCCCTTAACTCTATCAATAGATAAATCTTGGTGCGTGGCGGATCCTCAAGGACAAATGATTGATTTACCTATTCAAAGCAATTTACGCGAGGGACTTTCTTTGACAGAATATATAATTTTCTGCTACGGAGCCCGAAAAGGGGTTGTAGATACTGTTGTACGAGTCCTAAAAACAACGTCATAGAACTCGTAAGTAAGACTAGCCTAAGTTTCCGAAAAAAATTGGAGGGTCGTCCTCGATGGAAAAAAATTGGGTGAAGGCCGGCTGTAGCGATGCCTTTGTGCAGCCCGTGTGCGGATGAAAGCCACGTGTGCTCACAGTAGATCCCACGGCCTGGTAGATTCGGCTGGTTCGTTGCTTTTTTCCCTCGGCACATCGGCTCGTTGCAAAGCTACGGCTCGGCTTGCTCCCTGCCTCTCCATCTGGTTTGGCTCATCCGATAGATTAGAAAGCTAATTATTGCCGTAAATTACGGGATCGAGGAAAAGGCCACGACTCCGACGTCCGGACGTCGTGACTACGACTACGAGAGCGCCGCCGCTAACAACGCCAAGGCCAAGCGGTTGGAGTTGTGATCTGCGACGCCTGTCATCGTCTTTCGACGGCAATCTGATCTGCGGCGCACGTCGGACCTGACGCCTCGGCTGCCAGGGAGCCGTCGCCGCTGCAATACATGGAGGACGATCCATCCTTGAGTGTTGCCACCGATGACGCTGTGGCCCTAGATGATACTGCAGACGTCCATGATTTTCCGTACACCATTCATGCAACACAGGTAGTGGAAGTGCTATTATTTGTGCAATATTTTTATCATTAATTATCACAAAAATGTCTCAATGTATTCTGTCACTAGGAGAACATCCATTCAAGTACTACACCCGTGGAGGCAACATCAACATTGCCTGAGACTGCATCAGTCGTGCACTTGCCTGAAGCCATGGTAGGAGTTGAAGTATGAATTAACACTCTTTTTCTATATGGTAGATTTTTTTTAAAAAAATGAATTCAGCATGGTTATGTAACTATATCCATCCTATTGTACTATAGGTCGTTGATAAAATTGGGAAAACTTTGATCACCCCGGAGGTTGGAATGACTTTCCCATCAGAGGACGAAGCTTATGAGATGTACATCACATATGCCGGTAAGGTTGGATTTAGCATTAGAAAGAGTTATATAAAGCGTAGAGCAGATAAGACAGTAAGCCAGAAATATATAGTTTGTAGCAATCAAGGACATTCAGAAAATAAGTCATCACAGAAGGACACTACAAGAACAGGTTGCGATGCTCGTGTTCAGTTTAGTGTCAGCAGAGAGGGGATATGGACAGTACAGAAGGTTATACTTGATCACAATCATTATCTTGCTAGTCCAAATAAGTCACACAAGTTAAGGTCTCAGCGACGTATTATAGATGCGGACAGAAAACTAATTGGTCAAATACGAGAAGTAGGGATGAAGTCAGCCCAAATATATGAGTTCATGAAGGAGTTTTATGGAGGAGAGGGACAAGGTGCCATTTTCTCGGATGGATTGCAATAATGAGATTGATCGTGAGCGTAGGAAATACTTAGAATCTAATGATGCAGAAACACTATTGAAATACTTGAAGAAAAAGAAAATAGAGGATCCTTCATTTTTTTTATGCTATTCAGGTAAATAAGGAAGATGGTCGGATAACAAATTTCTTTTGGGCAGATGATCAATCTATCACGGATTACAAGTGCTTTGGTGATGTTGTGTCATTTGACACCACTTTTCAAACAAATAAATTTGAGATGCCTTTTGTGCCGATCTTTAGAGCCAATCATCACAAGCGCACGGTAATTTTTGGGGCTGCACTTTTATATAGTGAGACTATTGAATCATTTGTTTGGCTCTTTGAAACCTTTCTGGACGCAATGTCTGGTAAGCATCCCAGCACAATATTCACTGATCAAGATGCAGCCATGGCGGGAGCAATTGCATACGTATTCCCAAATACAAGCCATCGACTTTGTTTGTGGCATATTTGTCTGAATGTTGTTAAACATCTCGGGCATGTAATTCGTGATTCAGATAACAAGTCTGAAAACTCAGAAAAAAAGAAAACAAGTTTCTAACTGATTTTAAGAGATGTGTGTATGAGGACAGGTCAGAGGAATACTTCATTGAAAAGTGGAATGAATTGTTGAGGGAATACAAACTTGAGGATAACTTATGGATGCAAAACCTGTATAGTATACGGGCAAAGTGGGCTGCTACGTACTGTGACTCTTTTACGGCGGATATGAACTCAACTCAGAGAAGCGAAGGTATGAATAATGTCTTAAGAAAAAAATTCGGCGAAAGCTCGGTCTGTCCGAACTACTTGTAGAATGTGAGAAGGTTTCAAATAATCTTCGTCAAAATGAGTTGGATGATGATTTGAAGTCACGTAGCAAGATCCCTGTCACTTATATCACAAATTTACCTATGTTGAGGACTGCAGCTGAATCGTACACAAGGAGGATGTGTTCCGAGTTTGAGGAAGAATTCAAAAAACAATTCACATTGACTTGTAATTTAGTGCAGACTGAAGGGACAAACTTAACATTCATGATTATATATATGCAGTCTGAACATGGTGCAATAGTGGTATTTAATAAAGCATATTCCACCATTGCATGTTCTTGCAGAAAGTTCGAATCCATAGGTACGTATGCACATTTCGATCAATTTGCAATATAGATTGTACTACATCAGCTGAAAATATTATCAACTATATTTATAGGTCTTTTGTGCAAGCATGCGCTTAGGGTCTTCAATACGAATGGAGTTTACAATTTGCCATCTCAGTATATACTAAATAGATGGACAAAATATGCAAAAAGAGGATTTTATATTGAGAAGCAAGAAAGTTAGAAGGAAGATTTAAAAACACATGCTGCTCTTATCTCTCGAAATGCGACATCTATTGCATTGAAATGTTCAGTTTCAAAATAGCTCCTTGATGATTTCCAAAAAACTATTGAAAAGTTTGACTTAGAGGCAGATGCCCGTCTAAGAAAGATGCAAGAAGAATCCAATGATCCTCCAGTAGTTGTGAATGAAGGTGGCAGTAACACTTTAAATGGTACAATAAGTTTTAGAGTTCCCCAAGTGGTAAAAGGTCCAAAGACTTCACGCTATAAAAACGTGGTTGAAAAGAACACAGGAAAAAAGAAGAAAAATACTAATAAGAAAGGTACAGATCATATCCATTCTATTTAATTTTCCCCCTATGGCTACTTGTACAATAATTCTTTTATTTCTTATTTATAGATCGGGCTAAAAAAAAGATCCCAACAATGGTGCAGAAGAGAGAGATGGAAGCGATGATCCGAAACAATTGATCGTAATACATGACTTGGACTCAATATTTGTTTTGCCATATTTTTTTACCTGCTATGAATTTCTATTAAAAATAATATTATATACACAAGACCTTCATGCTAGTACCATTGGCAATAACACTGCAATGCCAATGTTTTAAAATGAAGTGTTTGGGCAATCTTCAGCTATGGCTACTTCGTTTATCCAAGGCGGACAAGCTAATAAGGCCACAATGCCGTTGTTTGCAACTGATATGTATGGGTCATCTTCGAACATTGCCGCTCCTTTCTTCTAAGGTGGACTCACTAGTCTTCTGCTTGGAGTCGAACAAGATGCCACATTGTCCAAATCTGCTAGAAAGTTACACTTCAATGAATAATAGTCATTCTAATTCCAGTTTGAATTAACAACACTTTGTACGACTTAGCTGCATTCATGTTCGAATTTCAGTCATAAACATTCAGTATCATTTTTTCATACAAACATTCAAATGCATTCTGAATTGTATCATTTTGACATACAAACATTCAGTCATCAACATTCAGATGATGTGCTTGAGAAGACCCTTGTTGTTTGATAACAAATAATATGTACTATCAACATTCAGATGATGTGCTTGAGAAGACCCTTGCTGTTCGATATCAAATATAGTAGTAATATGTACGGAATACTGAATACAAGGACATTGCAGACAATGAGCTCTCAATCTTTTTCTGGTTGCTGAACCACTGCAACACAACTCAGAAATTAATGTCAGGCTAGCTTATGATGGAGAATTACACAGATCCTTGATGACTAGGCAGTCGGCTCAGTGAGATTTGCCAAGCTCCAGAGGAAACGACTGCACACACCATCTTTGGATGCCTGAATGCAAAGCAGTTCTGGACCGCTCTACAAATCAACTAGTTCCTATTGGCTACTTAAGAGCCGCTAATCAATATATTTCAGGTGGGGGATTCTCTCCCCTGTTGTTGATTTCTCAAAAAAAAATCCTTTCCTGCTAAGAAAACAAAGCTTATCCATGTCAAAAGAAACATACAAATGACTGGAAACTTGGATCCGAGTTTACTATAATTGGTAGAAACTCTCAGATTACAAAGAAGGGATACAATCATTAAACAGCAGTCCTATACATAGTTCTATGTCTGTCACTGGCATTCCATCGAGCATGTGGTGGGCTTTGGGCGCACCGACCCATGCTTGCATGAGGACCTTTGTCCGACATAGTCACCGACGGATGGACGACCCATGGAGAACGCAGGTGACCTTCGCCCTCCACTGCCTCCTGGAGACGATGTCCAGCAGCACCATGCAGCTGCCTCCCGGAGACGCTATCCAGCAGCAGCATACCGCGCGCGGTGTGCGCGGCGGCCCAGCCCCATCGGCGGTGACGAATCGTACGAGACTGCACGATTAATGTGACTGACCTCCATCCTCCGTTGCCTCCACGGAGATGCAGCTCTGCAGCGGCATGGTTTGGCCTCGTAGCGGCACGGCGGCGGGGATGTGGTCAGCACTAGAGCGTACAATCACCAGATTTTCAATTCTCATCTAATCTAATGGCTAGTTGTGCAAGCCGTGCAAGCCGAGCCATAGCTTTGCAACGAGCCGATGTGCCGAGGGAAAAAAGCAGCGAACCAGCCGAACCTTACCTGGCCGTGGGATGTACTGCAGGCACACGTGGCTTTCATCCGTGCACGGGCTGCACAAAGGCATCGCTACAGCCGGCCTTCACCCAATTTTTTCCCTCCTCGATGGCCGGCCGAGCCACCGATCAAAAGCAGGCGAGGAAGGCAAGAGTGCTTCCTGCCCTCTGAAGTGAAGACATCCTATCAACAATTATATACAGAGATATATATCAATCATACACCCCGTACCACACGTGGACAATAATTTAACCGGAGCAGTTCGTACCTACTGTTGAAATAATGGAAGGCGCCATCGCAATGCATATGAATTAGACACGTCACGTAGTTAACATGAAGATGATTTGGCATCGATCATTGGTAGTATAGTAGCTACGGAGTATATATATATACTGAGCCACACGCCCACACCCACACTGTAACTACCAATGCAGCTAGCGAAAACCTGATCATTGAGTCCTTGACTCACCCTCCGATGGAGATTCCAGAACTGCAGAAACAGTCAGTATATACCAAGCTACTAGCTCGGGGCCAAAATTAGCAGCAGCGGGTAGAACAGGGACCGGACCGGAAGGCGTCGCCACCATCCATTCCCATGGTGGAAGACGACGGGTGATTTGATTGATTTGAGCAGGTGATGTGGCCACCTTGTTCACTTGTGTACTGTCCCGGTTGCCGAGGCTAACAACTTTGCTTCCTTTCCGAGTGAGATGCACAGCACAGGCACAGCCGCCGGCCCGGGTTCGCAGCGTTTCGATCCGTCTCTGTTCGGTGGCTCTGCGCGGATAGAAGCAAAAAAAACTTCAGCATCACCAGGCGCGCGGTAGAGCACGCATGCATGGTGGCGACAAACGCCAGTTAGGTTGATTCCGTCACCAAGCACGTACTGTACGTGCGGACGCGCCGCGCCGCGCCCGTGCACGACGCGACGACGGGGAGGTGAGCTACGTTACGTACGCTCTTGCTCTTGCTAGCGGCGTATAGCTGCTTACTGCTTGCTATATAGGAGCATCACGCGTCGAGTCCTGCGGACGCCATCCTCTCTGCTCCATCACCCAAATGCCACGGCCTCAGCACCTGGCCTGGCCGGCTGGCCACCACGCGTAGTCGTCGTCACTACTCACTACTCAGTAGCAGCCATCCACGCCATCTCGATCAGCCTTGCCAGCCGAGCTCTCGCCGCACCTGGCCGCGGCCACCTCATCCGCGGCCTCGTCGTCGTCGTCGCCGCCGTCCCCTCACGGTGCGCCGCGGATCAGAGCCGTCGAGCAAGACGATAGCAGGCTGCCTCCGCCGCCGACGACGACGCGGGGAGGAGGCAGGAAGAAGCGCCCGAGCGGGAGCAGCTGGGCGACGGAGTGGGACCGCGCGTACCTGCTCGCCTGCGCGGCGGGGCTGGTGGTCGACCCGCTCTTCCTGTACGCCGTGTCCGTCAGCGCGCCGCTCATGTGCGTCTTCCTCGACGGCTGGTCCGTGGACGCCATGCACGCATCCAACCTGCTGCTGCGGCTCCGGGACGCGTGGTGCTCGCCGCCGAGGCGGGAAGACACGGCGGACGAGGAGGAGGCGCAAGCGCAGCCGGGCCGCGGCGGCGACGACGTACCGGAACGGGCGAGGTCCAACAAGCAGCAGGGGGTTTTCTTGGACGTACTGGTCATCCTACCAGTGATGCAGGTGCGTGCGCCGCTGGTCCCTATCCCTGCATGATTCTCGTGTCTTCTTTTGAAAACTGGAATGCTAGCGCTTTCATCTGTCTGTTCTTGGGCAACAAATAGAAAAAGTGAACAACTTTTGTTGCTGCGCACATGATGAATTAATTTAGCTGGGGCGATCGAACACGCAATGGAACGCACCGGCTTTTTTGTGTTATATCTAAAAGAATGGAAAATGTTTTTTTCGCTATAACAAATACTCTGTACTCATCAGAGTTAGACTTTCCTGAGCCCGCCATTATAGCATGGATTTCCTCGATCGGTGTACAATGTTCAATATATACTCCATGCTGACAGATTGGAAACCTTGCCCAAAAAAAGACCACTGAAACAACGGAGAATTTTGGAGCCATCGACATTGTCAACGTCCATTAGTCCCTCCCTCATAAACCATACTCCTACCTTCCATACCGTGGCAGCACGCTGAATGCGGCATCGCATTTCGCCGTCACATTCTGCAGGCCGAGCAAATAGCTGCATGCATGTGATCCGCTGCTGCTCCGAGCACTAGCCAGTAGCCCACCTAGCTCCGCCATCTTTCTGGCGCTCTGCACCCGGTAACGTGTGGCGACCTGGGATGCCGATTATTATTTCCAGTGGTCTCTAGAGAGAGGATCATTTGAAGCAGCGACCTCTGCACGTACGAAAGTCGGTTCCGTTTATCGGCGTGGCGTTGCAGGATGGGACCATTGTGCTTGCGCAATTCAGTGCTGGACCATTGTAGCCTGCAACTGCAATGCATGCTGTACTCCGCCGATTAGGCCCGTTCATCAACCGATGTGTTGTGAACCAACAATGCGTTTCCATCAACATCAATCAATGCAGATTTAAACTTCTTTCCAACGAGGCCCAAACGATCTCTGTACTGCACCTACCCCAGTCCCCTTCACTTGGGACTGTGGACGCCTGGTCATCTTTTCAGTGGGTACCATACCATGCATGCCGCGTGACCATTTTTTGTTCGTTCGTTGGTTGGTTCGCAGGTGGTCGTGTGGGTGGCGTCGCCGGCGATGATACGCGCCGGGTCGACGACCGCCGTCATGACCGTGCTGCTGGTGGCGTTCCTGCTCGAGTACCTGCCCAAGATCTACCACTCCGTCCGCGTCCTGCGCCGGATGCAGGACGTCTCCGGCTACCGGATCGCGCTCAACCTCATGGCCTACTTCGTCGCCGCTCACGTGAGTCCTCCGTGTTCTCTCTCGTTCGTTCCACCCTCATCTTCGGTGAACTCGTCTATCTCGCCGGTGCATGCATGGAAGTCAATATGGCATAGTACACCTTGCCCAACCGCCGCATCCTCCCAAGGCTAACAAAGGCAACTGTGACCAGGCATTTTGTCGTGAATGCACGGGCATCTTACCACTAATGGCGGCCCTCTCGGCGAATGCCATGATTCTTCTGTGACAGCTAGGCATTCATTGCCGTTCTTGGTTGCCTGCAGGCGGTGGGAGCGTGCTGGTACCTGCTCCACCAAGTGCCTGAGGGAGCAGTGCGCGCAGGCCGGGAGCGGGTGCGCGCCCTGGGCGCTGGCGTGCGCGGAGCCGCTCTACTACGGCGGCACCGCCACCGCCACCTCGCGCGGCGTGGCCGTGGGGGCGGACGCGGACAGGCGGCTCGCCTGGGCCGGCAACGCCACGGCCAGGGGCATGTGCCTCGACAGCGCCGACAACTACCAGTACGGGGCCTACCAGTGGACTGTCATGCTGGTGGTCAACCCCAGCAGGGTCGAGAGGATTCTGCTCCCCATCTTCTGGGGACTCATGACTCTAAGGTAGGTGAAACTGCTGTCGCCTTCACCGCAGATTATCCCTAGCTCCATTATTGGATCCACCGATGCGTGTTATGGTGGATTCATGGTTTGGTTTCAGTAACTTGACCTGGCTACTGATGTTGTGAATTTGTTTCACTGCTTTTCTGCTGGCGCTGCAACGAACAGCACCTTTGGGAATCTGGAGAGCACGACGGAGTGGCTGGAGATCGTGTTCAACATCATCACCATCACCGGCGGGCTGATTCTCGTGACAATGCTCATAGGTAATGACGAAACGGTCGCAGTCAAAAGTAAACAGGGGATGCCGAGTGCATGCATGTGGTCTGTACGTACGACGACCGTCTTGATGGCTGATGGTCGACGATGCCTGCGATGCGAAACGACGGCAGGTGTTCCTGAACGCGACGACGTCCAAGAAGCAGACGATGCACACGCGGCTGCGGGGCGTGGAGCTGTGGATGAAGCGCAAGAGCCTGCCCAGGAGCTACCGGCACCGGGTGCGGCAGTACGAGCGGCAGCGGTGTACGGCCACGCGCGGCGTCGACGAGTGCCGCATCGTCCGTGACCTGCCGGAGGGCCTCCGCCGGGACATCAAGTACCACCTCTGCCTCGGCCTCGTGCGACAGGTACGCAGCAATTCGATCAAACGCACACACGCACCGGTCGAGACACCGACGTCTCGTCAGTTTTGGCCGCGTTGGTGGTGGTGCACCGTACGTACTGCTGCATCACGTGCCCATCGCGTGCGTAACTGACGCGGGCAAGCGGCACAACCGCAGGTGCCGCTGTTCCAACACATGGACGACCTGGTGCTCGAGAACATCTGCGACCGGGTCAAGTCTCTCATATTCCCCAAGGGAGAAGTTGTAAGCATACTCACGACCAACATGCTGGTTTCCCCTTTAATTTCCTGCCTGCAGTTTTTTTGGGGGGCAAAAAGTCAAGATTATATTCTATTGATCTCTGTTTATGTATGATATGATGACTCATCATATATCAGATTGTCAGAGAAGGCGACCCGGTGAAGAGGATGCTGTTCATCGTGCGCGGGCACCTGCAGAGCAGCCAGGTGCTCCACAACGGCGCCAAGAGCTGCTGCACGCTGGGGCCGGGCAACTTCAGCGGCGACGAGCTGCTGTCGTGGTGCCTGCGCCGGCCGTTCCTGGAGCGGCTGCCGGCGTCGTCGTCCACGCTGACGACGCTGGAGAGCACGGAGGCCTTCGGGCTGGACGCCGCGGACGTCAAGTACGTCACGCAGCACTTCCGCTACACCTTCAGCAACGACAAGGTGCGGCGCAGCGCGCGCTACTACTCGCCCGGCTGGCGCACGTGGGCGGCCGTCGCGGTGCAGCTCGCGTGGCGCCGGTACAAGCACCGCAAGACGCTCGCGTCGCTGTCCTTCATCCGCCCGCGACGCCCGCTGTCGCGGTGCTCCTCGCTCGGCGAGGAGAAGCTCCGCCTCTACACGGTGCTGCTCACGTCGCCCAAGCCCAACCAGGACGACCTGCTGTGACTCGTGACTGAGGAGATGCATTGCATTGCATGCGCGACAGGAAGGGCCGCGCGCGTGTCTGGAGTCTGAACAACAACGAGCCATGGAGTCCGGGCTCTTCTGTTCAGCGGAGTTGAAGCAAAATGCAGCTTGGCTGGTTCTCTGATGTTGCATGCGCGGATGCGCCTCAGACTATTTATTAAGACTGGTTTTCTTCTAGTGCATACTACGCATGTGCAGCAGCCTAACAATTTTTTCTCTCTTTGCGAATATACACCAGCCTGCTGCCTGCCTAACATGCCAATTCACACTCAAGGTTACATGTTTACAAGTGATACGGAAAAAAAGTTACAGATTCTCAGGCATTTAGGCAGCAATATAAAGGTGATAAGAAACCTAGCAAAAATAAATTTGATTGTCAATGGCCAACATAACTCAAAACTGACATAATCAAAACAGATAAGCTAGAAGAACATATTGCCCTACCTCGAAAACAAAATATTGCATATAATAACATCTGAATCGGCTCAGTGTGCATCACGAAATAATAATTGGCAAGGTCAAAATTTGGTATCAGAAACCTTGCTAGGCTAAGCTTCGAAAATAGTGGGGCAGAAAAACTGACGCAAGTAGTACTAGTAGCATCTGGAACGTAAGTGGGCTACAAAATTGGGAGATTTGAATTTATATGCTACTTGAGTCCCTTCCATAGATGAACCGCCTCCCCAATCTGATACCACAAGCATCCTTGTGCGCCAACTGAATTGTTTGCTGTATTCAACAAGAGTAAACGACAATGAAAACCAGCATTCAATTAGATATGTAAGATGGAACATACCGAGAGACCGGGACAAGAACATACCTTGCATAGACAGAATACCACAGCCATTGGGTGCTGTGTCCAACATGTACCCAGTCACCAGGCAATTGATAAGCAGTTTGCTCTCCACCCAGTGGAGCGAATTGCCCAAGATGCCTGTACCTGTACATCACACGACAAAAGATTAGTAATTGCTGGGTTCCGGATGATCAAGCACACCCAATTACCCATGCAAATGGAAGTAACACCCAGTTACACATATCAACTATCAAGTACAGCAAAGTTACAAGTATGTTTTTGTCAGAATTTAGTAATCGATCAGTTACTTTAGTTCCCCCCATGTGAAGGTGTATCATAGCTTGGAAAACACACCTGAAAGGTTTGAACCGATGGCGCCCTGCACCTCTGATCCTTATAGGACCCTCAGGATATTCTTCACACGTCCTCATTCTGTTGAAGCAGTCTGCTAGGTAACTTCCCTCTTGTGCGGCAACCTGAACCAACAAGCAGTGCAACGTTAGAATAAAAATTACAGAAGTGATCTTGCCACTCTCTGAACTCAATGAGAGTCCACTTGAATACCTGAGCTGTTGCTGGGAGCATCTTGACTTGAGAGTCCACTTGAGCTAGGGCCTTTTTGAACTGTTCGATATCCAGTTCTTTCAACTCCTTGGAGCTACCATCCGAGACTTTAAGTAGATCGTGGAAGCCCTTCATTTGGTTGGATTTAAGATACAATTCCACTTGTGGGTATCTCTCATAGATGTCCCCAAGAACATCTTTTATTTTCTTCACAGTTAAAGTGCCAGAGTTATCCTTGTCTGCTACTCGGAATATGGCAGCAACATCTTCCTGAAAATGTTGATATGGCCCAATAAATATGTAAGCATATTCTAAATACTACTCCCTCCAGTTAGCTTTATATGATGTTTCAGACAGCGATTTTGACCTACTTGCAGTTTTATTTTGCTGTCTTAGTGAAAAATCCATTACCACAGTCCATTAAACATGCATGTAAGAAGATTGTGCTAGCTGACACAATACAAAATTTATTTGAGACAAAGTATTTGTATTTGTATTCACAAAAGAGACACGCATCAGCAGCTAGGAACTCAACACTAAAGCAACAACAATTTTATAATTGGTTCCTCTCTGGGTAACAACAATTTTATAATTGGTTCCTCTCTAGGTGAACACAGCAGATACATTTGGTATTAGAGACAGATTATAAAAAAGGTAAAGACAGTACACACAGTTTCCATTCTTAAGGCAGGTGTCAGTTTGAACAAAGAGAGGAGGCCATGAGTAGTAATTTTGATAAATAGGTGTCATACCCATGGTGTGCTTATTGGTATAACATGTTTTCAAGATTCAGTGGCATGAACATACCATGACTTTTCTTTGAGCAATTGTAGCACAGTCACCAAGAGCATATACATCCTCACACCCTTGAACCCTAAGCCACTCATCAGTAGCTAGCACACGCCGATTCCCCTGCAAAAGTCATGTTGACATTGAACTTGGTATGTACATAGACATTTTTCACTCGTGAATGGAGGAGAACAAGAATGCAAGATATACCTGACCAACTTGCTTCATGAAATCCATAATGATGGGACGGGTTCCAATTCCAGTTGACCAAACTGCCATCCCATAAGGAACAGCGACCTCTCCTGTAGCAGGATTGGTCATGGTAATATCCTTATCAGACACCTTCACGACCTTAAAATTTGTCTTCAAATCTATGCCATCCCTCTTGAACTTCTCTTCAGCAAATTGGGTGATTCTTTTGTCAAACCTAAATAAACCATGAAACATTATAAAAACATTTCTACAGATCTATAAGTATCAGGAGGCAACAGGTGCATTAAACATATAAGCTCATTCAGGAGATTTTTCTTGAGCCTTTCATATAACTGCATAAACATGCGAAACTCCACATAAAAAAATAGCAACTATGACACACCAAATCTTCAGAAACACTTTTTTGTTCTTTATTATAACAAAGAAAAGAGAGCAAAGACACATCTAACCATTTCACTTGTTGTCTCCACAATATAGCTGTGGGTTAATTAGAATGAGTGAAGTAAACATCAAAGTGGTTAAAAGCATCGAACGAACTTACATTGTAAGGATATGACCTCCTGCTTCAATTACTGAAATGTTTACGTACTTCTTTACATCAGGATACAACTTTGCCAAATCTTCATTCACAAAGTCGTGCAACTCTGCAGCAAATTCAACTCCTGTTGGGCCACCACCAATAATAACGAAATGAAGGTTCTTCTTTCGCTCTTCCTCAGAAAGGTTTGGAAGGGCAGCTCTTTCAAAACATTTCATGACACTCTTCCTGATCTTTTGAGCATCTTCTACTTCCTACAATAGTGACACTATCAAAAGCCACTCAATTTTTATACAAAATACATTAACAAAACGTTAGGATCATTACATGTTACATCAAGAGCAGCAGAAAACAGCAGTCATGGAATTATTTGAATCAAATAACAAAATTTAAATCAAACTTCACTAACTTGACCAAATTTGTAGAAAAAAGCACCAATATCTACAACATCAAATTAGTTCCATTAAAAATTCTCCATAAAGCACGTCCTGATAGTGCATTTATTTGAACTTGTAGATGTTAATGTACTTTTCTAAAAACTTGATCAAAGTTAGAAGTTAATTGAAAATGTAGGGAGTAGAACCAAGGTAAATCTAGCATCTATATAAAAATAAATATATAGCATGCAAAACCTTTGTTCGTCACAACTAGGTACATCATCGCTTCACTAGACCTTACAGTACTTACCTTTAAGAAATGGCAATTCTCAGTAACACCAGGGGTGTTGAAAGTATTAGGTCTAGCCCCAACACTGACAATCAGGTAATCATAATCCACAACAAATTCACCGTTTCCATTAATGTTCGTCCCAACATCTGATCTGCAGTGGACTTTTTTGTTTGCTGGATCAATCTTGAAGCACTCAGCCTCCCAAAATCGAAATGCACCATTTCTCTACAGAATGTTATACACAAACCAGTTGCAGAACTAGCACTTTATGATACATATCAGTTGTACAGTCCATAATATATCCTATGTACTGACACAGAATTAAAAACAACAAAATAGATGATCATTCAAGTACTATAAATTTGGAGCATATTCCCTTTTAGAACTATATAGACATACCTTTCTCACAATATTGTGAATTGGCTCCACGATACTACGTGCTTCAACTGTGCCACATGTCACACTTGGTAACAAAGGAGTGAAGGTGAAGTAATTGCGAGGTGATACCACATGGACATCATACATAGATGTGTCGATGTTTCTGAAGAAACTTGCACCTGCCCATCCAGTTCCAAGGATAACCACCTTCTTCTTGTTTCCAGTCCCATCACAAATTTGAAGAACCCGATTATCTTGACAAGCATAAGTTAGGGTGCTAGCTCTACAAAAAAAAAGTTAAAAGTGTCACTCCTGAAATATACACTAAGTAAAAAAGTAAAGTGTGCCTGTTGGATTGCCATAAAATTTAAAACACATCTGAGATTCATAATAAAAGTGTTTCAGTGAAAGGGCTAAAGATTGTTTTTCTTTCTGTATTATGCAATTCCAAACTGCTAAAAAAAGACGATTGCTACTTTTTAGTGATCATCAAACAGCATGGTGAACAACTAAATGTACTGCTGCGGAATTAGAAACACATTCCAGGTACAGGAACTAAAAAAATTCTTCTGCTATATCATTAACTAGATGACAAATAATAAAAATCATATTCACAAATATAGCATTGACATAGCAGACATAATTCATTCTCATGAGACATTGTTGTAACATGTTAAACACCTCGAGCACCTACTGCCGGCTCCCTAAATACCAGATTCAAAAAGTACCAGGTTAATCATCAACGAAACAACAAGGATAAACTGTGAAACAAGGACAACCTGATTTGAATTGCATGCATTGAGCATCATATTGTATGAGATCACAAATTCGAAATCACAAAATACTCATGTAATTTGCTGGATCACAAATTCGAAATCACAAAATTATTGTATGAGATCCCATAAACACTAACAAATACTACAAAACTTGGCACATATTTTAACATGGTTTTAACACTGACCTCAACAAACCAATATTGTGTGGTTTTAGCGAACCAAGCGCAAACAACAGACTGGTGGACAGAGATTTACTATAATGTAACATATTTATTTACAAAGTATAATATCAACCGAAGCAAAATAAAAATCCATCTGATTGGCCAAATGGAAAAACAAATATATTAACAATACTGAGCCTAAAACTAAAGTATGAGGTGATGAAACTATAGGAATTCAGGAAGCATCACATAAGGCGGTAGAATGAACCAAAGCATAGTATAGGAAGAGAAATGAAATTTTTCATCTTTTACCATCTCATTCAATCTCAATGACCAATAATAATAAGCACATAGATATATAGCGTTGCAATACTCTGGACAATATAAATCAATAAATACTTGGAGAACCCACGCTAAAACTGACATGCACCAGCTACCAGGCTAATTCATCCACGAAACAGGATGAAACGTGCATTCAGGAAGCACGATCTGATTCATGTTTTTACATATATATTGCCCAATCTTCCAGAAACATTCAATTTGCTATATAGATTGCTAATTTAAGATCACAAATCCTTGTTTCTGACCCCATAAACAACCAAATATATCAGCAGGAGAATGATGAGATCGATTTACTAATTTATCAAGCAGTTTAGCACATTTAATAAGGTTTTGATACGGCTGTGTTGTTTTAAGTTTTTAACCAAAAAAAAACTTAAGGAAACAAAATAGTGGAGGTGGATCTACGATGGCCTAACAAAATTGTGTTATATTCGCATAAGAAAAAAATATATAAGCAATTTAAACTTCAATCGACGGGCCGAATAACTTAAGAAAAAAAAACTCTACATAACGCTTTTGCTCCCAACCTGGAACTCGAAGGAAAAAAGCTCAGCAAAAGTTAATGAAACTACAGGAATTCAGGAAGATATGGTGGCACAATGCACCAGAGCACACGGCCCAACGCAGCACGACGGCGGCGCGGTTGACGGAGATCAATCAACTAGTAACGGGGGTGGAAAAATCACGTGGTCGAACAAAAACAAGGCAATGCATAGGGGAGGAGAGGCCGCTGGACGCACCCGACGGCGAAGAAGACGAGCCTCTTCTTCCATCGCGGCGTGCGGCGCACCGCCTCGGCGGCTCGGCGCACCAGCGACAAGCCGTTGCTCGCCATCGCTCGCTGGCAACAGCCCAGACTCCCTGGATCGCGTCGACGTAGGTGGGATACACGCGCGGCGCGGGGCGGCGGGGCAATGGTACAACAAGGATGGGGAGGAGCGGTTTGCTCGCTTCCCAAAACACCCGGCGGCGGACGGGGACGAGGACGAGGGCGAGGTCGAGGGCGAGCGAGGAGTCTCCTTGCCTTCCGGGGCGAGCCTAATATAGGAGTACTAGTGGAGTACAGGCTACAGCAGGTAGCCCTTTGCCTGCCTCGTCGTGCTGCCTATGCCTACTTTTCATTCCAACCCTCCATTGAGCGTGAAATAATGTAACTCTGCCAGGTTTGCTTTCCTTTCCGTTCGGTCGCGGTTACCACGTTCATACATGCACGCCCGAAAACCCGGCACGTACAGCATCTGACGTCGCAGGGATTGTCGGCCCGCGAACGTGGACGGTTGTGATGGTCGCGAGAGAGCGGGGGTAGGCGAGGCGTGCGCCGGGCGCGGATCATTGGCTTTTGAACCAAGAAAGAAACAAGTAAACGTAGGAGTAGTAGGACGGTAGGAGGGAAGTGCGGCAGCCGGAGATCCGGGTGCTGTCAGAACAGGGAGATTGCGGCGGCGCACCTGTACGCCCGCTAGGGTTTTCTTTTCTGGAATAGTACTCCCTCCCCCGGTCGTTACTTAAAAAATACAGTTTTAGCAAATATTTCGTCGTATCAATCTGGACTGTGATCCTGACGGATGGGCGATCAAAGACTTCTTTGTTTCCGCGAGATCGAGCGTCTGCTGCAGTCCACCTCAACGCCGGTGGTTTCCTCTGGCTTCTGGTGATTCAGATTTGGCGGCGTCGGCTGGTGTCGACGGTCTTCGTCAGCAGCGAATGCAGCCGGTTTACTTTCTCGTAGAATATAGGTTGGACAGCTGTCCTTCGTATCCTTTTCGAGGTACTTGTATTTGGACGTGTTTTTCTATTAATTAATACATGTATACTTTATCAAAAAAAATATAGATAAATCAAGCTATCTAAAATTAATCAAAATTATAAAATAATATCAATCAAATATGTATATTTTACATTATTTGTAATGAAATATATTTTTATAATATTCTTTGTTATAAATTTGGTCCTTCAAAAAGTTTTGTTAAAGGCAGAACTAAAATTGCATCCATTTCAGAGTAGAGCAATATTCCCTCTGTTTAAATAAAATTCAGTTATGGGCAGTGACGGACCCATGATTTGTTCAAGACTATAGCCAAATTTTAGTGGCAAAAATCATAGCTATAACTTAATATATTCGATGCATTCTAAATGACCTCAATAACTTATTTTAAATTTTAATAAAAATAGTGTCAAAAAATAACATCGGGCTCGAGCGAGATGCCGAGATTGAGTGAAGTTTGGCCTACTCTTCTTATTGGAATGTTTGTTGTTGGGCCAAAATTAAAAACTTGTTCCTAGGAATCTTGGCCAAGACTAGGGCTATGGCCCTACTGGCCCTAGGCCTAGGCCCGCCCCGTTATGGATTTGTGCAAGTTGGGTTAGCTTAGCTTTGATCAAGTTTGTAATATTTACATGTATTTCTCCAACTAGGTACTTTTTTTGCATATTATAAATGTTAGACCCCTTTTAGTAAGGCTCTAACTTCCTGCAACTCATTACAAGGAGTCCTGCCAAATAGCCATCTAAAAACGGTTTCTTAAAAGGAGTCTAGAGAAGCTTGAGCAGAAAAAGTGTCTTCTCTTAACTCATCCTGACAAATATAATATACTTTTTATAAAAGTTATTGGTGAAGCTAATTTTGTCCAATGCTTTCCAAAATGGTTTTAACTATACATGAGGGAATAAAGAAGTCAGAAGTCCTACCAAATATGGCATAAGTATTTTTCGACCCTTAAAAGGTGATAATTATATCCTTAGTGGACAAGGGAGTGCATGCCAAACATTTGAACTCAGTATTGAGATTCGCGGAGGTACCAGTTCAGGGTTTAGGGTTAGAACCTTAATTCTTTTTTCACTCACTAGGATCATATTACATTTTCTACTCTCTAACTCTTCCACACATTGCCATGAACCATTTCTGAGCTACTTGAATTTGGGCACTAAATGAATGTTGGAGTGACACCAAATTAAAATTTGATTAGCTAACTCTATACCTAAAATGTATATGAAACCTTAGTATTGGAATTACATGTCACTTTGCAATCATACAAGAGCTAACAAAAGGAAATTCTAAATAGGGGATTTAGTTACACATGAATCAGAAGGGGGACAATAAGGAAAGTTTCCAAGGGGTTGGATCTCATCATGTCATGTTCCATCCAAATTTCCTATAGATTGATACATTATATAGGAAATTTATAGATAGAATTTTAGGATGGTAAATCGTGTGTTCCAAAAAAGACAGATAAAACTCCTATAGATTTATGATACTAGAAAAAAATGAATTTAGAACTACATAAGATTATAAGTAGTCAAAGTTGGCTCTTAAGGGCACCCACAATGGGTGACTCATCAACTAGATCTAAACATTTTTTTAATATTTTGATAAAAGAGCGAGAGAGAGAGTAAGAAAAACTAGCTCTTGATAAAGAGTTAGGTTCATACACACATTCCAAGATCATGTGAGACTATCCATGTTATATTTATAAGCTATATGCTAAAAGTTAGCACTATTGATGTAGTTGCCTTAGAGCTAGTAACTACCATATACCATTGTGGGTGCCCTAACATTACAACAACAGACTGATTACAAATTACTTGCACGATAAACTCCTAGAGAAATTTTGTGGCGTGTGCTAATATTATTGAGGCCACACACATTCTAAATGAAAAAAAAACTCGACCCATAGGGTAAGATAGACCTTAGACATTTCTGATTAAGATGAACGGTAATCCTTCTTTACAAAACTCAAGAAAATCTTTGAATCTATGCTCCACATCCACCTATATACAATGGCGGCACCATTGTCTATGCATTTTGATGTGGGAGATTTTTTTTACTCCAACCTTAATCTTTGGTCATGACTCATGAGAAGTACTACTAAGGGTCTGTTTGGAAGCACACAACTAAAGTTTAGCTAGCTAAAATTTCAGTGTTAAATTTTAGCTAGCTAAAAAGTCTCATGGCTAAACTTTAGCTAGGTGTTTGGATGCACCATCTAATAGACTCAGCTAAACTTTAGCTAGTTTTAGCTATGTTGAAGTAGCTAAAACCAGCTAAACTTTAGCTAGAGTTTTAGCTAGCCTGTTTAGATGCATGACAACTAAATTTAGCTAGCTAAAGTTTAGTTGGTCCATCCAAATAGGGTCTAAAGCTAATTAATCAACTCGGCTATATGCACTAGTTCACTATTGTGCCTAGTTCACTATTCCAAACGAAAATACTTTGGGGCTACATGACTCACATCAGCGCAACGGGACACCTCAAGGGCATTCACCGTGACCGACTGTTCCATGTATGTAGGGCTTGTTTGGTTCAAGCCCTGGGACAAAGTTGTCTGGTCTTAACCTTGTCTGGACATTGCCTGTCATATGTTTGGTTGGTACCTTGAGATGTTGCCTGTACCAGGCAGGTGTGGCCTCGCCCAGACAATGGAAATTGGTCGTCTGGCGAGCGCGTGTGTTGCCTGGTCTGTAGTACTTTTTTTGATTCATGGTCTGTAGTACTTTTGATTAGTTTACTCACGGCTGGAAAAGAACCATGCATCGTGTGTTAGCTTTTGCATTTACCATTTCACTTGTCTGGTAAACTAACAGCTGGAAAAGAGCCATGCATCATGTGTTAGCTTTTGCGTTTACCATTTCACTTGTTTGGTTCTTATTTTCATTGACTGCATGGCTTCTTTTTATCTTGGCGATTTGCTTGATGATGGTCATAAAGGATCTATTAACCATAGTCCATAGGGCAAAACCTAAATTTTTCCTTGCAAATAGTGTGTCGTTGTTAGTTTAAGCATTTTTCCTAAGTACTGTGTCGTTGTCAAAAAAATTATTTTTGTTTTTTTATTAATTAACGATTATTGATTCATAAAAGGGTTTAATTTATTTTCCTTTATTAATTGTATTTATATTACTCATCAAATGATATTAAGATTATATATACTAGAAAGCACATTCCCTCTCTTTATTAAACTTTTCAGGCACAAGCTTCCAACCAAACAAACTATCTCTTTACTTGCCTAGCCAGGCAAATTACATCAAATTTTCAGGCAACTCCCAGACAACATTTTTTGTCAGGCAAGTCATCCAGGTCACCAACCAAACAGGCCCGTACTCCATGGGAATTGGAAAAGGCTCACGAATTGTACCACACTTGACTCTTGAGTTGCTTCTTGACTCTTGAAGTTGCTTTAAGTAGACTAATTTTAGCTGGTATTTATGTTTTTAGTTGTTTTTAGTAACATTTGTAGTTTTAGCTGGCTATAAAACTTTAGCTTCAGCTAACATTTTTTTTTTAGAGAGAGAGATCCAGACAGATTTCGTGGTCCTATTCCCTTTATTTATTTTCTTCCTTTTTTTTCGGTCAGACACTACTGTTCTGGGCCAAACGCAACCAAAAACATCCTAGCCTTTTCCCAAGAAACGTCCAAAAGTTAGGCCCATTACGTGTGTACCAACAGTACTATAGGTGGGCCTCACACGGTACCTATTCGTCGCCGCAGTCAGCACTGACCCCGCCCCGGGCCCCGCGGAAGGTCTCGGCCCCCAACTCTGACAGCGCCGTGGCAACTGGCTACCGAAAAAAAAAATCCAGGTATACTTGACCACGCATCCATGGGGGAGTGGGCGGACCGGCGGACTGGACCACGACGACTGAACCCGCACGGCCACACACAGCCATGAGCCATGCCACCGTCGCGACGCGCGGGCGGCCGCCGCTCTACCGCGACCGCGCCCCTGACTCGGAACGCTCCCGCACCGCAGCCCGAGAGCTGCCTGCGGCCTGCGCCTACCTGCCTGCAGACTGATGATTAGAGCGCGTGCGCAGGAGTATAAAGCTAGCTCCGCTTCCCCGGGGCCGCGGCCCGGGCTGCCGCTGGTTCCTAGCGCGTGGTGCGACCCGGGATTCCCTCGTGCTCCTCTGTCCCCTTCCCCCGCCCTGAGGGGAGGACCCCGCAGATCCCATCGAAATTCACGGCCGACCGAAACCCAAGCCGGCCCCTCCCCGGCTCCCGGCGACGACCAATTCCTCCCTGGTACTGCGTCTCTCTCTCTCTCTCTCTCCGTGTGTCTCTGCACCTTATTGCTATCCATTTTCTTCTTTCAAGCAATCCTGCGCTTGCACGGCGGGCGTTCGAGGTCGGCGTTCTAGGCCGGCGATTAGGCGACGCTAGGTTCACGGGAGAATTCGTGTCTCTAAGGATTGTTAGTTGGTGGTTTCCTCTCCTGGGTTAAGCGATTTCCCTGAGCTAACTAAGCAAGCATAAGCAACCATGATGAGGTGGTTAGGTGTATTGCCGCGAGTTGCTTGATCACCGTGAATCTAGTGTGGCTGGAGGTGCAACTGCTTGTTGGCCTTGGCCATGGGTGGCCGCATCAGGGAATCACAGAGGCTGAATTTTTCGCTTTTAGTTGCATGTAGAAATGGGAATTTTGTCTGGGAATATAAGGCATCGAATCTCGGTATTCCTTCTAGGTGTATCAGGATATACTTCTCTTTGCAATTTATGCTTCCAGCTTTCTGAGCACATGCATGTAGAACGGCCAATCATGGCAGGTGCGGTTCTCCTGACTTATGGAATATAAGGGAGTGTAATTATGTAATCATGAAGAACTATATAAAGTTTTATGCAATTGATGGTGCTTTGCCGAACCAGATTAACTTTCTGGTGTATTTTTATGGTTCATTGAATGGCGGAACCGTAGAGAACCACCAATTACTTTTTGAATAAAACTGAACTGCATAAATGATTGACTTGTGGAGTCCAAACCACGTTAGTTCATCTACTAATTCCTTATTGGCCAGAAATGAGAATCTTTTATTTTTCATGTGCATGTTGGGACATGCATGCTGTGCAATACGACATAGACAGCTGTGTGACATTTTTGGTATATCTCGGCCTGAGTATTAGGATTCGTTTGTATAATTGAATGCGTGGTGACTTCTTCTGCAACAATTGTTGTATCTGTTGGAGTGTCGCGACCCATGCAGATGCCATGAAGGCATCAATTGCCTTGAGACCTGCTGATAGTTTGGTTGCTGAGTGGTTGAGTTGCATAATCTGGGTGGTTGTTTCTAGATGGTCTTCCTAATTGGAGCTGGGATTTAGTGAGCTGCAAGCTGTTGGACCTGTGGAATAATTGCTTTGTTTGATGGTGTGCACACATCTTGAGTGTTGAGATTTTATGGTGAAGTGGAAGTTTGTTGCTATTTACTAGATGCTCAGCCACACAGGCACAGCCACGTGTTTGCGACTGTGCAGCTTCATGCAGAGTTACAGAGAAGTTGAGTTAATTCTGGGTGTGTGTTTGACTCTCTGTGTTTCCCACTGATATGCATGGCAGAAGGTGATGTCATGTCCCCTAACGGCAGATTATTCTTGTGCATGTTTGTTAAGCTTTTGATGGAACTGAATCAAATGACCGCGTTTCTTTCAAGTAGAGTATGCTAACTCTTAAATCTTAGATAGTATGCTTACATCTGACCAGTAATGTTGATTTTTCTTTTGCAGTTTTACTTCCTCCTACCCTTCATGATGTTTAGATAATCTGTGGTGCTGGGTCTTAGCCCTGTTTTGAATTTTTAAATTGAGCTAAGGATTCAGTATTAGTCTTGAAAGATGAATGGTTCAAGTGGTTCCCAAGGACATCATGTCAGTGGAGAGAAGAAGCAAGTGCCTCATGTTAACCGACCCATTCTTAACAATGGACCAAAGCACCATCCATTGACCCCCATGAGACGATGCCGTGGTGTAGCATGTGTAGCGATTATACTGTCAACAGCATTCCTATTGATAGTTTACTTGGCTCCTATTACTACTTTTGTTGTGCGGCTGTTCAGTGTGCATTACAGCCGAAAGGCGACTTCCTTTCTATTTGGAATGTGGTTATCTTTATGGCCATTCTTGTTTGAGAAGATAAACAAAACCAAGGTTGTCTTCTCTGGTGAAAATGTGCCTCCAAAAAGGCGTGTATTGTTATTTGCTAACCACAGGACCGAGGTTGACTGGATGTACTTGTGGGATCTTGCACTGAGGAAAGGCCATTTAGGATATATCAAGTACATACTTAAGAGCAGCTTGATGAAGTTGCCTATTTTTAGCTGGGCGTTTCACATTTTCGAGTTTATCCCGGTAGAACGGAAATGGGAGATTGATGAAGCAATTATCCAGAACAAACTATCAAAATTTAAGAACCCCAGAGATCCTATCTGGTTGGCGGTTTTTCCTGAAGGCACGGATTATACGTAAGGCATAATTATCTTTGAAATTCATTGTCTGTATATTGGTATAATCCACATGCATGGCTGAGTCTGTACTGAACCACATAAATATAATGTCTCAAATTTTCATAGTTAGTGATTACCGATCTAAATATTTACTTTAGAAATTGTTGTCTCTCTATTCAATGTGCATGATTCTTCCTCTTTTCCTATAATTGTTGCTGATTTCTGATTCTATCTTAGTGAGAAGAAATGCATCAAGAGTCAAGAGTATGCTTCGGAACATGGTTTGCCTAAGTTAGAACATGTCCTCCTTCCAAAGACAAAGGGGTTCATATGTTGTTTGCAAGAGCTGAGGAGTTCCTTAGATGAAGGTGAACACCCTTTCCCCTACTCGTTCCGTGCACGCATGATATATTTGCCCATTTGCTGCCATGATGTTGTAGCACTATTGCTTAAGGATTTCTTCTTTTTGGCTTCTCAGCAGAATCTTTATGAACAAATAATTGTCAACCTACAACAGAAAATTCAACTCTTGGGTATTATGTTATATCCATTACATTAATTTTAATTGTGAAAAATATATATTAAATCTCTGTCAAACTGTTATTCCCTGGAGTATGTTATAAGCATTCTTAGAACCCAGGAAGTTATCTGTGGAAAAATATTCACTCTATGTGAAAATTGTCTTTTTCTTGAGTATGGTATAATCATTCTTAAAATCTAGGAAATTTCCTAAAAAGTTCAAGTTCAGCAAATGCATGGGTTGTCAATTCTTGCTTTAGATTCAAACAAAAATGTTTTCACTGTTTTAGGCATCTAATAATGATATTTTTGAGGGAATGTAATTATAATTTGAGTTAAGGAAAATGATCATAGTTTGCTTTCAAAGGGAACTAAACGAGTTAGTATGGTGTTTTACAAGTGTACAGTCTCTGTGTGTTCCAACAGACCAGTATATACTTGCATTCCCATAATGTCTCATCATTTGGTACTGATCAAAACAACTATATCGAGGAAACTAAGAGGATAGGACCACATATAACTGCAGCTGTACCTATTAAGGTTTCAATCCTCTAGCTGCTTTGTAGTTTCTGAAACGTCTCTTTTCTGTTTCTTATGTACTGCAATGTATTTTGGCTACGGTTCACTCTAATATTTGACTCCTGAGCCCCGTCATGCCGTTCTTGCAGTTTATGATGTCACAATAGCATACAAGCATCGACTGCCAGATTTTCTGGACAACGTGTATGGTGTTGATCCTTCTGAAGTCCATATCCACATCAGAACGGTTCAGCTCCATCAGATCCCCACATCAGAAGACGAGATAACAGAATGGATAATAGAGAGGTTTAGGCAGAAGGACGAGCTCCTGTCAGATTTTTTTGTCAAGGGCCACTTTCCTGATGAAGGAACTGAAGGAGATCTATCGACGCCAAAGTGCCTGGCAAACTTTTTAACAGTAGCGGGCTTGACGGTCATCTGCTTGTACCTAACTCTTTTCTCATCTGTGTGGTTCAAGGTCTATGTTGTAGCAAGCTGCGCTTACCTCTCATTAGTTACCTATTACTCCATACTACCACCCCAACTGATAGGTTCACCGGATGTCAAGGCCAAAAAGGCTGTGTAGATGTTGATGTAACTTGCGATGAAAACTTATATCCGCGAAGCATGTTTACTGCTGGTTTTCATGGCTTATGTCATTTAAGGTTGCCTTTCTGCAGTAGTAGGAGAATTTTTCTTGTGTTTCCTCAGTGTACGAGGGCCCTTATCTGAAGGGTGAAGGCATTGATTTACTGAAGTGTACTCTGAACTACCATGGTCAGGTTTTAGTTTGTATGCACATCTAGGACCTGTTTGGCATGGCTGTGTCTCTAATCAAAAGAAAATAAACTGACATACCAATACTAATTTATTCATATGATCGTATCAATACCAATACCTAGTCGAATCGGCATAGTGACATCAACTTGTCTTAGAATCCTAATAAACTGGAATTAATTGTTAAAACCAACTAAAAGAAGGTTATGGCAATATCCCAATATGGACATGTTTTCTTCCATCCAGCATAGGTATTGGGTATGTTAGGTCAGTCTCAATGGAGTTTCATCAAGGTTTCATGGACATTAAATATGCTGATGTGGCACTGTATTAATGAAGAGAGATGAAAGTTTAATGGGGATGAAACTCTTTTGCACCGTTTCCAAAATGACTGTGTTGAAAACTGCGTCATGAAACTTCCATTGAGGATGACCTTAGGCCACATTATAAGGTTTCAAACAAAATCTAGTACTCCTTTCGTCCCAAATTATAAGTTATTTTAAGAATTTCAGAGAGTCAAAATATTTTAACTTTAACCAAAATTATAAAAAAATATAAAGATTCATAATATTACTATGAAAATATAATTAATAAAAAATATAATAATATTTAGTTGGTATCGTAAATGTTATTATCTTATCATGTAAATTTGATTAAAATTAAGATGCTTTGACTCTAAAAAATTTTAGAATGCTTTATAATTTAGGACGGATGGAGCATATATTTCCATGATAAACATTATGAAATTGGTACTCCACTATTTTGATCATGAACAAAAGTTGGCACTCCACTAGTTTGATAGTGGAACTTATCGTGGGAATAGGTGAGGAGGTAGATTTCAGATGTACACCATGTCCCAAAATAAATGTTATTTTAGTTATGAATCTGAATAAATGTTAGACTCGTAGCTATATAAATGATACTTATATTTTGGGATGATGGAGGGTGTTGCTGTTGTTGAAACTCAAAGGCAGTCAGGCGTAGACGTGTAGTCATTGGGATGGGCCTTGTCCATCAGTTGACCAAATCTGGGCTAGACAGGCCCGTTGTAAAGAACAAAATCATAATAAATAATAATATGGTTAAATAAGATTTTTTTATTATATTCAGTATAACTTAGACACTCACAACACAATGTACTTACACTTACTCATATGAATGTACGTACATAAATTTTACCTCTATGAATATCTTTGAAGATTATACCGACAAATTCTTGAGATTGATAGTCACAATAAGCGTCTCATTGTCGACTAAAACATCATCTAGCACTGCAAGCACAATGTTATTAAATCCTAAAATATTCGTTCTCATGAGAAGTCGAACCCAAGATCTAAAGGTGCTATTGCGGCTCTTGAATCAAAAGATTGAACAAACTATCATTTCAATCCTCACTATCTAATCACATATAATTATTCAATAGAAAAATTTTCTAGGTATAAATACTGGCAATCTAGTTTGAAGAGGACAAACTCAGATAATGCACAGTACACAACTTCTTTTCGGCATGTCTACTACCAACCTAGTTTGAAACTCGACGTAGACAAACTATCATCATTGTGGAATGTTGTAAGTGAGGAATTAAGTCTCAATTTCATTTTGTAGCAAGGGACAATGAGAGTCCTTGTTTGTGAAGTTTTTGTCAGCAAAGGATCCAAACAAGTCATGCCACACGCTTTACACTCTACGAGGAGAAGTAAACAGTAGAGTAGCCGGAACTATTTTGGAGCCTTGAGCAGGAACTACAATTTGTGCCTTTTCTTCAAATTCTTTGACTACTTCACAAGAGCACTCAAGGCCTCAAGGGTAGTAGCACTTGAGGCCATGCCAAACATCCTAGTTCCATCGCATGCCTTGACTCAGTTACCATGAGCTAATGTTCTCCGATCTCAAGATTCAAGGAACCGGCGGACCTTATGTTCTCTACGAACTGGAGTTGTAAATAGTGGCGGACCCAGCCAAAAATATGAGCTAGGGTGGATCGCTATATACAAATACAAAACTTCACCGATATACCGGTCTATATATATATATATATATATATATATATATATATATATATATATATATATATATATATATATATATATTGTAATATCACATAACAATTATGTTATAATATATAATTCAACAAATAAAAGGTACATAAGAAGTTGGAACATGACAGAACTGGAACATGATTACCTTTCACATCAAGAGCTCATAAGTATAATTTTTGTTCCATGGTCCAGATAATTTACCATACAACAAATGATCAAAATAAAAAAAATCATAATAACCTGCCGAGCAGCCGAGCAGGGCAGGGCTGACAGTGGCAGGCGCAGCAGGAAGCGCCGCTGGCTGGGGCTGGACGCCGGAGCTCGGCGCGGCGCGGCGCGGCTGCGGCTGGCCTGCTGCCCGCAGCGCGCAGCCGGCAGCCCGCTGGCCGCTGGCGACCTGGCGTCTTCAGGGCTCGGCGGCGCCTCGGCCACCCGGCGCCACGGCAGACGGCAGCCGCGCATCTATGCAGGTGCAGCGCCGACGCCGTGAAGGGTAGCTCGCTGGCCACTGCTCGCCGATTTAGGGACTAGGGACCAGGGAGCGCCGCCGCCGAAAGTGCCTTGTGCGTGTGTGTGCGGCGTGCCTGCCCCTGCCTGCTTTGGTGCTTCCTGCTGGGTGCCTGGGCTGCTGACTAGAGCTAAAATGTGCCAAAAAATGGTGGGCCTTGTTGGCGAATGGCAAGACAGCCCAATATAGCATTGCAGCTTCTTCAACCTCACCATGGCGCCGTCGGACCGGCTGCTCCTGCGCTCGCACTTATTCGTCGAATCGTCGTAGAACACGGGGTACTACTGGGACTCGCCGGAGGGGACCTAGGGCGGCTGCCCGACCTCGCCTATAGGTCGGTCCACCTCTGGTTGTAAAGGTATGTTTACATTACAAATATGAAGTAAAAAGTAGCCATTAAACTTCTATGTGTTTACATAGCATCGAAGTCGTTGTAGTATAGTGGTGAGTATTCCCGCCTGTCACGCGGGTGACCCGGGTTCGATCCCCGGCAACGGCGTTTTTTGCTCTGCATACTGTTTTTCCTGCTCCACCATTTTTTTCTCGACCCCCGGCAACTGCGTTTTTTATTCTGCCTCTTGTTTTTCCTGCTGCCTTCGTTTTTTTTCTTTCTGATTTCTGATCTAGAGTGTTTTTTTTACTTACTTTTGCGGTCGATATACTCCAATAGTCACATTACGCTACTGTTTTTTTTCCTGCCTCCATTTTTTTTTCTGATCTAGAGTATTTCTTTTAGTTATTTTTGCGGTCGATATACTCCACTAGCCACGTTACGCTACTGTTTTTCCACGTATGCATATAGCATTGTTTATTTATGGTCAAAAGTCAGAGCATGTCCCCATCTCAATTCAAGACAGAATCAGGCGTGAAGATTACAATGTCTGGCGCGTCCATTCGCTTTGAAAACCACATGTAAAGGCATACTAGAAATTTGACGTGGGAATAAACAATCCCTGAATCCTTGTGCGGAACTGGCATTTACAATGGTTAAAACTTCCCAGAATCTCGGATGCAGTCCATTGCTCTGACTATAAATAAGCAGTCCATTGCTCTGACTATAAATAAAGTTTTTTTTATCTTGACTATTAAATAAAGTTTTTTTTTGAGAGTGACTATTAAATAAAGTTAGTAGTACTTCACCCGGTTTGTTGTAGTAGTAGGACGAGTATTTCGTAGCAGAACATGAGAACGATGAACCATCCCCGTACGCCTCAATCTGATAATCGATTACCCTCCAGGCCATCGAAGGCAGGTCGCCGTGGACGGCACGCGTGCTCCCGAGCGGTTTGAAACTAAGGATAACGTGTGTCATGATCTCGTGGACAAAATCTGATAGGAATCGAACGATAGCTGAGAACTTGGAAGGGGAAGGCGAGTGAGAGAGTAAGGAACACATAAAAGTTTTTTTTTTTTACAGTAAGGAACGGATAAAAGTTAACGTCTTTGTCTTTTCCAGTACAGGCGAGGGGAACGGCGTGAGAAGATCTCAGCCGTTCAGGCGTTTTCACCACGCTCCCTTCCTCAGGTTCTTCACAGTTTTCGCCGTCAGACATGCATTCGGTCCTGACAAGGGTGAAGCGCAGAGCCACACTGCGTCGAAGTCGAACAACGAGAAGCCTTGAGCCGTCACAACAACACAGAGGTGGAGAAGTGGAAATCATTGCTACCTTGACGCCTTGGTTCTCATCATCGTAAATTCGTTAAACAAACTCGACACGCCAAAGCCCGTCCATCCCGCCCGCGCCGACGCCATCCGCATCCGCCCGTAGAAAGCTACGACTACGACCGCCCCTCCCTCGAAATCGATCGCCTCGTCCTCGTCCACCGTTCTCGTCGTCGACTCCGCCTGCCTCCTGCCTCCTGCCTCGTCGTCGTCGTGCTCGTCCCCCGTCCCTCGTCGTCGGCGCTTACTCCCTCGACATCGTCCGGGCGCCAAAACCTCCGCCGCCATCGCGGCAGCCCTCCCGTATGGAGGGCCGCGCCAAGGCCGATGTCCGCGTGGACGGCGCGCCGGCGGAAGCCACGCTCAGCGACAGGGAGCTGCGGTGGCGCCGCGCTGCTGGGGCGGAGCGGGCGCTGTCGCTCCAGAGCGACGTGCTCGGGGTCCAGGTGAGGGGGAAGGAGGTCGTCGTCAGGGCCTTCGTGGCGGCGGCGGCGAGGGCGCTGCCGTGTGCCACGGGCGCGGGAGGGAAGCGGCGGTGCAGGAGGGACTTCGTGCTCCAGATGGCGGACGGCGAGGGCGCCGCCGTGGCCTGGGGCGAGAGGCTCACACGCTGCCTCGACTCCTTCGGTACGTATGCTTCCTTTCACTGCTCGTCAATCGGGCAGTCAGGCTAGAAGGAAACTAGTCCCCTGTTTTGATTTCTATCTGCAGACTTTCAGTCGAATCAATGGAAGTTCAACACCAGCTAGCTAATAATAACATCTGTGATGAAATTTCACGCACGCAGGCCGGCCCAAGAGACTGTTCGTCTTCGTCAACCCTTTTGGCGGCAAGAAATGCGCCAGAAAGATCTACGACACGGAAATCAAGCCTCTGTTTGAAGCCGCGGGTGTGCGCATCACAGTGCAAGGTTCAGCATGTAAATAAATGCGGATTGCTTTTCCATGGAATTTTTACCATACCAGGTAGAAGTAGGAGTAATGTTTCCCATGTTGTTGCGGTTATTATATCGATCCGTTTTGTTCGTGATCTGTTTTTCAGAGACCGAGTACCAGGGGCATGCCCGGGAGGTGGCGTATTCCCTCGACCTCGCGGAGTACGACGGCGTTGTCTGCGTTAGCGGCGACGGCATCCTTGTGGAGGTTAGCGATACATGACCGTGTTTGCAGCCTGCTGTCTGAATTTTTTTAATACGCAAGTAGGCAACGTGTGTTCACGGCTGGCGACTGGCGTGACAGGCCTTCAATGTAAGCGCTGACTTTGCGTTTTGTTCACCCTTACTGGCTAATGCAAGTTGGCTTCATTGTGTTGATTAATTCATTGATAAATCTAAAACTTTACTGAGCTCATCTGGATTCTGGAATGCGACTGTTTAAACCAAAACTGTTGGAATTCGTTGCCATGTCAACATTGTCTGCACTTACATGATGCCCATTCCTCGTCCTTACATTACAGTGCCTTCCAAAGATTTCGTGAATAAATAGTATGTTATCTGCAAATGAAAACGTACTGTTGCTGGGGGGGAAAAAAGTGAGAGAAAACGTGTGTACTACTCTCGTACTGTATTGTCTCACCGTTCGAAAAAGTTGGAATTATTTTTCAAATCAGGTTCATTGTTGTTTCTCACCCTGTGATTTCGGACGTAGGTAGTGAATGGAATTCTTCAACGGACAGATTGGGAGGACGCAATAAAAGTGCCTATCGGCGTAGTTCCAGCAGGTACGGAAAATCTTACGCCCGTCATTCCAAATTATCAAATTATAAGATATCTTGACTTTTACGTATCTATAGAAAAAAGTACTGGTTAAAACACTAGTAAGCGACCAACAGGCCTGTCCTGGTCATTTGTGCAGGTACAGGAAATGGCATGGCTAAATCACTTCTGCATGCTGCCAGTGAGAAATACTCGGTTTCAAATGCTGTATTTGCAATAATCAAAGGTTACTTCTCTAATTTCTTTCCCCCTATCATGCTCAAAACTACATGACGCATGGAGATTTCCAGTGGAGAGAAGGAAACATGAATTTCTTGGTGTTCAGGTCACAAGCAGTCCTTAGATGTCTGTACCATTTTGCAAGGAGACACGAAATTTTTTAGTGTCTTGCTAATGACCTGGGGTACGGACTTGATAAAACCACATTCTACTGCAAGATTTTTTATTATTATATATGATTAACTTTAGAAGGTCTCAGGTTTGGTGGCCGATATAGATATCGAGTCTGAGAAATACAGATGGATGGGAAGTGCACGCTTGGACTTCTATGTATATGCTCAACCATTACCATTTCTTGACAGTTATTTATTTATCATCTCTGAAATGCCTCTTAATGCATGTGGGCTTATAGTAGGATCTAGAGTGTGGTGCTTCACAAATTTGCACGGTTACCCTTTCATCTAAATATCTACTCCTATGCTTTTGTTTTTGTTGGTGTACATAGGTCTTACTTCCTGTTCTTTGTTTTTCTGAATCTTTGTCCAACTCTTTTTTACTGGCATCATTTACACTTGTTCTTAATTACGATAAGTACTTACATGGCTTGGTCTTTGTTCGGCTGGTACAAGAGCCGGCTGATTTCGGTTGATTGAATAGTGTTCTATGAGAGATAATAAGCTGAAACAAGCTGGAAGTAGTTCAAGCGAACGGAGAAGCTGGAACAAGCTGGAAATAGGGTTTAGGATCAATTCTAGCTTCAAAAAGTTACCTTGTTATTTTGTTTTCTTTGTTGTTAGGCAAATGATGCCTGAAGTCCTAACTCCTAACAAAGCTCTTGCCTTGTTTCAGGGTGTGGTGCGCATAATGAACTTGCGAAAATACTGCGGAAGTATTCAGTTCGTGCCTGCCCCAGGCTATATGAGGCATATGGAGAACCCATCAAGCAATTCAAGAATTCCATTGTAGAGTCTGTTGAGCAAAATGGAAAATATCATCGGTCTTCTTATCCAGGTCCTTCAGTTGAGTTTCAAGCTTCAGATTGGAGATTTATTGATGGCCCATTTATTGCAGTTTGGGTAAACAACGTGCCATGGGCTGCCGAGGATATCATGGCGGCTCCAGAGGCAAAGGTAACCGAATAGTCTCTTGCAATAGTAACATTTTGTCTAGGGTGTACGTTTCCTTTCGAATTTCGAAAACCTGGCATAGCTAGTTTATTCACTCACCAAATGAACTTCAGAATATGTTTATACAGAACTACAGTTCTCAAAATTAAAACACTTCTTTTCAGTTGCTACTTTTGTATTATGACAAGGGTATTGCATTTTTTTTCTGTATGCTGGAATAGAATGCTCAGGACAAGCATTAAGAAGTAAGCAAAAAAGTTTAAATGTATGCTTAGGCCATCAGAATGATGAACGATTCTGCATGTTTGGTACAGAAATCATTATGCTTGTAGCGTGTTTGTTTTGGCACAGGCAAGTTGGTTTGTTAGACCAGTCTCAGTGGAGAGTTTCATTGCACTGTTTCCAAGTCTGCCATGTCATCTAGAATGAAATGAAACTTGAATGAAACTCTCACTCTCAATGCAAAGTTTCATTCTAGAGTTTCATCGGCATTTAATTCTATGACTCATTGAGAGTTGGTAATCGTGTCAAGAGAGTTTCATTCCCATGACACTCATTTCCTCTCTCTCTTCATTAAAACATTGCCACATCAGCAGAAGTGCACATGTGGCAGGCTATTAAATGCTAATGAAACTCCCATTGAGACTAGCCTTAGTAGCATGTTTTTTGTGGTGTTGGTGTGTGTGCGCTTGTAAGGGCTTCCTTTTTTCTTTCTTAATATAATGATACACAACTCTCGTCTTCGAAACAAAAATCGTGATGTGTCATATATATTTTTTTTGAATGTATGATGTGTATATATTTGAGTGTTCAGTTCCATACTTCCATTTGCTTCTGGATTTCTTTTCATGAGTCTTGATTTAATATATTCGACACAAGGAAGTTGAATATTGTGATTGTGGATTTGTGGTGCAGTTCTCAGATGGCTATATGGATGCAGTCATACTCAGAGATTGTCCAAAGGCTGGTCTTTTAGCTCTATTGATGAAGATGAGCGACGGCAGTTATGTCAAATCACCATATGTTACTTACCTCAAGGTTAGTTTCTCTCGTCCACTGACACTAAAGCATTGCAACTTACAGTGACGCTTTCCTAAGGTTAAATAAACCATATTATGTTATATTTTGACTGAATATTCTGATGTTGGATGGAAAATAAAGCACTTCAACTTATGTCTTATTGTCAGTGCAGCATGATTAATTTATCATGATTCAGGTCTTCCATCTCTTCCCATATTAATAGTACATCTGTATCAAAGTCACTTACAATTTTATAAACAATGCTGCAGGTGAGATCTTTTCAATTATCACCAGGCCAGCTTGCTGAGAACCCCAAAAGGGGTGGCATTATAGACGTGGACGGTGAGGTAATTGCTAGAGGAAAAGGAACTTACGACAAAAACCAACATCAAGATGTGATGGCTTATGGCCATCCTATTCAGCTGACAGTACACCAAGCATTGGCTACCATATATTGCCCTGACAAAATTCGTTGAAGAATGTCGTTGCCAAACGAAGTCTCCTATAAATGTCCCAAGTTTTCGGAGGACAATGCTGAAATAGTGAGCAGCAAGGAATCAACCAATGGCTTAGAATTCACCCCCCCCCCCCCCCCCCCCCCTCCCTTTCCCCCCAACGCACACACAAACAAACAGATTTACCAATGAAACCAGAATGAAGAAAACAAATTGCTAAGATGAACTATGGCATTCATGTATGTCATAACAAGCACCCCAAAATGACCCTTCCTTTCTGCCCTTTCGACTCTCGTGTAAGGTTAGTTTGAGCATGTCAATTGTTTCTATTGTTGTTCAATAACTTTATGTTGTTCTTTACCAATTTTAACCAACAACACAGTTTAGGTGTTAAAAACGCACTTCCCTAATTATATCTTTCAGCCATTATACATTTATTCTGAATTTGCTAATGATCTATTTTGATTCAACATGATTATGACACTTAAAGTTTGCGCAGCTTTTAAACATTTGTTACCATCCACTTCATTCGAAAATAAATTCACAACGCATCTGCTGTGGCATCCGACCCAACACCAGAAACGTTCAATGCGCTCACGGCCCAACTCCCCACTTTGCAACCTCTTCTGCCGAATGGTGCGGTGGACTGATCCAGTGGTGTGACCTCCGGTGGCCCAAATCTGGTGTACATCGGAGCCCACGTTGCTCCGCCTTTCAAACTCGCAACTCCCGCGTGACACTATGTTGGGCCGGTCCGACCGACAGCCCCAGCTGGACCGGCCAGCAGGCCACGGCCAACGCGCCACTACTGCACACACCGGACACCGGACTGTTCTAGATACATATTTAGTGCGATAAATAATAATATTTTTATATAAATTTGGTACTCCGTATATACTTTAACGGACTGTTCTAGATACATATGTAGTGTGATAAATAATAATATTTTTATATAAAGTTGGTACTCCGTATATACTTTAACATAGGACTGTTCTAGAATAGCATAGCATGCTTTTTGGGACGGAGGGCGTCTAGGGTGATTCCAGGTTGTAGACTCGATAAGAAACAGAATATGACCTCCAAGTTGCCCATGAAAAGGATGATCACAGGTCTACAGTTCTTTTATCCAAAAGAAACCGCAGAAAACACGAGCGACATCAGTTACAAATTGAACGTACGGGGAAGAAAGAATGAAACAGTAGAATAACAGAACAGGTTCCAGATTGGAGGAACCAACAAGCAGGTAATCGCCAGACTATCGCTGACGATCCATAGCCTGGCGGCTCGCCTGGTGCCGCCTGGAGTCTGGAGAAGACAACTAGACAAGTTGGACCTGTGGAGGTTTGCAATCCACTGCGAGCGGCAATCGGCCAGAGCATTTTACTAAGGTCGAGGCCCCAGTGACGATGGAACCGAGGTGGAGAGGATGTCTCTGCTCGTAACATGCTGCGTTGCCGCGGAAGCAAGGTCACTGATCAACCGATAGAAATTAGACTAGTTCAGTAGTTATTACAACGAAGAAAATGGAAGTATTTCAAACGTCAAGAATTTATGCACTTAATTTTGAACAAAATATTCCATAAGCATTAGTGAAGCTAGGGGTTTACCTTTTAGTTCATCTAAATTCCTTCCAGCGGATATGCGCAATCTTCGGCGAGCTTTCTCCATCAGGTGCTCGGCAGCTCTCATTCAGGAGTTCACAGTCCCATATGTATATGTGCTGAAGGGTGGATGGCAGATCTGGTAACGACGATATATTGGGGCAGGCATGGATATCAAGTTTCTCCAAACTGGAGAAGCACTTCAGATTTCCTGGCAGGGACTTCATTTCACACAGACATAATTTCAGATGCTTGACAGATGACAAGCTTGCAGATTCTTCAAACGAAACTGATTGTTCCTCACAGTTTTCAAGAGAAAGAATCGCTGGGATTTTAAAATCTTCTGCCACGAGCATGTGGTTTAGCACCTCGATGCTACTAAAAGTGATTGATTCCTGGACACGGAACTGTGAGATGCACTCAACAGAGAGCTTTGGAACCTCTGTCAAATGCAAGTCCTGGAGATACAGGGAAGACAAGCCTTCAAGAAAGCACAGATCGGGGAAATTACCTAGTGATAATGATTCAAGTGAGGTCAGATGGATAATCAACAAGGATGCGGAGCTTCTGCAATTAAACATATGAAGATCTTTCAGGTGTGGCAAGCCATTACTGAATGAATCAGCTGCAAGCATACAACCAAATATGAGGAGCTTAACAAGGGACAACGGTAAAAATTCTGCTCCACGTGCCAGCTCTAAAGAAGAGCAGGAAAGAAATCTAGCATCCAAAAGAGATGTAGCAGCTCTTAAACCACCCAATGATTGGAGACACCAACAAGATGAGATGAACAAAGAGCCAAACTTTGTCAAGTGTTGAAACACCTCTTCTGACGGAAGTGCAGTTAAAGTCATAATATTATTTAAAGTCAAGCTTTCCAATGAAGCCAGACCACCAAGGCAATCAGCTAAAGCTCCATCTGTAATGCTGCAATACTCAAGTCTAAGGCAACGAAGTCCTGATGCTTGAGCCAGTGGCAGCGCAATGCTCCTTCCATAAATGAACCTCATCCTCTGTTCATGGCAACATAGCCATGCTTTGATGATATCTTGTTTCGCCAACAACTCATCTCTTTTTTCTTCTACAGTTCCCCTTTCAATAATTCGAAGATGTTTTGATATGTCATCATCCATCAATGTTGCCAGCTGCTTAAGAGACGAATGTTCTTCTGATAGTACGCTCCTAAACCCTGAATCCACCTCCCATAACAAAGCAAATTTAGATGCCAGGTGGTCAGTAATCATGTTTTCCCTCAGATCATTCTGTTCCAGCTCCTTTGCAGTGATAAACATGAGCAGCGGGCACCTGGCAATAAATAAGCTTGTAAGGCCGGTTGGAAGACATGATAAAGTCTTAAGATTTGGAACATTATCAAGCTTCAGATTAGAGCAATGCAAAAGGAGCTCAGAATCAAGTGGTAGGTCTCCTAACGCACTGCAATTGGTAAGCTCAAAAGATTCCAAATTCTCAAAATAGGAATGCTCATGTAGCCAACTTGGATATGAACCAGATCTGTAACCTCTGATTGTGAGGCCTTTCAGTTGAGGCGGTGGCATCAAACCTTCTAGAATATCCAAGTCTAAAATATCCTCTGAGTCCATATCATTCTCGCAACTCCAGACAAGCTGCAATTCTTTGAGGCGATTCTTCTGATATAGCTTCGACTCCAAGGCTTCATCCTTTCCAGAGACATTCTCAAGGTTTGTGATCATCAAGCAGCCAGAAAGTTCATCCAAGTTCTTTAATTGTTGCAACTCGTATCCCTTCTTCTTCCGAACAGAAAATTCTTGCAGGTGTTGGAGCGAAGTGAGCTTGCCTATATTGGGAATTTGACGAAGAAATTCTCCAGGCAACTCAAGTATGTGATCCACGTAAGCAGAGGTGCCTTCAACATGGCGTAGCTTCCTTAAATTGCTGAGTTTCTCAGGCAAGCTTTTGACTTTGTTATTTAACCGAAGAAACTGTAAGTGGTAAAGAGTACATAATGATTTCGGGAATTCAGAAACCGACGTCTTGATGAGGTTAAAATACCGAATGTGCTTCAGCTCACCGACAGATTCAGGTAACCTGCTGCTGTTGTAAAATGACAAATATAAGACCCGCAACTTCTTCAGATTCTGCAGTATATTATCAAAAAGATCACCTGCATCATCCATAAGTGGATCGATGCAGATAACAGTGCGTAAATGATGTAGCTTGTATATAATATGTTTATGCTTTTCCATGCTCTTAACACGAACGGATAGATGTCGAACAGTGCACGGTATCTCTGTTGTCACCTTATCATCTTCTAATCTGAAGCAGTCTTCTTTAGCCAGTGACTCCGCCAAATCATGAAGCAGATCATGCATGATGTAGCATGAACCAATAGACCTTCCAGAAACCAACTGAAAGAAAGAACCACAGACCATCTCATTGAAGTATTCAGTTGCAGCATCCTCCATTCTCCTACTCAGTTTGTACGAATCAACAAGGCCCTCTGCAACCCAAAGATGAACCATCTCTTCAATGTTATAATTGTGACCTTTTGGAAATAAGATGCAATACAGAAAGCACCTCTGCGTGCGTGGATCTAACTTCTCGTAACTCCACAACAGAGCTCTCATGGGTTCTCTTAAATTGTCAATCTTTAGAGCAGCTTTCCATTCACTCACATCTTTTTTTCTGCTCAACCGGGAACCCAGAACTTTTGCTGCCAGTGGAGATTGTCCAAGCCTTTTAGCAATCTTCTCTGCAGTCTGTTCTAGCTTCAGCCGCAACAGCTGATCTACAATTTCTACTCCAGAGAAGGCATGGTGTTTGAAGAGTGCCAGGAACTCAGCATCTTCCATGTAACCCAGACGAATGACTTGCTCACAGCAAAGAGCAGCAGGGAGTGTGTCCCGTTGAGAAGTTATCAACACTTTGCTTCCCGTCTGCTGAGAAATCAGAGGAGCTACAAGTTGCTCCCATTCTGTCTCATTGTCAGATTCCTGAAACCAGATATCATCCAACACAAGGAGAAATCTTTGTGATTTTTCTAGTATATCCTTTAACTTATAGTGGAGAGTGTCAAGACTATCGAGACGTGGGCACTCCCCCTTTGCTGCACACTCGATAATCTCCTGCGTGTGACGATGTATATCAAGCTTGCGCGAGATGCAGACCCACATCCTGACGTCAAAATATCCTTCTACCCTCTTGTCATTATAGACGTACTGTGCCAAGGTAGACTTCCCCATGCCTCCGGCTCCAACAATAGCCAAACCCGAAAATCTAGATGAACCTGGCTCATCAGGAGCTGTCGACTTGTTGTTGAGAAGAATATCCACTACATGATCACGATCTTGGTCACGACCGAACACCTTCGAAGTGGGAAGTGATGTCGTTGTGGCAGGAGGCATAGCAGTTGTTGATACAGCAGGGATAGCAGCTGGCAAGCCAAGAAGCTCACGGAAATCCTTGGCCTTCACCAAGATGTCCTTCAGTTGATGCAGTTTGCGAATTAGCCTTCTGTTGTCGGGGAGCAAGTTGCGTGCCCTGCTCGTTGCAGCTTGAAAAGGCTTCAGAATAGATGATTTCACGGAGGAGGCATCCTCCTCCCCCGGTACGGAGTCCTTCCGACTCTTCGCTTTGCGCTTGAGGAGGTTGTACTCGTGCTCGTCCAACAGATCCTCGGCGTCATAGAAGGCTTCTTTGAGCTGCTGGAGCCATGCCTTCAGCTTGGCCCTATGGGGACTCTTCTCAGCTGCTTCAATCACCAGGTCAAACTGTGGCAGGACGGTGGTCTCCAGTTCTTGGAGCTCCCGCGCCATGTCCACGCTGAGGTAGGTTGAAGCTTCAGCGAGGAGCTTCTTGACGATTGGCGATGCCACCCACCGTAAGCCGGCCAGTGCCACGTCCGCCATCCAAGTGTACTAGTTTGTGTGTTTACTGGCACCTTTGCAAGTGAAGAGATGTTGGATGAAAGTGTTTCCAGAACTCCAGATGATAAAGAAGAGAACAAAATGATGAACTGGTAATGGCACGAGGTGTCGATAAACAAGCAAAAACTCGATACTACTTTTTTTTTTTTTGCTTTTCTTCTTTTCCTATAGAGGGGTAAGAGAAATGGATGAACAGATATAATTCAGGGTGCTAGCGTATCTGGAGATGGGAATATAGGACACAACGCAACGAAAGAGTATAAAGGCAAGAAATGAATTTGATGGGTAAACGAGGCTGCTTTATTTATTTTTTCTTTTTTTTGACTAGGATGTAGGAAGGACCAGTGAATGGAGAGACGAGCAAGAGAGAAAAAGCGATGGAATCGGCAGGAAAACCTGGTGAAGTCAGAAAAGGCGAGATGAATTAGTAACAGAATTACAGAAACCAAGAAAAGAAACAACTTAGAAGCAGATTATATTTCCTTTCTCATGTTTGAATAGATGCATCTGCAGATGAACACAGAAGGACAAATCAATACACCAAAGAAAAGAGTTGGAGAGTTTACACGGATGAGGGAAACCGAAGGGCGCTGGAAACAGAGTTGCCGGAGCCGGCGACGAACAGGATGCGATGTCGCCGGAGCAGTGGACTGACCTGTTGCCTCTAGAACGAGTGCTGTATTGCAAGCGATGAATATGAGACGCAGGACTGTACAGACAGCCAGTCAGGATAAATCTGAGCACGTTAGCAAAATATTCGACCCACTTGTCCCAAATTTTATTTCCTTTTGGGAACTGATTGAATTGCTGGGCTTAATTGCAGAGAAGACTTAGCCTTTGTTAACACTAGCTCTAGTTACACCCAACGGAAACAAAAACAAGACTCCTACTGATAGTGACCGCTGGTATAAGCACATCAAATAAAAACATCAATTATTGCTTTATAAAAAACTAAAGTACAATCAAGTTAATGGTATGGTAGATGATCACGCTACCCCGTGTCACAACTTTTTTTTTATTGCCGTCGTTTAACTTAGATGCATTCCAACTACCACCCTTTCAGATCAGAACGTTGTGACCAAGAATAGAATATGACCCACTCGGTCTTCGTTCTACAAGAAACCCATGACAATAAAGAATTGCAATTGGGTAAAATGATTTCCCACCTAGGCTCACATATGGTCAAGATGAAGGTATTTCTTGAACTATAACAATTCGGGAAAGTACAAGCAGTCATCGTCTTCAAGGAAAAGAGTTGGAGAGTGCAAAATGATGAATTGGTAATGGCATGAATTGAGCATAACATGTCCACTGAAAATGTGAAACAGAGATGAATGTCACAGCAAAGTCTTTCCATAATTCTAAAAAATATACTCCTCCCATATTCATGAATGGTGATGCTGAGTTCAGATGAAAGTGCAAGCAGTCATCATCTTCAAGGAAGGGTTGCAGAACTAAATCCTTTCTAGGAAGGCAGATACGAAAAGCCATCTCGAAAATAAAATCAGTATTTTAAGGACAGTTTCAGAAGTTGAACAGCAAGAGTACATGAAAAATATCAGATTTTGACGAGATAGTTCTAAAAATAAAACGGTGCTTTAACAAACCTCGAAGTAATAACACAAAAAGTAAACTTGAGCCATTTTGATGTCAAAGAAAGACTTAAACCAATTGTTTTGCTCAAGTTTTCAATTGTACCAAAAGGCACACCAGAGCACACTAGCAAATACTATTATTAACCATAAAGATTCAAAGTAAACTGATAGACAACAGTGCCTATTTCATATTCCTACAATGCAAAGTCTAACAAAATTTCATGGAACAGTTCCAAGTGGTTCCATAACAAAATAAACAAGTTGACTAATTGCCAGTAGCTCACAAGTCATAACATATAATCAGTAAAAGGGAGCATCTGTTAGGGCGGTATCAATGTTGGAACATACTGGTCTTGAAAACTGCAGGGGTTAACAACCCCAATAGCAGACACTGAATATGATTTTTCTGACAAAAACATGAAGGTCAGGTATTGCAAAGAACATTCAAAGATGACAAACCATACTAAAATTGAGTGCACGGGAGGTATATGTTCTCTGTTTTCATTACAATTGATCTTGAGAACTAAAACGGAATCAACAAAACCAATGACACATGTCAACAACTCCAACTGCATCATTCTTACGAATAGAAAGATCATGAGGTCTACCGTCTACAGGAAATAACTACATAATTTCCACTTACTGCTTCATATAACCCAATGTTAAGAAATATATCCAAATGAACAGGCCATATGCAAGCATTCTACCGTATATGGCATCATACATAAGTTATTTGGTAATGCATATAACATGTAAATATTGCAGAACTCATTGACAAGAGATCAGGTCAGTATAAACTTGGCACTTTTGTCATCAGCGGACAAAATAGCACAATAAAAACAATGCACATCTAGAGCAGTGTGTTACTGATCTGCAGTCAAAAACACATAACAAGATTTTGCTATTATGAAATTATGTGTCAGGAACTGAAATAATAGTATTTGAATCAAATTTTCTGTTTATTCCCAACAAGATCAATATGATGGGGTAATAGATAAGGTGGTATGCTGTTGCACATGATTATTATCAAGTGAAGTACAAGGTAGTGAGCATACCATGCCCACTGTTTATGAAAACTAATTACAAAATCAAATGAGCTTCGACTACTCGAAGAACACCCCAAGTTGCCAATTAAGTCATTCTTCTTCATTTAGATTGTTTGTAAGTTGTAATCCAAAGAAGAAAATAGATCATTCATGGCTTCATGCAAGTAGAAAGATAATGACATATATTGGGTGAGAACAATATATTATAGTACAGTTATTGCTTCATATGTTCGACGGAGAATAGAATAGATGTACCCAAACAAACAGGCCATTTGCAAGCATTATAATGTGAATCTATATCATGCAATAAACATATTTACTGTATACAAAGAAAACAGAACTTTCTTATTAACAACAAAATAGCAGTGCCGAAATTACAGATATCTATAGTGCTACAATAAGTAGTGGAGAGTAGTGCTCCAGTACAATGTTTTCTAGTCGTCCTTATCGGTCCAGCATGTCCGATTAGGGTCACCGATTCGATCAGGGCGACTAGAAACCTAGTCGTCCGATTAGTCGTCGACTAATCACGACTAATCGGACGATAAGGGCATGGAAGACTAGTTGGTGACTTCATTTTTATGTTGGACTGGCATGTGGCTTGCTGGCCCATTAGACTCACTGTTTCTTTGGCCTGCTAGGGTTACCCTTTATATCCTATTTGCTTCCCAGTTCCATTTTCTCTTCCCGCACAGCAGCCGCCACCTGCATTCTCTTTCCCGCGCAGTTTCTCCAACCATCGGTGGCTCACCTTCTCCAGCCACAGGCGCCTCCACTCTCCAGCAAAGAGAAACTGCTCTCCTCCACAGCCAGCTGCTCTTTCTCACCACCGGCCCTTCTCCCCTGTCGGCTGCTCTCCTCCCAGCCGGCCCTTCTCCCCAGCCGGTTGCTCTCCTCCCCGCCGGCCCTTCTCCTTAGCCGGCTGCACACGGGTCTTCGTGATGAGCTACTCTGACGACGGTATGTGCCTTCCCCTCTCCATCTTCTCCCCCTCCTCCCCTATTCCTCATTCTGCAGCCTCTCTGGATCTCTGCTAAGTTACTTGGTGCTTGCTGTGATGTCCCTCTGCTATTCTCTGGTTCTCCATCATCCATCCTAAGAAGTTGTGCTTCTGCAGATGTATATATAGGTATATATATATAGTAGGTATATGTCCTGATATATAGGACGACTTGGACGACCAGCACGGTCGACTAGGCTCGACTAATCGGCCTAGTCGACGACTAATCACGATTAGTCGTCTGATCGGTCCCATGGCGACTAGGTTCGACTGGACGATTAGAAAACATTGCTCCAGTATCAAAAGCACAATAGGACGAACCAACCAAATAAGAATCAAGCTGGCAGATCCTTGCCCGGTTACAGACCAGCAGCGGGCAGCGCAGCCAAGAAGGCACTGTAGGCCGAATCGAGGTCGAAGTTGAGCTGCCTGGCCTGCTGCTCGGTGAGCTCATCCGCGGCCCCCATCTTGTGCAGCTTGCCGAGCCACTCGTTGACCTTGACCTTGCCCTCGAAGTCGGGCGGCAGCAGGGGGCCGAGCCTGGCCATGGATGTGGCGACGTCCTGCAGCAGGGGGCGGACCTGGTCGTTGGCGAGCATGTTGAGCTTGACGGCGTCCATGGCGGTGATGAAGGTCTGCACGCAGTGCGCGATGGCCGCGGCGGAGGCGGCGGTGGCGGCGGGCGCGGACGAGGCGGAGGCGGCGCGGAGCTCGACGGTGGCCGGGACGCCCGACTGGAGGAGGCGGTTGAGCGCGGCGGGGCAGTCGAGGCGGTACGCCTGGACGAAGCGCGGGACGGTGACGGCGCCGGCGAGCGAGGAGGAGAGGGAGTTGAACTGGGAGATGAGCTTGAGGCACTCCGCCTCGTAGTCGGCGGCGGAGACGAGGTCGCGGACGTAGGCCCGCTCCAGCTTCTCCGTGGCCTTGATGATCGCGTACAGGTCCGCGTAGCTCTCCAGGAGCTCCCGCTCGCGCTTGTCGTTCCACAGCTTCACCTCCATGGGGGCCGCCCGCGTGGCTCCCTTCTTCCCTCCGGCGAGCGGATCGCGGGGACTAGGGTTGCCGCGGCGCCCGAGATTTGGGGGAAGAGTAGAGGAGGTCGGGGGAGGATCTAGGAAGGATTGATTTCGGAGTTGTGAAGAAGCGCGAGGGGCTACGTGTAAACTGGACTAGTGGAGAGATTTCGAAAAAGGATTCGATTTCGACGACGACTACGTACGCGTTTGTTTCTGCCTTTCCTCTGAAGCTATCGCGCTACGCAAACCAAACGCAACGCCAATTGCACGGCACTTTCTGATCGAGAATCTAGTAGCACGCAAAGAAACATCGATATATGCCTTCTCTGGCTCTTCCTTATCTGTCTGTTTTGTTGGAGACTGTCTTCTCATAAACGTTAAATGAAAGAGGATGAGTGGAGCACTCGAATGTCTGAAACTCTGGCTTGTTCTGGATGTTCACTAGTACTCGGCTGCAATCTTAGCATCGCACGACCGCTGCAAGCCTACAACAATATTGTTTTCTCTTTTTTCCTTAACACATGGAATTTAATCCCCCATTAGACCTCAACATGTTCCAATCAATGGCCAGAAGGTGCATCTTACAACTTAGAATACTGTCAGTGAGATGAAAAGTACACACATCCAACCTATTTGTTTCGTTAAAAATTAACTTAAGTTGAATGTTTATGCTGATTTATTGTGAGAGAAAAATATTATTTATTCACTAAAAATTAGTGTTGAAATAGTGCGTATGAACGGGACCATCAACATTTGTGCAGCTACCTCAAGTTTGAGAGTACACAGTACAACGCTACCCCTATGAACACCTTCGAAGGACTGAGCCGGCAAATCTTGAAGTTCACGAAGTCACCACAGGCGCCTCGCTGTCGACGGGAACGTCGCCTACCACTTAATGCGTAGCGCCGAAAAATTCTGGAATAAATCTAGAATAAAGTGTCGTACCCTACCACTTAATGCGTAGCGCCGGAAAATTCTAGAATAAATCCAGAATAAAGTGTTGCACCCAGGATTTGAACTTTGGGTGGGAGCCCCACAACCAATGGTCTTTGTCATTGTACTGTGAACCCCTTGACTCAAGTGCAACTTTTTTAACAACACAGAATATATGCACATTCTTGTTTTCTTACCGGGTGCTGTTTGATTGTGTTGAACCGGGCTGCAACTCGCACAGATTCAGCAGCGAGAAAACTACTAGCATGCAGACAGGAATACAGGATAGGTTGGGCCGAGTCTGACAGCCCGAAAGCCCGAAAGGTCCACAAAGCTGGACACTGGCCTAATGAGCGAGCTAGGTAGCAATGCCACTACTCTAAAGTTTTTCTTTTGTTCAGACTGTAGAGCCTCGTGACCTAGGCATTTAACGCTAGACTAGATGGTAGAGAATTTTGTTGGAACGACGCGTTTAATAATATTATCTCAATATGTATAATTTACTGTACAAGTTGAGTGGATAATTAGGGTTTAAGGTTTATGATTATTTTTTTCAAAAATAGAATTATCTAAACAAAATCCTAAATTAGGATTTAGACGACAACTAAATAAAGTCTTAATTAGACCGGCCAAAGACGTCCGGTTGCGCCCTAAGAAACATTGACACATTATTAAACATCCTAACAATAACAACAAAAACAGTGATGCGGACACCTCAGCAGACTTTGAACATCCACTTTATTATTTTCATGTTTCTCGGTAGACTCTAAACAGATTCTGATGTGAACAGTGCCATTGCTAAAAACTTATCGCCTTAGCTTTATGTCCGTAATTAAAAATAGAGGTAATAAAGCAAACAATCTCTCTCCTACACGTGATGACATTTTTTACCAATAAGTCCTGGAATTATGCATGTGCATGGTTATAGTATTACTCCTATAAAAGTTGCATCAATAGATAATAGAATCCACATAAACCTTTTAATTAATAGAGTTTGATTTTGAGACAAATAATGATATATTGGAGGAGTAATTGATGGTCAAAGTATATGATTGGAAAGAAACAGAGAGAGTGCTACCTATTAATAAACGTATCTAAGTACATTGTCTTATATAAAAAAAATCCACCCGATGAGTTGAGCGCTAGCAAACAAAATACTCCCTCCATCTAAAAATTAGGATCGTATTAGCAAAAAAAAAAGTTTCCATTAATCGGGGTCATATTAGCTACCGACCACGTTCTCAGGCATTCACGCTCGTCGTACGATAAGAAACTCCTCGTATACCATGCAGCAATTGATGCGGCCCCTTCTCCCGTTGGTTGAAGTACCCCCCTCCCGTTAATGCTCGTGGCCGCGCGGCCAGTAGAATATGAGTCTGCATGCGCTGGCTAATTAAGGAGTATGCTAATTAAGGCACAATACTACATGCGCTGGCTTTTCTTAGTCATTGTGCCGGATCCTAAGACGACCCCGATAAATAGACGGAGGGAGTACTAAGCAAGAAGCAACATCATGGCACGTTAACTACTCATCTTTTGGAAAGAAAACTTGTTTAGTACTGCTAGCATACTATACTACTCACAAAAAGCAGCATGGAATCTAGGCCGCTTAGTTTATGTAGGATACCCAAAACGGCCGATAGCCAGTAGCTTTATTCTGGACAGAGAGAACCAGTCCTGGTGAATCGCCGCCGTTGCCATCCACATCTTCTGATGATCTGAAAAGAAGAACGAGTCATACACAGCGCGCGTCCCGATCCGCGGTTGTTTAATTTGGTGCCGATCGATCGAATACCAGCATCATTCATGGACTAGTGCTCTTTATTAATCTGAGTGAGCTACTAGCTCTACTACCCCCGTACGGCCACCACCGCGACCTGTGGCCGCGACGTCGGCGACGGCGACGGCAACGGCATACTGTACTGTAGTAGTAGGAAGCGTCAAGGCGCGGTGGTGGTCCTGGCGGCTGGCGGGATGTGAATATGCATGCTGGACACCGAAGTGGACGTGCAGTTTTCTTGGCTTTCAACAATTTTGATTCGAGGCGCATGAAGGCGGGCGGGCAGGCGCTTTCCCGCACGCGGCCGCCGACGCCCTGCAGATGGAGCTGCCGCCCTCGGACCAGCGGGTGGTGCGGATCCGCGCCGCACTTTTCTGCGGCGCGGCGCGGGCGCTTGTGGTGGGTGACGGGGTGGTGGCCACCAGCACCAGGCCAAGGGCGCGCACGTCCGAATTCGCCCGCCCCGGCCCCGCAATCCGGCCGGACCGCGTCGGTCTGCTGCTGGATGTTGCTGTGTGGTCGCTTTACGCGCGGCCCGTTACTCGGTTCGCCGGGGGTACGCTAGCTGCGTGGGTCGACGGCGACGCGTAGCGCTCGTGATCTCTAGCCCAATCATGTGGTCGTCTTTGGGGTAGTAACTGGGTGGCAGGTTTAAGTCGTGCTCGATCGAGAGCCATCTGGGTGCTCCGGAGAAATCCGGCGCCAATTATTGGGTTCATTCAGGCGGCGCTCCAAATCGCCACGTACGCATCGTCGTCGTAGTTTGCTGGATTCAAAACCGCTAGCTCATCACCCTCCAACGCCATGCATGCATCTACTAATCGCTCAACATTGCAGGAACTCGCCCGCCTCATGGGATATGTCATATGTGAGTGCCGCCGTTTGCTGCTTGGCGTGGCAAAGGCAACACGCGCGCGTGCGTGCGGCTGAATCGTTCGTACGTACGTACTGGCTGCTGCCGTTCATGTGTCTAGCTAGTGGCCTCGCACTCGCTAACGCAGAGCAACAGAGCAACTTTGATCCTATCATATAGGACATGCGATGCGATATTATTATTTGCCTCCAAGAAAGACCGTCTATATACATACCAGGCGAACCAAAGATGGTAGCTGCGTGCTTGCTGTTTTTCTATAAATCCACGAGGAACCTACAACCGTGAAACTTTTGTCAGATCGTGTGTGTACGTCCTCGATCTGACAGTCCGTAAATTACCGCACCCCAAAAAACAAACACTCCATCGAACTTACCAAGATTAAAAAATATTTCTTTTGCACCCACGGGTATAATTCAAATTAATATTTGTAAAAAAAATACAAACAAACAAACACAGCTATATTTGTTAAAAAAAACACAAACAAGCAAACAAACGCAGCTAGCGTACGGGGATGCATTCCGGTACGGTGGCAAGATTCGCGAACGCCAGGACCCTTTTTTTGGACTTGTGTTTTGCAATGAAGTCACCTCTACGGACTACGGCGTTTGTCTGCCTAATCGTCTCGAGAGCACGGACGCACAAAGCCCAAGCGTGTGAGTCATGGCACTGCAGGCACAGTGACAAGGTATGTGTATAGCTAGACAGTAGCGCGCGGGTTTTCGTTGGCTCAGCTCGCTCGTCATAGGGCGCGCAAGCGCAACCACACAAGCGTCCAAGTGCATCGGTCTAGGGGAAGAGTGTGTAGTCACAGCACTGTAGCCAGAGAAACACGTACGGGAATTCCGGGTGGAGAGTACTATTTGTTTAGTTGACCCCAAAATTCCAAAAGTTTTCAAGATTTTCCATCACATCAAATCTTTAAACATATATATATAAAGTATTAAAGATAAATAAAAAAGATTTTCCATCACATCGAATCTTTAAACATATATATATAAAGTATTAAAGATAAATAAAAAATATAACTAATTATACAGTTTGTCTGTAAATCTCAAAACAAATCTTTTGAATCTAGTTGCGACATAGTTAGACAATAATTACAAAATAAAGTCAAAAATATTACAGTACCAAAATTCCTAAAGTTTTTGGAACTAAACAGGCCCTACTAGGCCCTACTAGACCTCAACAGTAGTACGTTACGTACGCGACGCCGGGCGGACCGAGCAAAACCAGCGCGAAACGGCAGACGGAAGCCTGAACCGCCTGGACTTGATGATGTCAAGCACAAGATGACGAGGCGAGGCCGCACAGCGGCACAGGCGCAGGCGGAGGAGGTCAGGCACCTCATTATTTCCGCTAGCCAACCAACCGACCCTCTCGTCATCCCTCGGAAGTTGGGACCGGCTCGGCGCCGCGGGGCCCTCCGGTGTTTTTTTTCCTTTTCCCAAAACGGCCTCCGCCACCCGTATCAGCGCCCTGCCCCAGGACGGGACGGGGCCCCACCAAACGGCCCGATGCCCAGGGGAGGGAGCGAGCGCCGCAGCGGAGAGGCCATGGCCGTCGTCTCACTGGTGGGGGAGCCCGCGGCGCGGTGGCCTCTACCCTCTGGCGGCCTGTCACGGGGAGGAGCCGACCCGACCCGACCCGACCCGGCGGGGGCAGCGGAATCTGGGATTTCCCCGGTCCGCCACGCCTCGTCCCCCTCGATATGATGCGCAACAGGGGAAGGAGACGCGAGGTTTGATTTGAAGCGACCCGGCCAACACCAAGACGGCGTCGGTTTTTGCGGTTCACTGCAAAACACAAGCTCCAACTCATGTTCCTTTTCTTTTTTTTCCCTGTAGACAATGTACTAGGATTACTCTCTTGGTTTTTTTTTAAAATGCATGTATAGGTTGCGTGCCGGCAAAAGTAGTTTATGTTTGATCATATTTTTTTAGTAAATATAGTATTCATATTTTATAGCTTATAAATAATTTATTATAAAATACATTATATATATAATATAATAATACTTACTTATTTGATACCATAATATTGATATTTTTTAAAGATGCAAATAATAATATTTTTTAATCTATAATTGATCGCATTTAATATACTAATTTTTTCACAAAAAAAATACTAAACCATTACACTTTGATAAAATTGCATTTTTTTTCTAGATAGATGGAGTACTTTCTAATTTATTCTTCAATCGAACTATTTAAAGTAATTAAGTTTATAAAAAAATGTTGATACTTATGACAATAAATAAATAGGTATACTATAAAAGTATATTTCAAGATGAGTCTAAAAAAATACTTATATAGTGTCATAGATATTGATTCTTATTTATCTAAACTTGTTTAAAATCTTAATGCTTTAAGTCGATATAATTATGTTAGATTTATATTCTTTGAGGATGAAGAGAGTCATTTGAATAGCATACGTTTTTCTTCTCTTTTGTGTGGCTTTGCTATAAAGATATTACAGGTTTAGCTAGATTTGAAAAATGTTTGCTATTCATGTTTATATAAAAATATTTGAGAACACAAACATGATTTGTACATATTCATCCCATGCATATATTATAATGCATACTATGTCATGGGAAAAAGGTAACGTTAAAACATGTCTAACAACACGACTAAACATATACATTATACATGTCGAAAAAAAAACCTTACTATGTTTAACCGGATTGAGAAACAATAAGAAGTGTTGGTCAAACAAATAATAATAATATTTTATTTCTCCATAAGGATGAAACACACTTGCAAACCATTCTATATGCATATCATGCTCACATGCCAAACATGCTACATGGCTATCAAATAAAACCACTAAAAGCACTCAAGTTTTGATTAGTAGAATTATCATATAACAACACTACAACCTTAAAAGAGGAACAAATGTAACAATTATTTTTGCAAGTAAGTATCTCAAACTAGCTATTTGTAAATCAATTAGCATAAACAATAATATCATCATGCCTCTCTCTCCACCGTGGGTCGCTTTTTCTATATTTACTATTATATCTTAAAATAAAAAGGCATGTATAATATATATATATATTTATAAGAAAATAGTGATTCCGTGAAGACTGACCACTTTAGTGAAATTTTTTAGAGAGTACCAGTGGAAAATAGTTGAGACCGTTGTTCAAAGGAGTAGCACAAAAGGAGAGGGCTAACATAGAAGAAGCATATACAGACATCAACATCTCCATCCATCCATAGGTTAAAAGGGCCAGCACCCGCACAACTCCAAGCTTCCCTCGGAGGCTCGTCAGACCCTCATCACCAACTCCTCTCCACCTCGCTCTCGGTCCTCTCCTCCCTCTCCTCTCTCTCTCTCTCTCTCTCTCTCTCTCTCTCTCCGCCTCCTCCCTCCCTCTCTCCCTTTCGAAACCCCATCTACGTCGGCGTAGGGCGCGGGGGTTGGAGTTGGAGGAAGCATTCGTGAAGACCCTGTGGCGACTTCTCCAGATCGGCAGATCCGTCTTTCTGGGCGATTTGGAGCGGAGCCCCCAAGTAGTTTGTTGCAGAAAGCAGCCGCTTTTGCGTCGCTCCTGCCTCAGTGCCCCTGTTGTGTTCGTCGTTCTTGGCCTCGGCCCTCGGATCATATATCCAGCTAGGAAAAAGGGGCCACCTTTGCATTTATTCTTTGGCCCCTTCGGAGATCGCCCTCGTCAAGATTTGGTGGGAACCCAATTCGCTGCGATTCCCTGTGGAAAGGCGCCGCTTTGGTTCCTGTTTCCCCACAGCTCCCAGCTCTATATATCTCAATCTCTTCTTCACCTACTTGCCTAACTTTCTTTTACTTCGATCCACCAGCTTGTGCTATCCACCTCTCCGCATTCGGTTGTTCTTGCTTTGACGCAAGCCAGATCAATCTGTGGCCGTTGTTTCCATCCGAGTTGCGTGCTTTGTCCTGTTCTTGGGCGCCGGAGACATGGCCGTGGCGAACGGAACTGCCGGCGCGGTGCTGTTCAGCGAGGAGGAGCTGCGGGAGGTGAGCGGGGTGCGCTGGGGGGAGGACTTCGTCGAGGTGACGTGCGGATGCACCAGCCACCGCTACGGCGACGCCGTCGGCCGCCTTCGCGTCTGCGCGTCCGGCGACCTGGAGATCAACTGCGAGTGCACGCCCGGCTGCCGCGAAGGTCCGTGCCAGCACCACTTCTATCCCTTTGCCTGTCTCTTGGCTCTTGATTTCATGTCCGTGCATCGATGCGCGTATGGTGTTTGATCTCCCGGTCACGATGTCTTGGCCCCGCAGATGAACATGCATGCAATGCCAGTGCACGCGCCACGGCGCTTCTTTGTGCCCGGCATGGCCTGCTTCTAGGACTTGGCACCATGCTGCATCCTATGCATCCCTGCTTTGGTCTATCTTGTGTCTGTTGCCTGTTGATTTTTGCCAATGCCTTTTCTGCAATCTGAATGTTTGGATGGGCCGAACTTGTTGGGTTGGTGGTCATGCGCCCCCCTGGGAGTAATTAATATCACTTCTATCATTCATTCGGCATAACTGACCTTTCATATTGTTGTCTTGGCACACCACACACCCCTCTAGTACTAGCACATGCAAGCATTTTGTCCCTAATGCACGTCGATTCATTCTGTGAGCCCTTTTTGCATGCTGGTGGTCGTGGGATTTGCCCCTCTGTTCAGTTGTGGTGTCCATCACAGCAGTACAACAAATTGTAACGTCTCTGTTTATGTTCAGGCTTTCGTTTGCATGGATTAGCATCTGTTGTCGTTTGGAGTTGCATGCTGCTTTCTTTTTATAGATAAAGTGGAAGTGACCCTTTTGATCTTAACATCGGATATTTCTTTGCTACAAGTGAGTTGTAAGACGTCTCTGCTATGTGTTATTACCTGGTGGCCTTAATAGTTCATCTCTGATATATTAGATGATATTTTCTACTTCTAACATGCAGTGACTGTATCCTAATCTGCCATGTCTGTATCTCAGTGTGTGTCTAGAGTACTGTAGGTTACATACTGAACTATATATAGCATAATAAGTGTTGTATCTGCGAGTTTTACTGCATACCATAAACATTGGATGTTCTAAATCCGAGTTTTTGTATTGAACCTAAATTGTCTGAGAAGGCACATTTGTTTGTTTTCGAGCTTAACGATTGAGGCAACAATGCCTTCTCGCTTATTCAGATGTGCAAGTCAATTCTTATTTGATTTGGCACTTTTTTTCTCTTTGTGTCTGGCAATCATAGTGATGGTAATATGTCAATGAGATCGGAGCATGGGCATAGCAACCACAGTATGGCTTGCCATATATTCCAAAATTCAGGGTTTGTTTATGAAATCTAGATATGTATGTGGGATTTAACAAATGGGGTAGGCTCTGGATTCGAAATATGCAGTTCCTAATGTCAATAACTTATGACGGTAACCTGCAGCGTTGTACAAGATGTGTATCGATCTGGGGCTACATATACTGCAGTACTCCTAGGTGGAGTATTTTTTTAGGATATTTTAAATTTGTTTAAGTGATGCTTGGCTCGAGTGACATCACAGATCATGAAACTTCAAATGGTTCTTATTTTATATGCATGTGGACTTTTCAGACTGCGGGTATATCTTCTAATAAAAATGTTTCTTGCACTTTATGGTGCCGTTATCCTGGACCTAGTTTTTTGCGTTATTTATCATAGTAAACATTGTTTGGAGGAAGTTATGTCAGTACATTTCTAGGGCATTTGATCATGTTGTAACAATGGAGATAACATTTGTTTAATCATCTATTGAGCACAACATTGTGTATTGATAGCTCACTTTCATGATGGTTCAGGATAACGTTGTAGTATTTTGTAACTTGAAGTCTTGAAATTGCAGACAAGCTGACACCTGCTGCCTTTGAGAAGCACTCTGGAAAGGAGACAGCTGGAAAGTGGAGGAACACTGTCTGGGTAATGGTTCAGGGTGAAAAAGTGCCATTGTCAAAGACAGCTCTGCTGAAATACTACTACTTGGCGCACAAATCTGGCAATGGTTCTCACAAAGGTCGTAATGGACGTCCATCTCACCGTGATGAGTTCATCTGCTGCACAAGATGTGGCAAGGAGAGGAGATTTCGGCTCCGGTCAAAAGAAGAGTGCCGTGTTTACCATGATGCTTTTGCCAAAGTTAACTGGACATGCACAAATTTAACAACTGATAGGTATGTGTTTACACTTTTGTCCACTGTGCTATTAATGCTGAACATTTTGTGGTAATAATCCTTGCAATAGCCTAGTTTTGTCCGTTTTAGATTCAGGTCAGCTATTGTGGACTTCTGTTGTTTTCGAACTTTTAGTTTGGTTGCTTTTAGTATTTATCTCAATTCAAGCTACGGGCTGGTACCATTTAGACCCTGTTTGGTAGAGCTCCTACCGGCTCCTGTTTCTCTGACACTGTTCGCAGTAGCTCTTTCTCTTTCTCGCTCCTCTCACGCAGCTGGTGAGACTGAGAGCAGTAGAAGCCAAATTTTTTTTGCCTCATCTCCTCTAGCTAGTGTGAGAAGAGAGAGAAGGGAGAAAAAGAGCCTGGAGCCGATAGAATTGCAAGGACACTTCCGGTTAGTCATCCTTCTAAGCTTTTCTGTTCTCTCTGAGTTTATTGTTTAGAGTTGTTTAGTACTGATTTGAACTAAGGGCCTGTTCGCCAGTCAATTGGATGTCTGCACTACTAAATTAGTGAAGTTGTCCTTGTGTTTTTAAGTAGGAATAGCACATGAGAATTCTCACTAGGAGATATTTATTTGGGGAAGTTTAATCTAAATGTTAAATTTTAAAACACTAGAACTCCAGTTCAGTAGGATAATAAGTTGAGAATTCTGGTTGTGCTGGGAGCAAAGCTGGTGAAGGCAATTCTGCCTGGTGATAAAGCAAATATGCCCTAACTGCCAGTGAAGGGAGTAGATACCCTTTAGGCTTTAGAAAGTCCAACTCCTGGCTCTACCAAGACAAATGGTTAATGCATATCAACTACTCCGTCCAAAAATACCCATATTGCACATTGTTGGTAACGTCCCTTGTGGTAGCAGACCACTGGTAAAGCACATTGTATAACTGTAGCATACTGATGAGTGGCTGTCAGTATCCTACTGTAGGTAAGTACGTGTAGAAGAAGAAATGTTGCACGGCTGTAGTAGTGTAGTACAATCTGTGAACTGTTGCCGTCTAGGTCCAAGTTTCTGGCCGAAAATTAGCATAACTCTGCAGGTTCCTGTCACTGGGCACAGCAGTACACTGAGTGGCATTGGTGCTGCATCCCTCAGCTTGCCTGCTGAAATCAGGCAGAAAAATTTACCGAGGGTGTCTGGCGGCCAGTTCATGTGTGGGTGCTTCCTATTAATCAGAAGAAAGAGAGTTGCTATATTTCAGATTCTTGAATTTTTAGAATTTTTCAGGCAACAATCTTACACAAGTAGTAACTGTTAACTAAAAAGGGCAAGTTATAAGCTACACTTCATAATTCTCTCTATAGCCAAACAAGGATGAAATTGCATGTTGAATGAACAACAACAAAAAATCAGACCCTTTTAAAATACAGTTCCAAGACTTCAGAAGAAATGATGGTTGCTTTGTCCAGGGTATTTTGCTGTGCTATACGGTATAGTACTACATGATTCATCTGGCACTAATGTTATTTCTGTTCCCCGCCAGTGTCACATGTGACGATGAAGAGGAGCGTGCAAGCCGTAAGGTCCTGCGGGGCTGCCCCCGCGCACCGTCCTGCACGGGCTGCATGAAGTGCGTCTGCTTCGGCTGCGAGACCTGCCGCTTCAAGGACTGCGACTGCCAGACCTGCGTCGACTTCTACCGCAACTCCAAGGAATAATAATAGGAGGAGGATCTAACACCATTGATTGGTTCCATTGGCCAAGACAGCAAACATGCTTCTCAACCATGTCGAGGCCAATGCAATTGCACCCAACGTCTCGCCCACAGGACTGTAGCTGTAGGGCAGGCAAGCTATTCTAAACAATTCCATTCGCCTAGTATTTTACATGGCTGGTGCTATCCGTTGAGTAGCGAGGGATGCCAGCCAATTTTGCTACATAATACTGTAGTACAATCTGCCAACGGCTCCCGTTAAATTGCGCATTACTCACATCGTTTTAAGATCCTTTATGTGCAAGTCCAATGTTCGGTTTGCTTATCCCCTGCGCAGAAAGTTTGCTTTGATGTACTCTTCGTCCTCAGACTTTCTTAAGTTCGATTAGTCTCCGTCCTCAAAATTTCTTAAATTTGATTAGGTTAACGTAAAGGTTGGATCGTTGGTCAATAAATTTTTTAAATTTAGCTAGATATGTAAAAATATTAGCAACATTTGTAAATTTAATATAGTATATTATGGAAAAAAAATTCTAGATATATTAATTATATGCTATTAATATATTTTGTCAGATTTAAAAGTATTTGACTTGTAGATTTTGGGACTGAGGAGTGAGGAGCAGTACTGTTCTATTCTTTTCTTTTTTTTTTGAAAAAAAAAGCTCTGACATGGGCAGGGGCAGCCACAAAGATTGACTTTTCTCCTGTGGACTCCGTATGCTTGTCAGCGCATGTCAGGATGCAGTGCTATAGTAGCTGTGTCTGCTAGAGTAGGACTGTAGGAGCACGAGTACTACTAGTAGCGGTGAAGATGGGAGATCAGAGATGGGTTGATATCTCGAGCAATGTGAAATCAACGGTTGATGCCATGCTCATCGCTCGACATGTGCGTCTGACCATCTGTGTACAGCTCTGGCCGCCAGCTTCGTCGGCGTTCGGAGAATCGGAGTGGAGCGTGGGCGCTGGCGCCCGAGCCGAGCCCGCGCGGCGGCACTTCCCACAGTGCCCGACTGCCGGGTTGAGCTCCTTCCTTGGTCGCGCGGCGGTCTGCGACCGGCTGGCCACCGCGGCACCGCGTCCTGTTGATGGGCAACGCCAACGCGACAGGGTTTGCTGCATGGGCACCAAGGCCGCACTACTGGCCATTGCTGCGTGCAGCTGGTACGAGAACAGTGGCGAGCGTGCCTGGCCCTGACCTGATCTGATCTGACGGTGTTTACGCCAATTGCAGCAGCAGACCGCAGGCCCAGAGTTGCCGACTCGTCACGACAAGTGGGAGCAGCGCGGGCTGCAGTCCATGCGTGCACTCGGATCACACGGCTACACTAACGATCTTTAATCATTTTGTACAGAACAATTGAAAGTTAATAAATGATTTTACATTGAAATTCTAAACTAGTATTTTCTAATCTATTCAGTGGGCGATGGCACATTGCGAATTTTAGATGCATATATGTATCTCTTACGAACCATATGTGTTAAAGACTCGTATTGAACACATATACTGATCGTATGCTCAACTATAATGGAGACTATCCAAAAAATTATGGGACACTTCTATCACGTACACACACTACTCACAAACCCGCCTGATTCTCGGTGAGGCACGCGAGTAACCCACGAGTGGCTGCAAATGAGATATTCTACTTGTATTTTGTAATACACACACACACACACACACACATATATATATATATATATTTGTTGTAAATAATAATAATAAATATCCAAAAAATATGTTAAGTAAGTATTCAACCCTTTTTCTTCTGTCAGCAAGTAAATAAGCATGTCTTTGCTTTGGATGGTTGAAAGGCTTGTGTTGAATTGAACATATTTTCAAGGTGTTTGGTTTATTAGGGGCCAAGAGGGTTTGATTCAACCTACAAGAAATATTCCCTTCATCCAAGTTTACCACTCCTTCGAAATGGATAGAACGATTGTATCGACTACGTCCTCGAGCACAAGGACATACGCTCAGGGACACGACACCCCAGGGCTCCATGGGTAGCGAGGGTGTGTGGAGCTATGAGGAAGAGGTCCAGGACGTAGTTGAGCTTCGAAGCAAGTGTGGGCGAAGCTTAAAAGAGGGTGATGTTAGAGGCACGATAAAGCTTGGGGTTGAGTGTGGGCAAAGAGTCTAGGGTGCACTGCGAGTGGCGGGCTTGGGCGAGCATTTAGGGGGTATTTTGTTCTTATCCATTGTCTACCATGACTAACATGCGGCGCGCCACACCCTCATAACATGTTTGGTTTGTTACATAGGTGTGACAGCCATAACTTTCTTCAGTATAAAATCTTGCCACAGTTGTGGTGTTCGTTTTGACCGACGCAAGTTTAGTGTTGCCATAACTAGCACGGTGTCCGTGGCCGAAAAGCAAATAGACCCTTAGTAACAGTTGGCAGTTGTAGAGCATAGGAAAGAGGTTTTATGGAAGAAGGAAAGAGGGACAAGATAATGCGAGCCAGCCCATGCGCTAAAATCTTCTGTGCACATGTATTTGTCTCTGGACCAAACAAAAATCCGGAGATAATATTATCTCTCTAATTAAACACGAGATAAAGATGGACTCAACCAAAGAACATAGAACAGTACCAACCTACGTATTTCACTTTGTTATTATCCATCAAACACACACACTACTGTCTCTACCGTGTACTTCTACCGTTTCTAAATAAATGTTTTTCTCACTTCTCAAGAAATAACTTAAATTAATTTTATATAAAAAAACTACTATGATACATAATTAATATTAATATATATATTTTTTGATTTAGTTTTTAATAAATTTATTTAAAGAAATAAATATTATACGTGCTATAGAAATTTAAAATAACGTTTAATAAGGGACGAAGGGAGCAATACCCACCCGATGACCCGCGTTGAGCTCGTCCTGTGATCCTGCTGAGAGAACTATTCCACGAGTCGCGTCCGGTCTGGCTGGAAGAGCAAATACGACGGCGAAACGTGGAGTTACTTGATGACACATTTATATTTCTTTATTAGGAACATGAGTCGCATGCACCACCATGTCAAGAACGGACCAGACGTGTGTGTGGAAGCGATGATGTGACGGTGATGGATGGCATCCATCAAGAGATTCGCTAGGGGGAACTTGAAGGGGACAAAAGCTGGGCATGGCAAGATACGAAGAGATCGTGCGGCGATCAGATCATCGGGACTCCGATCTCCGATGCGGCCTCGCTGACGTCTGGAGCTGGGACTGCGAGTCTGGCCGGTCGCAGTGCAACTGTGCAAGCCCAGCCAGAAGGGCTACACCCGTACACGTACTACCCTCCACGCGCCGGCCACTGAAAAAGAGCATCGGCGCGTCATCGCGCACTTGGCATTCACGTCTCTCCTCTAGCTTGGCAGATTGCAGAAAGATGCGCGTCTAGCCTGCTGCTTACCCCACTGTCCTACGTACAGTAGCTTGCATAGGAGTACCCCTGCTGGCTGCTGGCTGCTGCCCTGCCGCTATGCAGCCCCGCGGAACCACGGTGAGTGGATGCGGTCCAAAGTCGAGGCACATTCGCACAGATATTCATCCTAAAACAGGCAATCAAATGCGTTCTCAGGCAGCATAGATCAACATGCATAGATAAGACCGTTTGGTTGCTAGCTACTTTTTACGACACTTCTGGGTTTTTATAGTTTTCTTGTAGCTCACTTATATAGTAGTTATCTTCACAACTAATACATGTCTCATTTTTTTTTTGGTTCTATGACCAAGCTGGCTGTAAGCTTAAAGCCTAACTTTTTTCTCTCTCCTCTCCTCTCTCCATCTCATCATTTAGCTAGTTTATAACCTCTTATTATACTTGCTCTTTGGTAAGTTTGATCAAGTTGATAAATGTTTGATTGACTTTAAACATGATTCTTTCGAATTTCAACAAAAATGTGACAAGATTCTCTTTGACATGATAAAGTGTGACAACCTGTTTCTGGCTAGTAAAAAGCCGGCTGATTCTGGCTAATTAAATAATGTTTTGAGAGAAAACAAACTATAACAAAGCTAAAAGTAATTTAAGCGAACAAAGCCTATTGTTAGCCACACTTTTATATCTCATCATACTTACCTAAGGTTAACTTTGATAACTATAGCCGGTAACCCAACACGCCTTTACTGAAACGTCTTTCCCTCATCAGTCTATAGTTTTGCTTGCATTTAGTTGCATGCGAACGGTCGAACAGACAGCTCCCTGAGAAGTGGATCTTGCTGGCCAGGTGGTGCAAGGCCACAATACCCCACAGCGACTACTGCTCTACGAATTGCATGCATGGCCATCTCTATCCCTGCACCTCTCCCTCGATCGCCTGGCAAATTTCTAATTTTACCGAAACAAATCTGGCCAGGTTACTAGTGAGTGCCCGCTCCCTTGGACCCGGGCCTAGCTTTGACTGTCCGCGCCATTTTCATTCAAAAAAAAAGAAAAAAAGAAAAAAAATCGTCTCGCTATTGTCTGCATGAGCACATCAACTTCCTTCCCATCTCTGAGATCTCTCCCATAAATACTTGGCCACCGTCTTTCCTGGCCTTCCATTTGCCAAAAAAACAACTCACAAGCATAAAGCAGTGGATATTACCACTCCATCAGCCTGATTTGGCTCGGCCGGCTGGTAGATCATCCCTGAGTAGTCGACTGGAATAACGAGCTGGCGCAGGAGGCGAATGGCGACCATGAAGCTGGGTTCCAAGCCGGAGATTTTCGTCCTCGAAGACCTCACATGGTTGTCTCATTTTTCTCGTTTTCTTTCAGTTATATATACGTTGATTCACGAAAACGTTCTGGCTTCTTTCAAATTGTTACTGGGATATGTAGGCCGGATTTCTACGAGGAATATGCCAATCTCTTTTGGCACAGTAAACCCTAAATTATGTCCGTTTTTTTTTTTGGTGTAGCATCTCTATCCTTCTTGCGTTCAGTTTAAAAGCGAATTTTACGCCTGATTCACAGTATGCGGCGTTTCATTGAATTTTATTCTGTGATGAAGTAACTGCATGTGCAAAAGTGGCCCATTTCTTCGTTTTTTTATTCAGTGGCCCATTTCTACTGGATCAGCTACTCTACCCATGACCCATCTTCCTCGGATCGAGCATTTTACATTATATTTTTTTTTTAAAAAAAACACATTTTCACCTTGTGATCTCATAAGATATATTCCCAGGAGATGCACGACCGAGCTTGAGAGTGATGTTGTTGTCGAAGTAGGCGAGATGTCCTTCTACCTTCACAAGGTTAGTGCCACATTTTTATTCTCGAATCTCGATCTCGGCTTGCTCTGAACCACCGCGCCTCTTGGGTACGCATGCATGCAGTTCCCGCTGTTGAGCCGGAGCGGCGTGCTGCAGCGGATGATCAGCGAGTACCAGCCTCCGGCGGACGGCGGCGGAGGCGGCATATGCACGCTGCAGCTGGACGACATCCCCGGAGGCGCCAAGGCCTTCGAGCTGGCTGCCAAGTTCTGCTACGACGTCAAGATCGAGCTCAACGCGCTCAACGTGGTGTGCCTCCGCTGCGCCGCCGAGTACCTGCGCATGACGGACGACTACGCCGAGGGCAACCTCATCACGCAGGCCGAGTCGTTCCTCGCCAACGTGCTCGCCAACTGGAAGGACTCCATCAAGGCGCTGGAGACCTGCGAGGGCGTCCTCCCCACCGCCGAGGACCTGCACCTCGTCTCGCGCTGCATCACGGCGCTGGCCTCCAGGGCCTGCGCCTCCGACGCCGCCGCGCCGCTGGTCAGGAACGCTTCCAGCGTCGTCGTCGTCGTCGACAAGGACGCGCTCTGGAACGGCATCCGGTCGGGCGACACGGCGTCCTCCGCCGCGGCGATGGACTGGTGGTACGAGGACGTGTCGTTCCTCAGCCTGCCCATGTTCAAGCGCCTCATCCAGGCGATGGAGGCCAAGGGCATGCGCGACGAGAGCATCGCCGGCGCCATCATGTTCTACGCCGGGCGGTTCCTCCCGGGGCTGAAGCGCAACACAAGCTTCAGCAACGCGCTGGCCAGCTACGGCGCCGACGGCGGCGGCGGCGGCATGAGCAGCCGCAACGTCACCCCGCGCGCCGCCAGCGTGTCCGCGCCGTCGGAGGGCGACCAGAGGTACTTCCTGGAGGAGATCGTGGCGCTGCTGCCGACCAAGAAGGGCGTGGCCTCCACCAAGTTCCTGCTGGGGATGCTGCGCACGGCGATGCTCCTCCACGCCAGCCCGCTGTGCCGGGAGAACCTGGAGCGCCGGATCGGCGCGCAGCTCGAGGACGCGTCGCTGGACGACCTGCTCGTGCCCAACCTCGGCTACCACGTCGAGACGCTCTACGACATCGACTGCGTGCAGCGGATCCTCGACTACTTCATGTCGTCCACGGACGGGATCGGGACCGGGTACACGTCGCCGGCGCTGGGGGCAGAGGAGGGTGGCGGCAGCCTCGGGATACCCCAGGGCGGGAGCGGCACGCCGTCGTCGTCGCTGTCGCCGATCACCATGGTGGCCAAGCTCATGGACGGTTTCCTCGCGGAAGTGGCGCCGGACACCAACCTGAAGCTGGCAAAGTTCCAGGCGCTCGCGGCCGTGGTGCCCGACTACGCGCGCCCCGTCGACGACGGCATCTACCGCGCCACCGACATATACCTCAAGGTACATACATCGCTCAGCTGTGGGCATTCACGTTACCCTTTTGAGATCTCATCGCCAGGCACCTGTACGTATTGCAGTCGCACCCGTGGCTGTCAGAACCGGAGAGGGAGCAGTTGTGCCGGCTGCTGAACTGCCAGAAGCTGTCGCTGGAGGCGTGCACGCACGCTGCGCAGAACGAGCGGCTGCCGCTTCGGGTGGTGGTGCAGGTGCTCTTCTTCGAGCAGCTCCGCCTGCGCACGTCTATCGCCGGATGGTTCTTCGTGTCCGATAACGCGGCGGGGGGCGACGGCGCGCGCCCACACTCCGGCGGCGCCATCGTCCCCAAGGGCGCCGCGGCCATCGCAGGCAGCGCGCACGCAGAGGCCGACAGTGACGTAGAGGGCGACGCGCCCGAGGGGAAGGAGACCATCACCGACGTGAAAGCGCGGGTGTCGGAGCTGGAGAAGGAGTGCAAGAGCATGAAGCAGGAGATCCGCCGGCTAGGGAAGCCACGGAGGTCCTGGAGCCTCCTCCCAAAGAAGTGCGGTTTTGGGGCCAAGGTGCAACAAGCTCAGACCGCCATGAGCGGCAAATAGATTATTTTCCCACTACATTTGTTTATATTTAGGCAGAAGCCTCGATTTCATTCCCTAAATCTTATCTTCTGTTTGGTACAGTAACAGTTTCTGATTTAGCTAGCCCTAGTGTTATGCAATAATTACGTGCAGATGAATTGCACGGAATGATGATAATAAACTTAGAATCACCACAGCCAGCAATTGCTTTTCTACAATATCAGAACTTCTGTTGTTACTGGAACTTCTGTTGCCTAATACAATATCAGAACTAAACCTTGATAGAAAGATACAAAAAGCAAAGACAGAAAAACAAAAACAAAGAAAGAGACGACCTGAGTATGCAAAGCAAGAATTTGACAAAGTTCAGAACCAAGTGGTTTCAGGCCGTGCAAAGAATCACTCGAGATCCAAAGAACAACAATTGTCTCGCCAATTAAGAGTACAAATCAGGTAGGAAATGTATTAAAAAAAACTAGTTACCTATAAGCACATCTGAACCTAGTTAAGAGATCAAGCTCTGGTGGGTAGGTGGTATATATCGCATGAAGGCAAGAAGGCTATAAGCTAGTATAGGCAATAATCTCAGAGACGAACAGCATATGTACATAATGTAGTTACCCATTGTCACACCCTTGTCTCTTCCAGTCAACTAGGCCTATCAAAAGGCATTCCTCATAGCACCACGGGCCGCCTCTTGCTTCATCTCTGCAGCTTTTCCGCTTCCACGGAAGTACATGTATACTTGCTGTATTTCCACAAGTTCAGAATAATAATATCTCAGAACAGTTCTCATCTAGAATAATCGAAACTTGGAGAGAGATTATGATGCATGAGGCATAGACTATTCCTAATGAATGTCCCTACACATCAGTTCTAGGGACAGCAAAAAATAAAAACATGAAACCCACCTGAATAACAACAATGCTGAGCAGTGATTCAAGGCAGAACATTCCAAATCCAATGAAGTAAAATATCTGGCAAACAAAAATGTGACAGTGTAAAATGAGCGAGATGTTACCATTGAAGATGTGAATTTTCTTACTCAAGAATAATTGAATATATTCAATTAACCAATAAGAAAAATTGGCAAAGCATCAGGTACTGCCAGGCCTAGGACTGGTGCAAGATGCAAGAGGTCCATCACAGATTTAAAGGTTGGATCGCATTTAGCTAGGGATCCCTCATATATCAATGGTTTGCTGGTATTGTATAACTTTATATGATGATCCAAATTAACTTGAATTAAACCCCCAGCAAGTCAAGGAGTTTAGACTTACCCCCACAATAGCACTCCTGCCTATGATATCAATAGCTGGCAAAATCCCACTGTACAGACAAAAAATGGAAATGCCGTTAGACATTAAATAATATGAGTGCGTTGTAATCTTAAACAGAGATAATAGTCAGAAAAATAGTTGCTACAACGTTCTTAGCACTTTACTGCAGCAATAGAATTGGTCTAGGTATACAACCTAAATTTTAGCGGCACCAAGTAACACAAGACTAGTTATTGAACATACGAATCAGCTTGATACATCACCAGAGTGGTACATTAAAATCCACTAAGGTTTGTGAAACATACGAAAAGGCCATGCAGCAGTAAATTTTGTCCTAGTGCAAAATGGCACTAGTAGACTCGAATTCTTTCAGGATCCAAGCAGTGCCCTCTTGTCCTCAAGTAACTATCAGATTTGTGCATGACCTAATAAATAGTAACTTCATTTGTACTCCAAATCACATAACACTTACGCCAAAGATTTTCCTTTGAATGGAAATGGTGGAGCCACAGCTGACCAGACACAGAATAGTATATGGAGCTGGAAGGGGTAAAGATCATTAGCAAGGAGTGAAAAGCCTTTTAGTCTAATACTGTATATGCCATGATGATAATCTTACCAGGTAAAACAAGAAAAACCACCCAAACTTCAAAGCACTTTCAGTCCTGTAATACAAATTTAAACAGACATAACGTGAAATGGAGTAAGGTACAATGTGACAATGAGCATGAATAGCCAAGGCAGAAACATATACGCAACCTCATCGCGTTGTAAAGCGGGCGATACCAAAGCACATAGGCCCCAGGGACACCAGAGATGAAGTAGATGATTGCTAGCAACCAGATCATGACACCTATTCAACCAAGCCACTGAATTAGCTCCAAGTTGGTAGCAATTGTTTCACAAGATGTAGAAATGAATACTCTGTCATATGCCCATACCTTCTGATTTAATCCATGCTGCTGTAGTTGCAATGATGTTCCAAAAAAGGCAGGCTGTCAATCCTGCATAACATCAAACTTTGCACAATAATGAACTTGGTCGAGCTATACTAAGCCAATGCACAATGGTGTCTAGATCTCGTCTCCCATCTTTAATGTCTGCTAGCATGCAGGTCATTTGGGGCTACCACTATCCTGATTCCAATATCTGCTAGCATGCAGGTCTGCTTTGGACATTGATCGATGATGAGCGATTTAAGCCATGCCGAAAAGAAGAGTAATATTGTTTACATGTTGATCAAGGAACGACAGGATTCACTATCAAGAACTGTATTTCGAAATAAGGTGGATTTGTTTGAAATTCTCTACCTCAAAAGGTATATGCAGTCAGCACAAAGAGAAAGCTGAAGTCAAAATTCAGATGAATTTTTTCAGTATTACAATGTCATTTCCCGTGTGACAATAACAGTTTCAAATACAACAAGACAATGCTGCAATGCCATTTATTTCAACATACTGGATGTAAAAAAAAATGGCGCATACCAAGTAATTTACTTCTTTCATCAAGTTATTTCCCACGAAAGGAGGGCAACAAGTAAGCGACACTTACCCAACAGTGAACAAAACGCCAGGTACTGCATCCGTTGTAGGTGAATTGGTATCTCGTTTGCAATGTCATGATGAATAATGGGCATAAAGGGTGGCCAATTCTTATCTTCAATGACAATACCAGCTGCCAAAAGAAAGGAAAACAACATATTACTAAAAGATAGTCCTAATATGTAAAATTATTACAGCATGGGCAATAAGCAACATATTAGCTTAACTAGTTATTCTTGGTGAGAAGTGAGATAAATGAAGTGTCTTTTGCAAGAATGGAGCACACAAAGTAACATTTTAAACAAAGGAGCCTTTATAAACCACCAATAAGTGGGAGTACTAACAAAAAAGAGTAAACTGAAGTCCTAACCTCTATAGCCTTAGTCCTTAGAGCATCACATAAACGACTAGACCACTCGAAAAAACTTCCTATAAATCCCTCATTCACAAACTAACAGTTTTATACTATCACATGATTTCTGTCTTAGACAAGTCAACCCCAGATATAAGTAATAATCTACCTCTGGCTGCAGCTTCCTCCTTTCTTTTCAGTTCCTGAGGGTCAAGGAAACCAAGGGAAGAAAATCAGGTCAGCGTCTAAAGAATTGAAAATTTAGGTGAACGATTATAAACGGAACTGGATTGATCCAAATATATGAAACGTTGCAGAAGCAACTATTGATTCTGGGTAAAACTGGTCGACACAGGTCACTATTAGGTTCAATATATTGGAACAATATGTCACAAAGTCATGCGAACAACACAACAAATCTTCTACAAAAAAAAAAAAAAGAAGAGCAAATGAGTAGAAGAACTGTTGGCAACAATGTGCAATTGGCAAATACATTGTTATCCTTCACCTAAAAGCACTATAAGTGGCTGAATGGAAATGCCATGTTCTCCATGTTACTCATTCTTTAAAAGTTTCAGCCCAAAGGTGAACTTATTGATGATTTACTTAATGGTTAGGAGCGGTCTGTTAAGTGTGTCATGTCAACTTAAACTGAGTAGCTACCATACTGCATCATGGTTAGTTGGTTACTGTTTAAGTAGCTCTGGAAAAGTAAAGTAAACATAATACTTTGCTGGCTCTGTACTGCTACATATTTAAGCTCAATAAAGTCACTATTGATCCAGTGTATACCATGATTTTTATCCAGGAGAGTATACAACTAGTAGGACCACTTCAAGAATTCGTAAACATGTGATTTGATTCAAAAAACAGGGCACATAGAATGACATGCAAGTGCATATTGGGGTTTCAAGTTTTGATCACAAAGGCACATACCCTTTCCCGTTTGTTTAGCTCAGCTTCCCTTGCCTGCAGCTCTCTCTCCTTTTTACTTAGGTCCTACATTCACATACAAGCATCACATAATCAAACAACCATAAACACATCGATGAAAGAATATCTAGAATTTATTTTGAATCCAACATCTAAAAATAAATAACATGACCACCACCCTTGATCAAGTAACATTGTACATGACCTTCGGAAAAATTAATCCAAAAGGGAACATATATGCACAATAATTACATACTTAGAGTGTCGGAATTAAAGATCATGGTAATATTTTTTTCTTAGGCAGAACATATGTAAAATACAGAATCCCACAATAATAATAGAAACAATGGAAGTCTGTTACCTTAGTTGAATCGAGAGGTATGTCCACTGTCGCACCACGATCATTGTAGAAGCCTGCTGGTTCATGAGGAAGAGGTGGCATCCGAGAATTAGAAGCAGGAGGTACACTTCCTCCCTGCAGAATAGGATGCAATTAGAAGATCAATCAAATAATAGTTAAAGAAAACAGGTGAAAGATTAGAACCAGCTGGCAGCCTGATTTACATTATCTACAAGATATCAGAAAACTATGGCCCTAAAGCTCTGAATTGGCAGTTCTGTAAGTGTTAGATGAAGCACATGCACATCAAGCAGGCATTCAGAGTCACAAACTCATGATGCAAGAGCACAAGCAGCCACATGCCAATTTCCCAAGGAGAAAGAACTTCGGCAAAGGCCAGATGCTACAAACAGCCCTCAATTCCCTTGTGCCATTAATAATTCTCACCCCCAAAAAATATGCAGTTAGCCCTCAATTCCCTTGTTCCATTAGCATATTGTATCTTATGAATATTGATGCCAACAGCCCATAAATAAGTTTTCACACATCCACTACAATGAGTAGGTCCTAATATAGCCCCACAAATCCATGGCTGCCAACCCCACACCTGACACCCCCCAACCCAAGCATTAATTTCCATGTTTAAGCATCATTTCTCCCTTGAAAACCCCAGAACAGATGCAAGCACAGCCAAGCCCTCCTACTCCTATCCTTGCAAGAACTCGAAATCAGCAAGCACCACGCAAGCGCAAGCACAAGTACAAAACGGCATCCCATAACCGAACCCGATCCTGAATCACCAATCCTAACGCCAACTATTCGACGGATCCGAGCGTCCAGCAACTCCAGGGGTCTCAACGAAGCGTCAAGGCCAGAAACCAGCGACAACAACCTCAAACCCGTACCCAAACGGCCAAACCCATCTCTGCATGACTGCACCCTAGCAAGCGCGGGGACAAGCTTCCACAAGGCTACCAGATGAATCGCGGCCTAGAGCAGGGGAGCAATTGCTACCCAGCTACAACAAGTGCAACGATTACTCACCGCGAAGGGGTTGACGTCGTCCTCCTCGAACGGGTTGCGGTCGTACCTCCCCGCCATGGTGGTTGCCACCTCCTGCTGCGGCAGCTGAGGCGGCGGGGTCTCCGGCGGAGGAAGGCAAGGCCAAGAGCAGCACCAGCGCGGGGGCGGAGTCCAACCTCCTACGTGACGGTGGCGACCAACTGCTACGCGCTGCCGCTTTTAATTTAGCCGGTGTTGTTTACTTGACGAAGTGGGTTTGGAATTTCGGATTTGTTCCTGGTCCTTGTGCAGTGCAGCAGGTGTGCTTGTTGCGTTGCGTTTGCGTCCCCGGTCCCAGTGCTGCCGGGTTGACTAGTGCGATTTTACGCGTGCAGGTGTGCGGCCGACAGGTGGGGACGGGTTGGCAGCCGGTGGCCCGGCAAGGTGGAACAAAATTGCTGTACGACTACGACCGCAATGGCGTCTCTTTCAGCTCTGCAGAACAAGATAACTGTCAGCGATTATCAACGTGTACTGCAAGGTTTAATAAGTGTTCATTAAAGAAAGAAGTTTCCAAGTTTACGTTCGCTGGGCTCTGCTTATATATATATTATTTACAAGTCGTAATATTTCTCGCTAGGCAACAAGCAAGCTGAATCTCCAGGGTAAACAAATGGAAAATCCCAGACGGAACATTACTTTGTCCTGGCATGTTATCCACAAACTAAACAAACATGCCATTGGACTGGAAACGTGGAAAAGAGTAACATATATATGTATCATTTCTTGATACACGGCAGAAGAATGATTTGCACCTACCCGGAAATGTCATATAAAATATGAACTAATAAATAAAAGAGAATGTGCTAGGTTGTTTCTTGTATATATCCTTAATGCTGAAGGCATTTAAGTCCAGGAGACCAGGACATATTCGCATGCTAGGCCTTGTAGCTGCCAGTTTGGTATGCCCAATCCAAGTCAAACTGAGCGTTGGTCATTCCTCGTTCGTTCAAACTGTAATAGATTAAGATTAGAGTGGAATGAACAGTCACAACATGCTACATGATCCCTCATACCACCGGGGGATGTAACCAAAATGATCCCCTTTGTGATTGTTTCCTTTCAACTAGGCTTTGTTCAGGGCTGCCCATACAGCAGATGTGGCTAATTACAGACTGATGCACGGCCAGGCACACATATACAACAGGGGACCAGGCTGAATGCCAGCCCAAGTCAAAACACAATTGCATGACCCACGTGCAAAGCTATGACAAAATTACAAGCTACACAACTGTGGGCACTTTTTGCCAAAAAGAATGGTATCTACTCTGTCGTATACATGAATTTCCTCCGACCTAGATCACCACCAAATCTTGCAATGAAAGACTTAGTTCTTGAGCAAGTTGTGCTGCTTGACCACCCCGCCTGTACCAAAAAGGAAAAGAACATCAGGAAAAAAAAATGTCCCATTGCAGCAACTGATACAGAATTGAGAAATGGAGCTAAAGATGGTGTGTAAAGTAAGTAAAAGGAGAGAGTTACATAATCAATGGATTCAAAGTTTGTTGAATCTTTTGCAGATGATTAAAGCACCGTGTGCAACGTTGCATCCTGCATTAAAAAAGCAAAGGTTTAGTGACTTCTATCTTCTATGGTTTGATTTAGTACAATAGTCTCTCATGGCATCTAGTATAATCCAGCTTATAGGCGTGGAAGAAATAAGCTGGGTCCAGGGTAGATTATACATTGTAGGATTATATAAAATGGGGTGCCTGGACTGTATAAGCTAGTTAGAATGTTTGTTGATCAAATGAGCTTGTATAAGCTGGATTATACGAGATGGGGGTAAACAAGCAGGTCCTAAATTTTACAGCTAATGAGCTGACAATACCTCTGCTCAGCCTGAATGTTAACTCCAACGCCTAAATTTGCTGATAATGTTGAATGAATTACTGGTCCAAAAATCTTTATAAGATCCAACAACATTTCCAAAGAAACCGTAGCATGCCTGCAAATTTGAGGCAAAGTAATGGCGTTTTGTGAGACACAGTTACTGCTCAATCAATTGTTTTTTTTCCCCTAATGTAGGATGCAATATTGGCACGAGTCAGAGATAATGAAGAATATTGACATGGGATGTTCTCTCTTTCAAATAAGGATAGACTTGCAATGAAATAACACTTCCAACACATTACCTTTCAGTCTTGCTACACAGCAACCCAGCAAGAACAGGCAGAAAGCTTGAGAAAATTTCCAAGTTGAAAAGATCAATCTTCCCTTTGAGAGCACTAACAACATCAGCTTGAACCTGTATAATCTCGTCAATCAGTAGCTAAAAAAGAAAAAAAAATTATGAAGTACAGCCATGCATAATCATCATACATCTTAAAGAAACTTACAGCATTGTCAGGTAGCTTTGCCACTGCAGCAATTGCTCCTTTGATACCACTTTGTTCAAAGACATGCCGCATCATCTGAATAAATAAAACACAAATTATATGGGTTCATCATAGAATAAATGTAGGAGGCTGATCAACATTACTTCAAAAGGAGCATGCGTATTCTGTACATGAGCCTAATGGATGTGAAAGATACTAGACTATACCACAGAATAAGCTTATATGTTCATAATTTGCCACTAATGACACACTAACATGTGGACCCATGAACCATAGATAATACATTTTGGTGTTCAATGTTCTAATTATAATGAAAAACTAACCAGGATGATTTTTCTTTCATGACAACTTCTCGATTTGTTGGATGTAAGTTCACACAGAATTCAATGAAGCTGTTATGGCAAGGGGACCGGTCCTCTGCCGGTCTGCTCGCCATAACAGAAGCACATGAACTGGTAACAAACAGCAGTCAGCAAGTGATAACAGGACTCACCTCAAGCTTTGTCAACCGAAGTTTTACAGCATTTATGAATTCATCATGGTTCCGCACTAAATTGACAGGAGCCATCACCTCATCCACTGTTGGCAGATCCTTTTCATATGTTGTACTTGGTTCTGCCTGTTAATTGCAATCACCACCAAATTTGTACAGACAAAGATTTTTTAAGAATGCTGCATAGCATGAACAAATAAAAGTAGAGCAAAGTTGAATAATGTTCGAGTTGTATTCTGTGCTAGTAGCTTATGAATGTTTCAGTATCACTTTAATCTCCAATCCAGTTCAAAAAAAACTTTAATCTCCAATGGGAATACGGAATAAATTCCCTAAACATTAAGCACAATCTGTCCCAGTATTCTGTATTTAGTATTCTAGTTTGTGAAAATACTTTCTGTCATTACTTCTTTCTGTGAAGGAAGAAGTCTACTTTTGGGCTTTGGCCATCGAACTCGCTCATGTCCAATTTTGGCCATCGAACTCGCTCATGTCCAATTTTGGCCATCAACTCCAAAACCAGACATCTTTGGCCCAATGTTTTCTAGTCGTCCGACTAATCGTGATTAGTCGCGATTAGTCGTCCTTATCGGTCCAGCACGTCCGATTAGGGTCACCGATTCGATCAAGACGACTAGAAACCTAGTCGTCCGATTAGTCGTCGACTAATCACGACTAATCGGACGATAAGGGCATGGACGACTAGTTGGTGACTTCATTTTTATGTTGGGCTGGCATCTGGCTTGCTGGCCCATTAGACTCACTGTTTCTTTGGCCTGCTAGGGTTACCCTTTATATCCTATTTGCTTCCCAGTTCCATTTTCTCTTCCCGCACAGCAGCCGCCACCTGCATTCTCTTTCCCGCGCAGTTTCTCCAACCATCGGTGGCTCACCTTCTCCAGCCACGGGCGCCTCCACTCTCCAGCAAAGAGAAACTGCTATCCTCCACAGCCAGCTGCTCTTTCTCACCGTCGGCCCTTCTCCCCTGTCGGCTGCTCTCCTCCCCGCCGGCCCTTCTCCCCAGCCGGTTGCTCTCCTCCCCGCCGGCCCTTCTCCTTAGCCGGCTGCACACGGGTCTTCGTGATGAGCTACTCTGACGACGGTATGTGCCTTCCCCTCTCCATCTTCTCCCCTCCTCCCCTATTACTCATTCTGCAGCCTCTTTGGATCTCTGCTAAGTTACTTGGTGCTTGCTGTGATGTCCCTCTGCTATTCTCTGGTTCTCCATCATCCATCCTAAGAAGTTGTGCTTCTGCAGATGTGGACCAACGATGTGCAAACGTGGAAGAGTATATTATATAGTATATATAGGTATATATATATAGTAGGTATATGTCCTGATATATAGGACGACTTGGACGACCAGCACGGTCGACTAGGCTCGACTAATCGGCCTAGTCGACGACTAATCACGATTAGTCATCTGATCAGTCCCATGGCGACTAGGTTCGACTGGACGACTAGAAAACATTGCTTTGGCCATCAAACTATCAAAACCAGACAACTTTCCAAAGGTGATTTTGCCTATATATGTATTTTTCTAAATAAATTAAATCTCTAAAATTCATAACCAGTTCATTTTAAATAAAAATACAAAACAGGTACCAATTTTTGGTCTAAAAATACAATCTATCTATTGGTGCTCTATTTAGAATTCTTTGGATCTGATGACTTGTTCCTGTTGCTACTGTTTTATTGCTCGTAGGCACAACCGTTATTAACTTAAATTATCATTTTGCACTTTACTTTATGTTGATTGCATGATTTTGAGCACCTGCCTTATTTGAAACATATGACCTAGTCAAGCGTTTAAAATAAAGTAAAGCACTAGCCATGCAGTGCCTAAATAGGATCTATATGTGGTGGACATGGCTTCTGCGAGGTTAGCATCACCTTCGAGAGAATCCATTGGATACATTTGGTTGAGCTCCTGGTTTAATAAAGTGTAAAACAATAATTTAAATGAATGTGACTGCTACTACGAGCAATAAAACACTAGCAACCTTTGAAACCAGCCTTTTGCAACAGTTGTAAGATTTTGATAGTTCGATTGCCAAAGATAGAAATAGACTTCTTCCTTCTCTAAATGCATGTGGCAGTCAGGACTCAAAAGATTTGGAGTTCACATTATTATAACTAGTATAAAAATATGAAAACTAAATAAGATCCAATGTAGCTGCACAATTACTATAGCAAGTAAAAATACGAAAAATTATAAGATCCAGTGTAGCTGCAGTAGTTTAAGCAAAACAGTTGTAATTCTTAGGCATGGACAAGACTAGGAGAGCATATAGGAGTAAAGATACCATAGTACAAGTGGATCAAGATGAGGTACAATCAACTATGAATAACTATACTCAAAACGTATGGATACATACCAGATGGGACGAAGGGTTGTCATTTCTTGATGCCCGGTCACCACAAGAACCAATTTGTGGTGAATAATCAGTGCTAGAAGACTCTCTTTTTTCAAACCTCTCAACAAGAGACTTTGTTTTCCCCAGTGGCACAGCAACTGAAAGGAGTTCACACTATCATTAGAAAGCTAATTTTAGGCCATGAAGAATCCTTGACAACATCAATTAATCTGCATACACACCTCCTCTAACATATTTGACCTTGGCAGTCTCTGCTGTTGAGCATGGAGATTCAAAGGCTGCATGAAACAGAGTTCTACTGTTACATTACCATACTAGCAAAACAGCAGGTCAATGTTTAAGAACGAAGAGAAAAGGCTATACATTTATCGTCATTTAACCGTGGAGAATGGTCCAGCGACACTGTTCTGTCCATCTTTTCTGCTATTTGTGCAATACCTTCATTATCCACATCGCCAAATTCTTCTTTCTTGTAATATGGAGTTAGCCCAAAGGAGAATTTTAAGCCAGGCAAACCCTCTGAGCAAACATCAGGTTCAGTGAATATTGATGAGCTATCACTATCAGCAGCACTGCCACTAAGTGAGGGCTTTCTTTTGTGAACAGGGGTCCGAAAATCATCTGGGACTGCAGCTGTGTCTCCAGTCCCTCTACGAACATTGCTTACTGTTTTGTCCTCTAAAATGTCTCTGGGCACAACAACAGGTGCAGAAACAGCCTGAGACGTAGTGTAAATATCTTTCACTAAAGCTGATTCTGTAAGATTGTTTTTCTTAGCAGTTGCAGAATTATTAGCTATCGCTGCACGAGATGCCATGACTCTCTGCCCAAAATTACGTTCCACGATTTTTGGGTTGGTGGAAGGACTATCAACAAGCTTCATACGCCTCATATGGGTAGAACCCTGAACAGATGATTTTAAAGATGAATCAGGTCTTCGTGGAATAGTACTGCTCTTATCTTTCTTGATCTTATCTGTACTTGCTGGAGTCAAATGTGAACCACGAACCCTGCTTTCAGCTGCTATCACAGAAGAAAGAGAGGAGGGAAAGGTCGTCACTATGGGTGCCAAGCAGTAATAAGGAAAAAGAAAATATCAATACATATTAAATATATAAACAGTTTGAAACCTACCAATCCCAGATTCCTTGACTTTGTAAGAACCTTTTGAATGTGCCATTGCTAAAGCAGGACGAGAATTTGCTGTGCTATCAACTGGTTTCACAGGGTTATCATCCATAGACTGCACCAGCTCAGCAAAAAAATTTGCTTTGGGCAACACACCAAGAGCATAGGGTCCAATGAGCTGGATCGAACAATGGAAGTTAGAAGAGGCAGGAAAATACATATGGGATGGAAAAAATGACACTCACTGATATATCAGCAGCCCATAGACCAACACGACGTTCATGGTAGGAGCATCCCAAGAGTTTCCCTTCATAAATACTAAGGTCAGCTAAATTACTCCACCCCATGTCAACAATATCATGGCACCTTACTGGTTCCCAAGAGAATACCTGAAAATATCCATGTCCTCAGGTACCAAGCAAACAAACATCAATTGAGAACCTATGAAAACAAGACCTTACCTTTAAGCTTTGGTCTAACCCACAGAAAAGGGTTTTACCATCTGGGTGAAAGACCATAGAACGTACACCGGTACCCTGGAGTTAGGAGTCATGTAAGCTATCACAAAGGAGGAAGATGGATGTTCTCCTCATGTGCGTTTAGAGCAAGGGTTGAGAAACAGGGAACAAGACATAAGTGAAGCTCAGACTAGATGCCAGGCCATCTCTTACAAAACTGAATCAACCGTAGGGAGATGTGAGCTAAAGTACTCTGAGAAAGCTCTTACAGTTATGATTTATAAGAAAGACAAAGACAGTAATACAAGGCCAGCAGCAAGAATCTAATGTAGTTACCAATTAACATGCCTATAGAATATGCACACTAAAGAATTGAGCTGTAGTTTGTGGTCTTCAAATTATCAATTTCATAATCATAAGAAAATCTAACTTGATTAAAAAAAACTTGCAATACCTCAGGTCCAGAAGAACCTATCAATTCAAAAGTTTCAAGATCCCAAAATTTCACCGTCCTATCCGCAGAGCCTGAAAAATGTCAGAATGAACACTCAGAACACATTTCCACTTCTTTAAATTTCACTACTTCAGATGTATCCAACAAAACAATTTATGTTCTTATTAAAAAATGAGATTTTCAACTATCACTACACAACAAAGATGTGAATCAAAGCAAAGATTGAATTCACTTTTTTTTTCTTGTCATTGCATTAGGTCACGCTTTGATAACAAAAGTGATGGGAAAAGAGGTGCTACGTATAGATAGTTACCTGTTGCAAGCAAAAATTCTTGAGGGTGAAAATCAATACAGTTGATTTGTCCGCTGTGAAACTTGAAATCATGTAGAAGCTTTCCAGCTGTCAAATCCCACACCTTCACAATGTTATCTTCCCCTCCAGTGACAACCCATCGTCCATCAGGGGTAAACCTGATTCTTTTAATTGCTCCTCTGTGACCCTTATATGTGTGTATACATCCTTTTTTCTTTATGTCCCATATCTTCAGGTCTGTATCTGACGAACCAGATGCAAAAAACTCCCCAAATGGATGGAATTCAACAGCAGTGCAACTCGATCTGTGTCCAGTGAGAGACCGCACAACTACATTTCAATTAAAAAAAACATAAATCATTATTTATTTCCCCCAAAGCATGTCATTTTTCATTCACAGGAAGCGTTAATATACATGGTTAAACTTTATGTAGATGGATGAGTTTCTGATGCAGGACAAACTTACATAAATCTGAGAACGCTAAACAGAAATTGTTAAGACAACATTGGCAGGCAATACTATCAGCCTGAGCTCAGTAGACGGACCCTTTTTCATGGAACCACCGAAGCGCATATATTAAATATGGCTATTCAAGACATTTCGAAATGACTTGACAAACATATAATCATGGTTCTACCACAGACAATCAAAAATGAAAGGGTAATGCAACAGAACATTATCCTCATAGAGCATTTTCCATCTGTATAATGGTATGTCTGTATCACAATAAATCTAAGAAGGAATTTGTGACGAACTCAACATAAAATGGCCATTTTCATATTATGCACAGACAATAAATTAAGAAACATGTTATTAGGGTATCATCCAACTGCGAGGGCCTTATATAACCACACCTTTAGCTTCCTCCAAGTCCCAGAGCTTGATGGAACCATTTGATGAGCCAGCAAGCACAAGTACCTCTGCTGAATCAAACTGCACAGCCTCCACCGCACTTGTGTGGCCAGACAAGGTCTGTGCAAACAATTAGACACCCATTCAGAAATACAGCATGATCAAATTTCAAGATAGCACAAAACGATTGCAGTGCCATTGACATAGGGGGCACAAACCAGAAGTGGAGTTTGCTTGCCAATGGCCCACAAGTTGACCTTGCGATCATTGCCGCCAGTGATGAACACACGGCTAGACTTCTTGCCGATGGACAGGCACCTCACTTCAGCATCGTGCGCCACAAAATTCTCTAATTCAGGATGCTGAGTTAAGGAGATGACAAGCTTGAGCAACGCATACTTCCTGACAGTAAACTTGTATTTGTGGCCCTAGTTATATTGTTTGCATTCAACAAAAGTGACTGAAGAATTAGGTAAAACAGGAGCGCCACATGTATCATTAATGGAAATCGGTGTAAATCGTTGTTTAAGAGAAAAAAAAAACAGAGCCAAAAATAGCTGAATCATCATAAAGATATAGGCATTCAGTTAAAGCGAAACAGATTTCGAATTCGCACTATAACCTAAATTGGGGACAGAGGAGAAACTGTTCACTGAGCCAGTTCAAACCGCTTAAGGTTTAGCTTGGATGCTTAAAACGGTCCTTTCTTGACGCCGATTGCAAGCAAAGTGCAGAAACAGCAGGAAATTTCAAGAATCTACTACAAGAAACAGCACAAGACTAAGGGAATACAGGAATTTGAGTGGCGCGCATATAATGCTCGCACTCTACTACTGTAGGAAATGCCCGCCCGGGTCGCTAAGCAGGACGGCGGCTTCTTCCTCCTGCGAGCTAAATCGAATCAAAAAACAGAGCGGGCAACTCGAAGACGGAGTGTGAGAGGATACGGAGCTCGTAGCCGCGCTTCTCGGGGTCCATCCCTCCGGGCTCCCCAGTCCACGGCGCTGTAGGTGGCTGGGGGGCTGGCTCGCCCGCGGGACCGTCTCGTCGTCGCCGACGTCGACGACGAGTAGGACTCGGATTGGGATCCAAGTGGTCGTGTGGAGCAGGGGAGTTGGCGAGAGAGAGGGAGCCCCCTTTTCCTTCGTTTGGTTGTTTTTTTGGGCAGCGGCAGTGAAAACGAGGGGCGTGGAGCGGCGTGGGTGGGTGGGTGGGGAGTGATGGAGTTCTTGTCGCGTCCCTCGTCCTCCTCTCTCTCTCTCTGACTCTCTCTATCCTACCGTCCTACGCGTGGCTCCGCGTTTGCTCCCGTCCCTTTTCTTCTGTACCGACGAGATGCCTAAAAGCAAAGGTTCCCCTTCTCGCGTTCGCGTTCCTTGAATCGGGAAAAGCAAGGCTCATATGAATCAAGCGCACGAAATGAACCGTGGACCACTCGTTCCTGCCCAGATAAATCCAACGGTTGAGAGCAATCTTGAGGTAGTACAGTGGATTGACGAATGGCGGTCAAGGCACGAGCTGGGGAAAGAGGGCAGCCATTCGGCTGGGTCATCCCAGTTGCAAGACAGCGCACCGCCACAGCAATTCCCTTCAGGTTGGCCCACTGCTGGCCGGCCACCCCCTGGCCAATGGAGCTACAGTTTAATGCAAGCGCAACTGCGCAAGCTGCCCTTCCTTCGCTCTGGCTTCCTTCGTTTGGCAGGGGGCGAATCCCGAAGGTGGGACGTCGCTCGCGAGCAGGCGGCGGCAGGTTCCACTTTCCGGTCCACCCTGCCCGCTCTCTTTCCCCTCCTCCCGGCCTCCCGCGCACAAACGATTTGAAGCAAGCAAGCAACCGAACGAGGAAAACACGCCATGCCCGCGACGGAAGCAAAACCGATCGCGCGCGCGGCCGGCCACGGAAGAGGCAAAAACGTGCGCGACGTGGCGAGGAAGGCAACCTGAGCCGTGGGTCGGCCGTGGACGCCAATGGGGACGGAGGCCGCGGCGCACGGGCACATGGCGTGCTGGTTTCGTTTCGTGCGCCGCGGGGAGGATGGGCGGCGGCGGCGCGGGGTCCCCCACACTAGCGCGCGTGGAGGGAGAGAGAGAGAGAGAGGAACGGCTTCCACCGCGGCATGTGCCGCCCGGGGCAGACAGCCGAGCGGTGACACGTGGTGAGCACGAATGACAATGATTGTGCTCGGCGTTCCATAATGACGGCCAGATGGGTGGCTACGACGCCCCATTCTTATATTAAAAAGAAAAAAGAAAAATTCCTCGGTATGACGCGACTGTTGTTTGTTAGGAAATGATTCTACTCCGTACTAGTGTTTGGTGCATATCGTTAATGTTTAATCAGCTAATTTTTAGTTCTTCTAGGCTATCTAAAATAGAAGGGGGCTGATAACTAATGGTGAGTTGATTTTATAGCCAAGCTTCCAACTAATTGTTAGCTAACTAGCTAGCCACCCTAGCTAATTTAGGATAATCTATTTCTTTTAGCTAATAACTACTCTAGTTAATCAAATAGGCGATTTGAAAACAAATGACAACCAAATTTAGACATAACCATACATCAATGGAGGAGGACTTACGACATGGTCCCAATTTACACACTTAGGAATTACTCCCTCCATTACGTATTGTTAGGCGTTACGGCATTTTTCATTTTTGACGTTAAGTAAGGCGCTAGCTAGCTTTGGACGCAAAAATCAAACAAAAACCTTCTGCATTTACTCATTCACCAGAAACGAAGCATTTTGTTTGCATGTGATTGGTTGATTTGTTTCACCGGGGCCATTAAACGTCGCTGCATGCATTCATGCAGAAAAATAGTGCACGCTTCAAATCCTATACTCTCTCTCTCAAATTCCTTGGTATCTGTGAAAATGGCCTCCGCGCCTAAGAAAACGTAATGGAGGGAGCATGAAGTATATACTCCCTCTATCGTTTTTAAGTTTCACCTAGATTTTAACTAGATTTATACAAAATATTAGTAATATTTATAACTTTAAATAAGTGTATTATAAATATACATGTACATATTCAATGATTAACCTAAGTTACTTATTACGCACTATAAATATAAATATTAGTAATCTCTTGTATATACTTAATTAAAATAATTATATTTGACTCTTCAATATGTGTAATATGTGTGAACAACACTTAACCACTATAGTTTGCTATTTTTCCAGCATTGCTCCCGCTTGTGGTGAGTTTTCTTACAACATTTTTTATATAAGGAGTACATTTATAGAATAGTGGACGTATGTGACTTTCTATATATGTAGTGTGTTTTTTGTTGAAAAAAATACTGATTAAGTAACGATAGGTTGCATGTTCTCGTGTCCGTATTGCAATTTACAAGGGTACGGTTCTCTCTCTCATTAGTTACAAAAAAATAATACCAATACAACCTACTTATAATATAAGTGTCAATTCAAATATTTTATATTTAACCAGATTTCTAATAAATAGTATTTATATATAACCTTAAATTAATTTATTATAAAAACACATTTCGTAACTAATATAATAATATTTATTTGATATAAAAGTTATTTATATTTTTAAATATATAATTAATCAAACTTATAGAATACTTTTAGGGATGAAGTGACAAGTACATAAATGACCAAACTGGCAGTGCCGGCGTGGGCCGAGCCTGCGTTGGACAATGATCTTGGACTGGAGTTTGTTTTCTCTTCTTGACAACCTTACGGACCCGAGTTTGCCTAAATGGACCGGAGTTCGACAGGACTGAAACAACTTTCTTTGGGCTGAAAATTTTGTCTGGCCCGGGCTGGAATCGGTCGTATGCCGTATCGTAGGCCATTTATGGATTTTTTTTTATTTTTAACCATTTTTATTAAGTAAATTTAATATTAACAGAATTTTTTTTATTTTTGCATCTAACCCCTTTGGCCGCGTCGCCAGGGGGCATGGCGTGGCCAAATCATTCTGCCGCGCCATGGTGCTGACTCAGCATGCCCCGGTGCGGGCATGCTGACTCACCGAGCTGACGTGGCGGCAAGCCGCGCCATGGGTCTTGGCGCGGCAGGCCAACTAGAGGCCCACCGCGCGGGCTCACAGTTGACTCTCTCACTCTGTCTCTCCCACGCGCCCCCGACCCTCCCACGCGCCGGCGCCCACCGTCCCCCTCGCCGGCGGCCATCTCCCCCCGCGCCGGCGGACCTCCCCCGCCTCGGCAGCCCCCTGCCGGCTCCCACTCTCCTCGTCCCGTCCCGGCCGCTCCTTGTGTTAAGGTATTTTTGTTCTTAATATTAGATTTAGTGAACTAGTTACTATATAATTAATAGGTTTAATAGTTAGAATGTGAACTTTAGTTAAGTATTTAGTTAGTAGTTAGGGTTTATAGTTTATTTAGTTACTTAGTTAGACATGATATTGTTGTTAGGGTTTAGGGTTTTATTTAGTTGGTTAGGCTATTAGTAGTTACGATTGCAACCGATTTGATGAAGTTTAGTGAAATCCTTTTGTAGATGGATTATTGTGTGCGGATTTGTTATGGAGGAAGTGTTAGAAGAGAAGATGGGATGTTCGAAGATAAGGAAGAAGAATTTGAATGGTTTGGTGAACCTCCTAGTTTCAACAACCTTTGTGCTCGTTTGGATGCAAAGTTTAGTGGTGATTTCACACTAAAGGGGAGGTGTGACATCGGAAAGTCCAGGCCACGCTATTGCCTTATGCCTTTGCGTGACTCTGTTGACTGGTCCCGTTACAATCGGGTGGTTGAAGGTTCAAATGCACCCATGGCTGAGGTTGTGGTGGAGAAGCATAATTTCCATGAAGGCCCTTCCAATGCCGGTGTTGGACACGATGATGAAGATGAAGAGTTGTGGGTGGATGGGGAACAAACTCAAGGTGACATGGACTTGGATGGTCAGGTGACACAGGAGCATCCAGTAGGACACATGAACAATGACTTTGATGTCGACGAGTTTGAGGAAGAAGAAGAGGAGCAGAATGAGGAGGACGGGATTGGTGATGTAGTTAGCACTGATTCAGATGATTCTGATAATGGACAGGAAGGTATAGATGTTAATCCACCACCGGTTGAAGCCATGAATGCTCCTGTTCATGTCATGCCACCACCGGTTTATGCCATGACATTCTTTGTACCAACTGAGGTTCTTCATGCTATGCCAGCTCAAGAAAGTTTAGCCACAGAGCCACCAGAGGGTGGTACCTCCTATGATCCATGGGGAAGAATTAGCGAAACACAGCAGCACGTTGCACCACCACCATACACAGAGCCGGAGCTAGAGCAACTGAGGGGCATGAACATTCCTTTTAGTGGTGTTCCAAACTATAGGGATGTGAGCATGACTCATATGGCTGTGTGTGACACGGGGCTTTCGATGTGTAGGAGATCTGTATATAACCCGGAGGACCCAATACTTAGCAAGGGTATGACATTTAACACAACGACAGAGATGAAGTTGTTTCTCGAGGATTATGCTGTGCACCACCATAGGTCGTACACTGTGACTCATTCGGACCAGGAGTTGAGGTACCATGTCAAATGCAAGCTTGGTTGTCTATGGAAGCTAAATGCAAGGCGAAGACCGAGTGATGATAAGTGGAAGATAACTAAAATTGTTCAACCCCACACTTGTGTTGATAATAGAAACAATCAAAATCATCAGCAACTCACTGCACGATACCTTGCCCGTCGTATATTGACGCTTGTTGATGATAACAATGACATTTCAGTGTCTTCTTTACAGAAATCCATATTCGGATTTGTTCATTATAATGTCAAGTATGACAAGGTTTGACGTGCTAAGCAACTTGCTGTTGCTCTTCGATGGGGAAGTTGGCACGAAGCATACAATAGAGTACCCAGAATATTATGTGCAATGAGTCACTACAACCCGGGAATGAGATGGTGTATACACACGGGAGATATGCGTTTAAATAACTCCGGAAAGCATGTATTACTTCGTGTTTTCTGGTTCTTTGCACAGACGCAACATGCATGACAATTTTGTCGGCCAGTGGTATGTATTGATGGCACTTTTCTAACCGGAAAGTACAAGGGCACACTAATGATGGCTTCTGGTGTTGATCCTGAGAACCAGATAGTACCCATTGCTTTTGCTTTGGCGGAGGGAGAGAACAATAAATCGTGGTCATGGTTTATGCGACTACTTCGACTTCATGTTCTAGGTACACAGCGTGCTGTATGTGTGGTTTCTGATCGTCATGCAGGGATCCTTAATGCAGCACGTGAACATATCGATGGCTTCCCTCCCATAGTGAATTTATGGTGCAAGCATCATTTTGCAGCTAATTACTGGCGCCGACAGAGAGACAAGGAGGTATGTGCTAAGTTAAAGGTGCTATGTTGTGCACGCACACTGTACAGGTTCAAAGAGACAAAGAGAGAATTAGACAAAATGACAAATGAAGCTGGTAAGGCATGGCTAGAGTCTCAGATGGAAGATAAGGCAAAGGGGCGTTAGCATATGATAAGGGCGGTTTAGGTATGGCATTATGACCACAAACACGTCAGAGTCCTTCAACAATGTATTCAGGGGAGTTCGGTCATTGTCTGTATCAGGCATTGTTGAACACTCTTTTCTCAAGTGCAACGAATATTCTGTGGTTAGGTGACAGATTGCACAGATGAATGAAGCAAAGCTTGGTATGTGGGGAAAGGCAGCCACGGAACATTTAGAGGAAGCAAAGAAATGGGCCAAGGAAAGTTCGGCACAGGTATATGGACATGAATGTAATATCTACAGTATACGATCAAAGGGTGTCACAACAGTGGGCGGTGAACAATATGGTGGACGTACTATCGAGTCGATCTTCAGAAAGTTGAATGCACCTGCAATGTCCCTCAGATAATGCATGCCCCTTGTTGTCATATGATCACCGCTTGCTAGGTCCGCGGATATAATTACGAGCACCTACCGTACATGTCACCCTTGTATCTGCGGGCGAATACCTTTCATATCTAAGAGAGTAGCTACGAGCCTTACTTAGACCCGTCACAGTGGCCACCTTATCATCATCCTGATTACGCTCCTCATCCAGAGCTGAAGAAGATAGGGAAGGGTAGGAGGAAGAAGAAGCGACTGAAGGGTGACATGGACCCTATGAGAGGATACGGGCATGATACGTACGGAGGTGGCGACTTTGATCAGGTTCGTGGTTAGAATCTTTGCGCCATTTGCAAAGAGCCTGGTCACAACGCTACCAACCATAGACCTAGGCGACCTAGAGGGCAGCAGGTGCTTACGACAAACTTTGATATGTTTGCATGTCTTAAATTTTTAGTTTATATAATTACTTCTCATTTAATACTTGATCATTTATGTTCTAACTATCTTGTAATTGATTTGTGACAGGATGGCTCCTCCCACGCAGCACCCGTAGTACCCCCTTCTTGAGGTGGAGTACGATCGCGTGCACCGCGCGACCCACTTGACGGACGATCACCTCGCAGCCGTCAAGGTGGCTCCCCTCAGGCCTCGCACACACGTCCGTTCGCAGCGGTGGGACGAGCGTTACGCGCCGTACATTCGGCGAGCTGGCTTCCTCGACCTAGTACGAGTTGTAACCTTGGTCTTCCGCCACTAGACTCCGCACTACTTACTGCACTTGCAGACATATATAAGTCTTTTTGATTTCACAACTCATTTTCTGTTACTCATATATATTTATAACTAATATACCTTTTTACAGGTGGCGTCCAGAGACACATACCTTCCACCTACCTAGCGGCGAGATGACGCTTACGCTAGAGAACGTCAAAGCTATCTTTGCTTTACGGATAGCTGGTCTTCCAGTATCTGGCATCATCGACAGCGACACTTGGAGAGACAAGGTGGCACAGTTCTGTGGCATCGCGTCACCTGATGACGAGGTGTCAAGAAAAAACAAGTAAGTAATTAAACCAATCAATTCAACCACCTGTATGTATATTGCATTTCTTATATAATTCTAACATCAAGTGTTCATCAATTTTAGGAAGACTTCAGGTGTTTCTTTAAGGTGGATCGTAGACCACTTCGATCACCTGCCAGCAGGAGCCGCTGAGGAGGTTGTGGAGAGGTATGTCAGAGTGTGGCTTTGGCACTTTCTTGGGGCTTTCTTGTTCCCAGACGTGTCGGCAAACACCATCTATTGGATTTTCCTAGGCATATTGTCACAGCCGTGGGAGAACATTGCCCTGTACAACTGGGGCAGCGCGGTACATGCCTGGACGTATCGCCAACTTTGTGAAGCCTGTCAGCGCATCGCCAAAAATTCAAACCTTGACGGCTGCTCTTACCTCCTGCAGATTTGGTGTTGGGAGAGGTTACCCGTCGGTAGACCAGTGATTCACGGACTTCCTGTAAGTAAACCTTTTAGTTACAAGTTTCCATTCCGTTGACAGAATAAAGAACTAATTTATTTTTCGAAATGTTGAATGCAGGACTGGTCGGGACAAGACACTAGGCCTACTGCTCTATACATTTGGAAGGATGCGGAGGTAGTTACAGGGAAATTGGATCGCAGGTTTAGAGAGTACACAGACTTGCTAGATGTTCTGACACAGCACCAGGTTTGTATGATCGGAATGCAAGTTGCATTTTTGATTGAGGTTTACACAACCACTACCTAACTACACTTATATTTCAGGTGCATTGGAGAGCTTGGGAAGGAACTGAGTTAGCTCAGTATCTTAGTGAGGGTTGTCTAGATGAGAAGGAAGAGTACCGCACGGATTGTCCTATGATTTTCTTCCACATTGTCGAGATGCATATGCCTATTAGAGTTCATAGGCAATTTGGAAAGAAGACCGCTTTACCGCCTCTATTCTACTCTACCAATCAACAGCTGCACGGGTACGTTCGATTACTATCATTTACAATCGTTCCTACTATGCGATAATTTGTACTTACATCAAACTAATATTTGCAGGTACAACCGCCAGAAGAGGTACAGTACCAAGGACTGGCGGGTGAAGCACGCTGCGTACATTGAGTTGTGGGCGAACAGGACCCTTGTTCCCTTCGATGAGGGCGAAGCTCATGACCAGCAGGCATTCGATGGGTATTGGTCTAAAGGGAAGGGTTCGAGCAGTGGAAGGGGAAAGGGGAAGGGAGCCCCAGTTGTGTGGGAGGGGACAATTGGTCCCGATTATTTTCCAAAACCAGATTATCTTTTTCCAGAGAAGAGCAAGAATGATTTTCGTGGAGATAATTGTCTTAGAACCTACGATAACCACAAAGAAGAGTAGCCAAAATGCATGCATGGTGAGGATTGTTTAGTGCAGATGTTTCTAGAAGGTATTGACGGAGGTCGGCGTTTCTTCAAATTCCCACGAGCATTGGTAACTGCTATTGCTATTCATTGGTTTTATTTTGAGTGGCTTCACAACTAACACGACACTTTTATTACAGACTTCTGTGTCCGAAGAAAACTGTGGGTTCGTTAGGTGGGTGGATCCTCCACCTATTCTCCCCATGCACAATACATGTACTACCTAGAGCATCGCATCCAAGATCTGGAAAGGGACCTTCGCCACTACGAAGCCGAAGACGAAGACGACATCAACAACAATCCGAGTTCACAGGAGACACTGTGCACCGATCCAGGTTGTACATGCCTTTGTCACAAAAGGAAGGGACCATCGTCACCGCCACCACCACCGCCACCACCTCCACAAACACTAGGTGGATATTGTGGAGAACGTGCAACACAGTTCGCTATGTGGGAACACTACTAGAACTTGGCTATGTTGGACTATGTCATTGCTATTTCATTTACCTAAGGCATGTTAGGATTAGTTTAGCACATTTGTAACCTTGTTTGTTACTTGTTCTCACATGTCATTTCAATGTATTCTCATTTGTACGTTTTATTTTACCTAAGGCGTGTTAGGTTTAGCTAAAAAAATGTGTACGCCTATTTAGTACATATTCTCACATGCCAGTTCATTTTACTGTGTTAGTTGAAATTTGTAATGCACTACTTCGTTAAAAAAGAGCATTTGTCTAAATAGAATAGTACGTGATGATAAGGAAGATAGCAAAGTACGTTACAATATAATTAAAAGTTCAGATCGATTAAAACAACCACAATGGACGACATTGTTCATTCCAGAAACATACAACTACCGAGTGCAATGGGACCACTTTCCCTTCCTTAGAGCATTAGGATTATCCTCCATCGCAGCTTTCGCGTGGCGGGCGCGCTCAAGCTTCTTATCCTTGTCCTCCCTGTAGGCTGCACCTCTTCTCTCTTCCTCCTCTTTCTTGCGCTCCTTCTCAGCTGCCTCCTCTTTCAGTATCTTCTCATAGACCACTCGACGCTCTGTGTCCCAGTCCTTCATACCTTGCAGAAGACGTTTGTCGGACTCCTTGATCTCAGTGTCGATCCACTGCTCAAAGTCACATAGCGGTGGAGGGGTCTGTAATCAAAGCAAACGTTAGGCTACATAGAGTGTCGGTGTTTAGAAACTACCAACGAGTAAATTTGTACGTGTGTCGGGTTCCGAATGGTGAGACAAAGAGACAAGAGGAATATACTGGTTCGGGCAAGAAATCCCTACGTCCAGTGAGTAGCTGCTCGTGTTCCTTATCTCTGCTTGGAGGGGGTTTACAAGCTTGGTCGAGAGAGGGGGTATAAGCCCCAAGTCTCTGAATGCGTTGGTGTATGAGTGTGTTCTAGCTCTATGCTTTGTTGTTTGATGATCGTCATGTCCCCCCTCACCCTCCTTTTATAGTAGCAAGAAGGGTAGGGGAGTTACAAGTGTGCACCGAGGAGGATCTACCTGAGAGGCGGTGCCTTATCCTTGCCTTTCCCGAGAAGGATGCAGAGTACTCATAATACTATATTCCTATTGTCTTTGTACTTGGTCGGAGGCTGGGTGTCGTGTCGGCCCTCCACCGCTTCGTCGGAGAATACGGGGGGGGGGGGGGGGTCCCGTTAAGCCCGTAGTGGATAGAGGCATGGATGCCTGTTGTTCCATCGGTCGGTACACCGTTTGTACATTTTCTCAATTCTTTTTGTGTACGACGAGATTCCTCCACGCTTGGCCAATGGACTCCGTTATTCAGAGGGTCCCACTGTACCCGTTGTACCCTCGTTCGATGAGCTTCTGTAGGGGCCGGAGATGTGTTAGGCTGACTCTGTCTCGCGAGAGGCATGATTCCTATTTGTCTAGGGGCCCTATTTCATCTCGTCCCGATTGGGGAACTTGACATGTCTTCGTTTGGGCAGGAGCTGGGGTGTTATCATGAGCCTCGGATTATGCGGGGTGTACGATTCTACGTGGTTCTGTACCTCCATTCTTATCTTATAGAGGACATGACGTGGACAACTAAGGACCAGCGACCCTCTCCCTTCGTATAGGGGTAAAGGGGTCTTTCCTCTACTGTTGACACGTCTCTTGGAACCAACGACTTTGCTGTGAAGATCCAGATTGGTTTAAGACGGAGAATGCCGACATGGATGGAGATATGGGCACGTCTTCCCTCAGGACGTCGGGCGAGGCGGAGCCACGTTCGCCTAAGGCACGTCTACCCGGGGCACGTCTGCCTCCGTGGGCCGACTAGATGATGACCCCTGTGCTTTTTGTCCTGTGGGCTGATGGGCTGTGACGGTTTGCCTCCGATGGGCTTCTTGCTCCCTCTCAGATGGTTGTTGATTATTTTTTAAAATGTATCGTTAAATTAGGTATCCGACATAGAGATTAAAGCAATCTTTCATATGATAAAAGTTGATGGCTATATAAGATCAAATTCTCACCATTAAGTTAGTACGGCGTTGTTCAAGAGTAGGTTGAAAGTCAGCTGCCTATAGGTTTGCTCGTCCTCGGAAATCTTAACCTTGCAAGGATCACCACAAAAACACATGGGAAATGGAACACCAGTTGGCAAAGGCTTGGGGTCGAATGCATTTTCAGTCAACGGACCCTTTCTAAAATTGAATCAATTTCGGTATAATTACCTCATTACTATGCAATAAACTAGTCGTTATAAATCAGAGAACCAAAACAAATACAACAAATATAGTGAGATTACCTAGGTTTAATAGCTCTACCACGTCGTGGCATCCTATACAACAATTCAAAAATTATTCAAACCATAACTATTAATCAATATTAAAATGCAAGTTATATAGAACAAATCAATGCGAAAAAATAATAGAGGAGAGATAGGATACCTTGCTCTTGAAGTTGAATGGATCAAATTAAAAAATTTACAGTTTGATTGAGTGATTCGAAAAAATGGACAAAGAGGAGAAAAACCCGAGAGAGAGGAGTGGAACAAAGGGAGAAAGAGTCAGCGTTTGGAAAAGGGACGTGCGGTGGGCATGTATATGGCCTTGTCGCGCCAAGATCCCTGACGCGTCACTGTCGCGCCATGCATGGCGGCGCGGCAGCCTTGCCACGTCAGCGCGGTGAGTCAGCATGCCCGCGCGGGGGCATGTTAACTCAGCACCTCTGCCGCGCCAGGAGGGGAACAAAGGGAGAAAGAGCCAGCGTTTGGAAGAAAGACGCGCGGTGGGCCTGTATATGGCCTTGTCGCGCCAAGATCCCTGGCGCGTAATTGCCGCGCCATGCATGACGGCACGGCAGCCTTGCCACGTCAGCGCGGTGGGGCATGCTGACTCAGCACCTCTGCCGCGCCGCCATGCATGGCGTGGTAGAGTGATTTGGCCGCGCCATGCCCCCTGGCGCGGCCAAAGGGGTTAGATGCAAAAATAAAAAAAGGCCTGTTAATATTAAATTTACTTAATAAAAATGGTTAAAAAAAAAAAAAATCCATCTCCTACGCAATTTGCAGTTTGGCGGGCCTATGGGATGCTGAATCTGTTCCGTAGAGCCGTACCAGTACCATGTCTCGCTTAAAAACAGGAAGAGATCACAAGGGTGGTTGTTCGTCTCTACATGGACCTTCTTGTAATTTTGACTCCTGTGACTGTGAAGCTATAGCTATCTGTCCAGACTTTCTCATGTGATGCTTATAATGTTCTACTTCCTCTATTTCCTTGCACAATAGCTGCATTTCCCCATTTTATTTCATCATATCCCGGCCCTAAAAGCATAAATTAACGCAAATGCTCTGGAAAAGGTAGACAATAATTTTTCAGACAGCTGTTCTGACACTAATATAAGATACTCTGGAAATTTTATGACCCTTCTATTATCTAGTTTACATATATACTCCGTATTAGACAAGCCCTGACATAAAAAAAAGTAGTCCTTTAATCATTAATCTGTGCAATAACTAAATTAGTATGTCAGGTATGTGCTAGATAGGATGAGTTAAAGAAAACTTAGTTCTTTAATGGGATAGAGCTGTGTATTCTCAAAAAAAAAGTGTATGTGTTAGTGCATAAAATTTACCTTGACTAGGGTTTATGTTGCGATTCTTCTCTTGTGCATCAAGTCTCTATTTCTGGAGGAAAGTTGGCATGCAATGTTTGAAGTCGAAGCCTTGCCAAATTGGCCCTTTAATCAAAGTCATGAATTCTAAATTGGATCAGGGGTCCCTACATTGTACAGAACCATATAATAACTGCAAAAATCATTAAAAAAACCAGTGACAGATTGTTGTTGCCCTGAAACGGCAGTTTGCGTTTAGACACTTTCAGTGCTATAGACAGACAGTACTCAAACGTCGACATGATTTCAGAGGCAGAGCTATACAGAATTACAGAAGTACTTCCATAAGAGGACTAACTGCATGAATGAAATTCCTACATTGACAACAGAACAAAGTTCAGCGTACATCAATGGATATGTGTCAGCTTCGCAGAGCACTTCTTTTGAGAATGCCCTAGAAGATGGCATCGACCACACTGAACGATCCGTTTCGGACGCTTCATGCTCTCAATCTTTAGAATCTTCATCTTGGGTCGACCAGGAGGCCTCCGGATATTGGGTGGGCTAAGCATCACATCGGCCTTGCTGACTACACCTTGTAAGCCAGGAGACGAACTGTTCCAGTGGCTCCTGTCCGGAATCGGATATATTGGCTGGGAATAGGTTTCTCGGTACTTCATTACGCTGAAGCAGTCATGAGCATAGAGGCGGGGGTCTTCACCACATGAAAGCAGTGCAGCAGTAGCATGTGCACATGGAATGCCGTAAATTTGCCATCGGCGGCATGAGCAGGATCTAGCTTGAGTGTCCACAATGTTTGTTCGCTCTGATGACACAATCTCAAACTCCACCTTGTTTGCTCGAAGGACCTGATAGCATTGTGAGTCATGGATAGCTTCTAAAATAAGTTTCTCAGCTGACGGAACAAGAACCGAGTTGTATGACTGTGCCAAGTTTTGACGTTCAGCAAACCAGCAAGTCAGTTGGTGCCTGATGTGCTCGATGGTTTGCACAATGGGAAGTTCATGACAGTCAAGGGACAAGTTATATAATATCTCAGTTATCCCAAGACTAAAATGGCCATATCTGATACCCTGAATGTAAGAAGCTGCCCACAGGTTTGGCGGAAAGCGCTGTAACCATGGCATAACATCTTGAACTTGCATCATTTCATTTACCTTCGCATCAAATTCTGATGCTGTGAGAGCATAAACAGCACTCCAGAAAAGGTTAAGCAGTTTGGTATTCTTGAACTCGTCACGAAAATTCTCACTCACGTATCTCAAGCAAAATCCATGAAAAGCAGTGGGGAAATTAGATCCAACCGCTTCAACCACTTGCCTTTTTCTCTCAGAAAGTATAGTCAAGACCGGCATCTTATCTGTGTTAACTCCAAGCATCTTCCTCAATTCTGATATAAACCAATTCCAGTTATCATCACTCTCACAATCAACAATACCGAAAGCTAGAGGGAACATCATGTGATCAGCATCAATAGCTGACGCACATAGCAATGTCCCAAGATACTTTCCCTTCAAGTCAGCCTTGTCAATTTCTAGAAGGGGCCTGCACCCATTTAAGAATCCATATATGGATGCACGGAACGAGACAAACAGCCGCTGGAAGGCATTCCCTGGTCCAATACCTCTATATGTTGCAACGCTACCAGGATTCGTTTTAACAATCTGCTCACAATATGCAGGAAGAAGGCGGTATCCATCCTCAAGAGTACCATTAACTGCAGCCATGCTTCTCTCCTTTCCACGCCATGCCTGCATATAAGAAACAGCGACCCCATGCTGCTCTCGAATATCCTGCAGTATCTCCTTTGGCTTAATCTGTGGGTTATCCCTGAGCCTTGCCTCGACAGACCTAGCAACCCAACCAACAGTAGCCTGCTGATGATGTAGATTCAAAACACCCTCACATTTGTGCTCTCCGTGCAAAGTCCGGACAGTGAAAGTTGGAACACCGGGGCACTTGGCGATGTGCACACGCCAAGGGCAACCATCTTTTGAGCACTTTGCGATGAAACGGCTACGATCAGATTTCACCACACGGAGCTCATAGTGTAAAGCAATGGCCATGTCCTTGATAGCCCTACGAGATGTGTCAACATCTGCAAACTCTTGACCAATGAAAAGAGTTTGCAGACCTGGTACAAGGTTCTGCTCTGACTGAACCAAAATCTGGCCACCTTCCATCAATGAGCAGATCCACTAGCTGAAGAATATCTGTTTCTCTGAATCATATAAACTTTCAAACAACTTGATAGCAACAAATGCGAATTATCCCTTTAGCTGCAAAAATACGATCTGCACAGCATTAACAAAAGTAAGTTGTCATTAAAGGAACAAAAGAATGTTTCATTCCATACAAGGGAATGGGTTTATGGCTACCAATCATTTGTGCAGAGTACAAACACTAGATTAGTGTCCTGCCTATTGGTTACTAGTTTAGACCATCTGCTCAACATCCTGTTTCCTGTTTCCGGTAGTAACATCATCAGTTTGCTAATGGGTTTGGGGAGCAAAGTTTCCTGAAATCAAAAGTTGAGACAAAAGGCCTCCCTCTAGGCCTTGACAGCACCGTATCTCCAGGAGACTCAACATGACTAGAATAAGTGGCTTCAAATTTTCGTTAAAAAAAGTGTTACTTCAATATAGTTTGCTATCCTTTAGCAACCTACATTGTATGCTGGTGATATCTTTGGCTACACCTGCAGAGTGGACTACTCAAATACGTATTAACCAAAATAGCATCATTGACTAAGTTCGATTAGATTTGCAATGGTGGACAGTGGACACCATCAACTTCCTGGTGATTGAAGTCAGCACATCAATGGTGACAACACCATGGTCTCCAGTAACCATGGCTTGTTCCTCTCAAAAAAAAAACATGGTATCTTTGCTGTTGCCTCACCTTTCTCCCCAATAAATTAAGAAATGGAATTTTGTGCTAAGAAGCTAGTTCACTTATTCAGCAACTAAGTTTGTTTTTTGGAATATAATAAACAACCATCCAAGAAAATTTCCATAAATCTGAAGCATAGGCGTTCAATTGAACTCATGTTCTGTTTTTGGAGGATTAACAAATATTAGTACCCTGACCAGAAACAACAAACCCCTCGACATAGTAACATCTTTAATTTGCTAATGGGTTTGGGGCCAAAGTTTCCTGAGACCAAAAGTTGAGACAAAAGGCCTCCCTCTAGGCCTTGACAGCACCACATTTCCAGGAGACCCAACATACCTAGAATAAGTGTGGCTTCATTTTTTTGTTAAAAAACGTGTGACTTTAATATAGTTTGTTATCATTTAGTAACCTGCATTGTATGCTGGTGATATCTTTGGCTACACCTACGGAATGGACTACTCAAATATGTTTTTTTAGTTAAATGCTGGTTCTAGGTCCTTGTTATTGAACCAATGGGATCGACAGCATCGAGAACTACCAACTGTTTAACAAACTCTGGGGGAGGGGAGGGGGGTTGTCTAGACACAAGACACACCCGGGTCCCAACTCAATGCAAGGCTGGCAAGTTCATGCGCAGCCAAATTACAAACCCTAGGAATTAAAAGGATCTCACTACACACGAAGTGGTCATGCAGGAGAACTGAAATATGTATTTACCAAAATAGCATCACAGACTAAGTTCGATTAAATTTGCAATGATGGACAGTGGACACCATCAGCTTCCTTGTGATTGAAGCCAGCACATCAGTGGTGAAGTGGAAACACAACGATCTCCAGTAACCATGGCTTGTCCCTCTGGAAAAACAAAACAAAAATCAATGGTCTGTTATTATCTTTGCTGCTGCCTCTCCTTTAACACCAATAAATTACGAATTGGATTTTTTTTGCCAAGAAGCTAGTTCGCTTATTCAGCAACTAAGTTTGTTTGTTTTTTTGGATAATAAACAACTATCCAAGCAAAAAAACCCCATAAATCTGGAGCATAGGCATTCAGTTGAACTCATGCTATGTTTTTGCAGGATAAACAAATATTGGTACCCCGGCCACAAACAACCAAACCCTCAACAGACAGGTTGGACTATGAATCCAAGCTGGCTCTGGCTAGACCGATGCATTCTAGTAAGATAGTGATTCCTTACCACGGAAAGAAGAACCCACGCTAGTACAGACAGATTTCCGTTCCACGCCCGTCCAGAAGAGGGCAACAGGAGGGAGGTGGGTACTAGGTAGAGTGCTTCCCTTCGGTGAGAGGAGACGCGGAGGAGTTCGCGTCCCGAGGAGAGGAGCCGCGATGGGAGCGGGGGAGGTAGGCAGGCTACGCGTCGGTCGGTGGGTGGCGTCGCCGCGCCGCCGCAACGGGAGGGAGGAGGAACGATGGATCAGTTAGGGCTGGGGCCTGGAGGTGGTGTGGGGCTGTGGGCCGCAGATGGAGGGTAGTTTTGATATTTCTTTTTCGTCCTTTTTTTTTGCCTATCTCTCTTTTCCAGACATACATCGAACTATATAAAATAAAACATGACTGGTTGATAATTTATTTCTTAATGACCTTCACATTTTTTTTATAAAATTAAAAAAAACTATTTTAATATATTTCTGATTTTTCTATGGTTTTTGATGAATTTTACAATATCTCTATTTTTATAGATAGAATAGAAAAAGAAAAGAAAAAGAGCTTGCATGCGTTTGGTTCATTCAACGACTAAATCGGCCCAATTGCAAGGATTCATCGCGGGTCAAAAAATAAAATGTGTATTTGAGCTGGGTTTCTTAGATGTTGTTTTCTGAGTTGTTGGACTTTTTTTTGGTGGTCCATTTGGTTTTGACCTCTTTTATTGCTCCCTCACAAATAAAAAAAATCATCAAATCTACAACTGAACAAGTCAAATTTAAAAATAAAAAAAATCAACTCTAAATAGCGGCTTAATCATCAGTATTAGCGGCGCACAACACAAAGAGAGAAGACACAAAGTAGTGACAACTACAGAAATAACAGTAGCGGCGCACAACACAAAGAGAGAAGACACACACATACAAATACTTGATTTCCAGTACCAACAGCAGAACCTCTAGCACCTTCATCAACAGCTGCTAGCAAAGACATCATATCTAGCAAACAACTCAAAAATAAAACAACTAAAAAATTCAACTCAACTAACTGCATCTGCAACACACCACAAAAACACCCAGTAACCAATAACACCTAAACCCACAAACACACACAGACATCAACACAGATACACAGAGAGAGACACACACAATAACCAGCAGGGTGCAAAGAAGACAAAAGCAACACTAATAGAAAGAGAAAGAGAGAGAGAGAGAGAGAGAGAGAGAGACAGACACAAACACACACAGAAAGAGAAAGAGATAGCAGAGACACACATTAACAAACTCAAAAGACAAAGGAGAAAATAAACAGAGACACACACACAGAGAGATAATACACTCAGCTCAACTAAGATAGACAAATCAAAACTCTTAAAATTACAGCTAAAGGCAAAAGAAAAAGAAAAAGAAAAAGAAAAAGAAAAAGAAAAAGAAATGCAAATCTGCATCTCATAGCAATACATATCTAAAAAATACAACTACAAAATAAAAAATCAAATCAACTGAATAGACAATCACAACTACGAAAAATACAGCTAATAGCAAAACAAAAAAAAGGACACACTCTAAAAATAAAAGCTAAAAAAATTCAGCTCAACAACCAACCAACCAACCACAGGTATGGTGATTTTCAAGCTGATGAAATGAACAGAGCAACCATCAGTTTAACATATGTAGGTAAATGTGCTGTCAAACTGAAGGAGCATATATAAAAATTTTAACTAAATCAACAATGATAACTGAGTTGCCAAAATGTCAGTAGTAACCAGTGGCTCACAACTTTCAGACAAATTTCAAGCAAAACGTGAATCCGCAAGCAGCATCCACCATGGATAAAACTGAACTCATGCTCAGCTCTGAACAACATGCCAATCCACCAACCAAATTCCTGAAAGATTTAATAAGGAACAAACATTCACAAAGAAGATGCATTTGACACCTACAACTTATATCCTAGAAATAGAACACAAGACAACTTATATCATGTGGTCTCCGGTATGAGAAAATAATCAAAGCACACACTCAGACATACACAAATAGGACACAGGTGGGTCAGTAAAAAAAGACAGAATAAATAAACTAGAGCATTCTATCTAACTTTATTAAACTTGACAGCAAATCATACTGAATGATAAAAATTCTCTAGCTAGGGACAAAAATTGTCAACATATTCAAGTAACAAAAGCAGAGTTCCACACTGAATACAATACGTTGAGATGAAGAATTGTAGCTCTTTACTTCATTGCTTGGACATCAATATAAAATGTTTGGCCAAAAAATGCACAAGGTGACATGCAAGGTGATGTGCTTGTTTTTCTGAACCTAGCAGCACGAGCAGTCTGTGCATACTACTGTCTAACAGGATTTTTAGGACGGTAAGTTCTAAAGTAACTTCATTCTTTTAGCTCGATCAAAATAAAATGCAAAACTACCATAATCATGATTGTATTAGTCTTCCAATGTTTGAACCTTTACAAGTTCAGACCAGGCATAGTATTTGCTAAAAATAAACTTGCAAACAGAAGATAACAAAACTATAACTGATGACATCCAAAATTCAGAAATCTCAACCATACATCACTGGAGGGACCAACCTCAATTAGACATGATGGCTATTGCAACTTAAGCAAAGAATGTGCATCAATTGGGATGTATAGCGACAAGCAAAACTATGGTGACACGGACACACCTCTGCCTCCACACTCCACACACATACACATACACACAAGCAAATAAGCCAACAGATTCCATCACTAGAGCCTACGACAACTCATTGAAGCCTATGCTTCCCAGTTCTTGATCTGTAGCCTTTGCTTCCCAGTTGTCACCCATTTCCACAGAAAAACACAAACATCAAATAAAAAGAACAGACGGGTGAGAGAAGCGTTGTGTGGGTTGCTTCGTCGGCGCTCGTGCATGCTAACAGGAAAAAGGTGCGTCAGCGGGCGGTGCTCGTGCCGCCGTGCATTCGGTCTGAAGCTGTTGTGCCTTGTGCTCGCTAAATCATCAAAGCTCGTAGACAACTACAACAGCTAGCAGATCTGCACAACCAGAGCAGGCACCATCCCTCAACTTAGCTATGAATCAAGTTCTTACAGCATCCCAATGTGAAACTCCCTAAAACAACGAGTTGGGGCCGCACCATTGCCATCCCCTCTCCGGCTCTCCCACGCCCACACATAGAGAGTTCCTTACCAGCTACCAAAAACCACATCTCGATCCAGATCTACTGCCTATCCACCGACAACCGTGACCATAATCTTGCACACAAAAGCAATAATACCTCAAACAAAAGCAAAATCGATGAACAAAACCATGCGTACAAAACACACTTACACAAATCGATCCTCTGCGTCTGTCGACACGGGGAAGTGGCGCCGCGAGGATCTCGCTCCGAGCAACGCTCGCAGCAGCAAAAGGGGGGAAGCAGCACGTGAAGCCGCAAAACACAGCGCCTCACCAACGACCCGCCACAGCTCGACGGAACAAGCGCCGAATTCCGACCACCTCTCGCCGCGGCTCAGCGCAGCTCACCGACAACTCCCCCACCGACAGCTCGCCCTAGCTCCCCACCGACAGCTTGCCACAGCTCAGAGCAGCAGCAGCCGAAGAGCCTGGGGCCTGGCGCGACGCAAGCGAGCCGGTGCGAGACGGAGAGCAGTGTGGTCCGGCGTGAATGAAGCGGCGAGAACCACGCGTGGGAAGGAAACTGGATGAAGACGAAGCGGAGGATTGGGGAAAGGATAACGGGTCTACGGGTTTTGAATATTCCAGATGGCTGACCCGTCAGCATGGCTGTACGCCCAAATAGCCGCACAGATCTCCAAACAACATCAACGGTCCAGATTTTGACAGATAAAACCCAACAAAATCTGTTGACAGATATATAGCAAAATTCAATATTTTTTGTTGAACCCATTGTTTGCTAGTAAAATTTTATTTATATTTGCTTGCCATTTGTAATAGTATGTTAATTTTAATAGTTTACAAATACAACTCAAATGATTATTTTCATTCATGCAAATAGAAGATACAAAAACAAAAAATAATTTAGCTAATTGAGTTGGACAAAACTGGCAGGTTCTAGATTTTTATTTTCATGACACGTGGGCTCCACACCAACTGGATAAGGACGTTGCTGGATGCCATTTTTTTTTCTCCATCTCTTTCCTAGACCATCAGATCTTAATCATACTGACGTTTTTATTTTTGATGACGTGGACCAATATCCTTCCAATACTGCGACGTAGTTTCAGTCTTAAAAAGATTAGTAATTATATGTCATTTCTTTGTTATTACACGTTTTATTTGTTCCCCTCAATAACTTATTGTGTATCGATCTCTATCTCTTTTCGCATCAATTGAACGGATCATAGACATCAATCATTTAATTGATAATTGATAATTAATCTTCATTATCGAAGGATTGTACCTTGTCTGCCACTTCACGCCGGATTGGGGGAGTCTCAAGGCTTATAAAGCGTTAGCATGTGAGGTAACATTGACGTGGACGTACGTGGTTAGTGGTGGGCTTACATAGCTCTGTCCCGTCTTTTTTACTATTTGATTCTTTTTTCGAAAGAATCTCATAGACCTCTGGCGGAAAGATTTCAGAAAATGGACTCTTAGCTCGGCGATGGCGCCGAGGTTACACGTCTCGACGCCACCGTAAGTCCCGCGGAAGCCGACGTGGCGCCCACGTGGCACAAACCTCAACGTCATAGTGGCTGACGCCGAGCTCGACGCCATGAATTTTGGCGCCGAGGTGTTGTCCATGGATCTAGGTTTGAAAGAATAAATACAATGTCTCCAAACTTTGTGTAACATTCTGTTTTAGTCCAACGGTTACCTTGTGCTCCTTTGGACCCAGGTTCTCGGGTTTGGTTTATGAGAAGGGCATTTTTTTTTGCTATATTTGTGTAATTTTTTTTACAAAGGAAAAAAAAATATGTTATTTGATTTGATTTTGAAACAGCAAATAAAAACAAATTAAACATAAATAATAAGACATGAACTATATTTTTTTTGTTATAGTTGCTTATAAAAAATTAGGTAAAAGATTTGTCGTACGGTTCTTGTTCGTTTGTTTATAAAAATATATAAGTGTAGAAAATATTAAATACAAAACAAATTAAACATAAATATTAAGGAATAATAATATTAAATACAAATGTAGCAGAAAAATAGTGATTAGTTGGATTTGAACTCAAGACATAAGGTTCAAAGAGTAGTCACGTAACCACTTGAGCTATAGATCTGTAGTTGTATGCTTCTCAAACGCATTTTATTTGTTTAATTTGAAACCCAGATCTATAAATAACAGCTCGGCACCAAGATCCATGACGTCGACCTCGGCGCCGTAGATCTTGGCGCCGAGGTTTGTGTCACGTGGGTGCCACGTCGGCTTCTGTGGGACTTACGGTGGCGCCAGAGCGCCTGACGCCGAGACGTGTAACCTCAGCGCCAGCGACGATGGCGCCGAGCTAAGGGTCCATTTTCTGAAATCTTTACATCAGGGTTTATTTGTGAGATTCTTTCGGACAAAATAGTAAAAAAGACGGGCTCTGGTGCTAAGATATTCGTCGACAATGATATATCAATGGTGATTATAGTCTACCGAATCAATGAAATGACTATGTTTTTTTCACGAGGATTGACATGGAGGTTCATTGTATGGCCTTAATAGTGAGATATAATAAGTGATAATAAAAGAGTTAATGCGAAGTGTCAAAACATCAAATAAAATGGGAAATATTTGTGACGATTCCATTGCACCTAGCACTACATCCACAACACGAATGTTCCAAAGAAGAAAAAAACAGAACATCTACAACCATCTTTGCATATCTTGGCGTACATCTATCTGACTGTCTGTGCATATCTGGGAGTACCATGATGCCTTCTAGATGTATATAGAAAAGAGTCCTCTATAGAAAAAGACCCACATAACACAGGCTAGCTATAGTACGCAGCTACAGGCCTAGAATGCCGATCGTGCACCTGCTCTTCTTTCCTTACTGAAAACCTGTTCAACACTGCACCGCCCTGATCTTTCTTGGTCTCTCCTACACACGATCTTACCGGAGCCGTGTGCAATTGCTTCCTGCTTGGATCATGCACAGACTCCACCCGCTGCAATCTCGCAGGGGGTGGCTAGGTAGCTAGTAGCACTTACCAGATGTTTATTGGGAGTGAAAATCTTAAAAAGAACGCAAATTCTGATACACAACGTCGTGTTTCAGGTTACAAACTGAACACGACATCATAATCTTTTCTTAGCAATATTGAGTGTTGTAACATGTTCCTACCGCATATCTGGTCTCATGTCTATCACGAAGGAACACAGGGACAGGGAGGAGATCAGGGGCGTCGGCCTTGATCTCGCTCAGGGGTCTCTCACAGCGAATTGGGCCAACCGGCATGAAGCTGTAGAACGGCCGCGAGGGCGCCGCCGTCGCCGAAGCGCTCCCATGCTTTAGAAAAATGCCACCGGCCGGTTAGTTTAGTGTACGATGAGAACGTCACACACACACACATCGAGCTATAGATTTCTGCAGAAGATGGCAAGACAAACTCCACTTGCCTGAGACTGCATGACGCTGAAGTCACCGAACTCCGGGAGGGGGATCGAGGGGAGCGCAGGAGGTGGTGGCTGCTTCATACGTGGCGTGGGTTGTGCGTTCAAGGTGAGGTAGGCAGGCTCGTTCTCCTTGCTGCTCTTGCAGTGGGCAAACTCCGATACCCAATCTGAATAACTTGCATTTGAGCTGTAGAACACAGTTTTTTAGTAACTCACAAAAAAAATATTTTTTTTGAACTAAAGTTAAGTTATGACAATTGACATTGAAACATGTGAACTAGGCCTACAAATTTAACCTGAAATAGTTTGTGGCTCTGAACTCGTATCGGCTCAGGTCAGGATAGACATCAGGCGAGCCGGTGGCGGCCTCTCTTGTCGTCCTGGCGGCGAAAGGTGCTTTGCCCGTCTTCTTCCGGAAGGCTGCCGTGTTCAGGCCGTCGAACATGAAGGGCCAGGATCTATCTACGCCGGCCGCGTCCTACACTCTGGCCAATCCACACTTAGCAGCAATCCCAAGCGCAACAACATTATATTTTCACTGCACACAGTGACACAGTAATAATTCTGAAAAAAACTCAACGACAGCGTGTACCCTGTCCTCGTCGGCCGGCGCCGGCGCCGCCGTGCTGCTTCTGCTAACGCTGCTGCCGATGTACATTTGGTTTGAAGGGGGCTCCGTTGGGTGGCTCGACGACGCCGTCAGTGACAAGCCCTTGCTCACCTGCATATGCCATTGATGCTTTGTCAACCGTGAACTGAAGGTAGCCAGCATGCACGCTGCACGCTTGGTCGTGGCCATCTGAAGAAGAGGAGAAGAGGCACACGTATGTACCGTTGGAAGCGGAGGCTGCGGGTACAGGCTCCTCTTGTACGGATGCTTCATGGGGTCCACCGCCGACGGGTCCCAGAGCACCGGCGAGTAGCCGGAGTGGACGACGCCGCCGCCGTCCGCGCCGGGCCTCGGCAGGGCGCTGAGCGAGAGCGGCGGCTGGGGCGGAGGGTGCATCGGGATGAAGTGGCCGAGACCGCCGCCTGCGCCGCCGAGGTGATGAGAGGCCCCCGACACCGACATGGCTGTGGCGGCTCCCTCCATCATCTTCTGCTCATCGATCCGGATCTTCTCGAGCTGCGCCACGCCGAGGCCGCGCTGCAGGATCTTCTTGGGCTTGCCTTTCTTTGACGCTGGCGCCACGCCGGTTGCCGTGGCGGCGCCGGCGCCGGCGCTGTTGCCGTGGACGTACCTCGTGTCACCGACCTATCCCTCAACTCGACAATTGCACACACAGAACTAGTATACGAACTGGCATACAAGTTTCTGGAAGGTTCTAGAAGGATCTAGACCTGGACATAACAGTAGAAGAAGGGGTGGGATAGGAAGGGTAACTCGAGTTCGCAGACTCGCCTCGAGCAGAGCTCGCCGCCGGGTTCGTGTCCTGGTCCTTCGACACCTCTTCCTGATGGTGGAGTTCATTGTTTATACTTCCGGCTTGGTCCAGAGACTGTCTTTCCTCGGTCTTGGTCCAGCCCACATTTGCTTTCATCGGCCCAGCCCATAGTATTGTTAGTTGTATCATGACACCTCGGCAGCTGGTGGTTGCCGCCGCCCTGTTGATGCACCATCGATCGACATGAGGAGGCGAGGGTTCTTTGGTGGGTCTTGGATGATCTGCCGGCGCGCCCGGCCGTCACAGAAGGAGAAAAGGACGCGACGAACAAATGCTGGACGATGGTGTGTGTGGAGCTCACAGGTTCATGGACTCAACTGAAGAGAGTGACGAGTGGCTGACCACGCACAGAAATGAATCAACCAAGAACAGGCACAGCTATCTTCAGAACCGCCCAAGAGAAAAAGAAACTGCAGGGATAGTTGTTTGCTTGGTGTGTGGACAAGCTCTGTCTGAGTTGAGATCAAGAACAGGAAATGCATCGAGAGGGAGACGAGAAACAGATACAGAAACGGAGCCCAGCGACAGCTCAACTCAAAGACGTACGGGGCGGTCGAGCAACAAACCCAGCAGTGAAGAACAGCACATGCGCGTGGGCAGCGAAGGCAGCCACCGATTCCGATCGATTCCCTGCAGGTGCCACGATTGAGCTGCGAGAGACGAGGAGGAAGAGGAGCACGGTTCTTGCAGGCCACCAAATCGATCGATGGGGACTGTGGAACACACGAGCAGGGGTGGTATTTATAGGAGTAGGTGTCGGAGTTCGGTGGTGTGTGTGATCAGTGAGTGGATGATCTCGAGTGCAACGAGCGGTGGCAGTGGCCAGTGGCAAGGCTGACTGGCAAGCCCAGCAGACTCGGGAGCATGCGGGGGAGAAATCTTCAATCTAGCAGTAGAAGCGAGAACCAGGGGGATCGTGGAATCCTGGCTCGCTCCCTCCGTGGCCCCGGTCGGCCGGCAACCCCGCCGCCGTAATCGTCGCTCGCTCCACACTGTACTTCCGGTTCGATCCTCCGACTCCGAGGTTGCAGGAGGAGCCACCGTGCCCCCACAAACCCAGGAGCAAAAGTGCAAAGCTAGCCCTCCCCGGCACGGCTCCGGGCGAGCAATGCGGGATGGTTGGACTCGAGTTTGCCGTTGGAAACTGCCATGCACCACCAGTCAGTAACGCGTGAAGGATGGATGGGTGTGTCTTCTAGCCAAGACAACGTTCATTATTAGCTCACGGTTCCTATCTATTAGACGACTCATTTTTTTTAGTCCTGTTTAGGCGGTGGAGCCTCACCTTACTGCATTTGACTACCCCATCGGTGGTTAATGACCGTGCGTGCAACCTTATCTTTGTACATGATGATCCAACCATTCAATAAAAATCAAACCACGGTAAAGCATCTCCCGAGAGATTAGCTATTTAAGATTATCTTCTTCGACGCTTCGTAAAAACTTGTTGTATGTTTGTTTAAACTCTTATACTTAATATATTTGAGAAAAAAATTAGCTATTTTCAGTCACATGCAAATTGGCATCGACAGATCCAAAACTAAACCTATGGGGCCAAAGTTCATGGATTTAGAATAACTAATACCATCTACATATATAAATTATAATATTTGTAATCACTAGTCATGTTATAATATATATCGATAATGCTTCTATGAAGATGTCCGTACACAACTCGTGTCCGGACGCGGCCCCCACATATGTGAGCTTGCCGCGTGTCTCTCTCCTACCTTATCTCATCGCGTGCCCTCCAATTCTTTATCCACTCATGTCGTGAACGTCAAGGTCGTAGATTCCACCTCTGATTCGAGCTCTGATTCGAGCGTGAGCCCTACCGCCCAAAGTGCTAAGGTCAAGCTGCCTGAGAGGCACCCCACCGACCGCTGCTCCACGCGCCCCGCCTACCCATCGGCCGCTGCCCGCACGCCCTGCTTAGGCCATACGTTCGTCACCGAGCCGACCTGCGTGTGTGGTCCCCTACGCTGCCTGCTGCCCCGCGCCTCCGCCTAGGCCTAGCGCTCGTCACCAAGACGGCCTACGCACATGGCCGTGTGGTCGAGCCACGGCATGGCTACTCAACCGCCTAGCCCCTTTTTCCTCTCTGGCCCCCTTTCTTTCTCGTCGGACTTTCTTGTTGCAATTGAATGAATTTGATGTTGCAGTATAATTGTTCGGTGTTGCAACGAATAATATTTCTTTGTTGCATTAGTCTTTTTGTTCTCATGTTGCATCTCGCAATGCAGTAGCCTTGTTCTAACGTTGCAACAAGTAACATTTCTTTGTTGCATTAGTCTCTCTTTTTATCTTGCATCTGGCATTGCAGTAGCCTTGTTATGATGTTGCAATAGCATTATTCTGATGTTGCAGTAGCCTTGTTCTGATGTTGCATCTTGCATTTCTTCGTGTTACAACAGACCTTTAGATGAAAAAATTCTCATTGAGGTTCAGGGTGGAGCGCGGTGGGGGTGGGGCTTGGAGGGCAACATGGCGCACATGGGATGGCGACGCGACGTAGCACAGCGGGGGACGAGCTATCACGAGTAGACGGGGGGTTGTTTTAGACGGTGGGGTGCGCTCGTTCTGTTATATCGGATATGTGCGTTTTATTTCCGTTGTTTATTTGATGAGATTCGGCGGCTCCTATGGCCCCCTGGACGTCCGGGCGCTAGATGTGCCCAATATATATAGCAAGAGATAGGTTCCATTTCGATGTGTTAATTTTTCTTTACAATATGAAATGATTTCACAACAACTATCCTCATTTTAAACAGAGACACTTTGGCGTTTCTAGATACATTAGTTTTACGTCTATACATCTAAACATAGTATACATAAGAAAGAAACTAAGAATATAGAGAAAGTATATGTTATAATTTGGAATGGAGAGAGTAGCTAGTAGTATTTACTACACGGTACTAGCTAGTGTTACTAGGAAGAGGCTCCTTTTAGGCAAGCATGAGTGAGGAACTTGTAGAGGGGATGCATGGTCGGTCCATGACCCATATATGACATGCTACAACAACCACAGTTGGTTTCCTTGAAAAATCAACAGAAAAGTAATGTAACACCGAAGAAATGGAACGCGGAGGCCAGCCGGTGGCCACTTTGTTTGTCCGTTCACCCATCAGCAATGCAATGCAAAGCAAGGCAGAGGCCAAACCAAACCAAAGGGGAACCTAACCTAACCTAACCTAACCTATTGCTATCTTGTCCCCGTTCCCTGGCCTGCCCTGCTGCCAAGGTTTCTATACTGAGGGACGAACAATAATGCTCTGCAGCAGTGACCCGGTTCACACATCGGGAGAGTGACCGGCCGGCGGAAACAGTTTCGGTGAGCCAGGACAAAGCGCACGAGCTTTTCGTCCATCCCATGGGATACAGAGAGGCAACAACCCAAGGCGATCCCCGGTGATTTGGACGCGATCTCGTCCTGATCTCGGCCCCCGCGCGCGGCCGGTGCCCTTACCTACGTCCGTTTCGGGCATCCAGCTCGGGGCGGCAACGCGCGCGGCTCCTTTCCGTGCCCTGTTTCGTTTTCGGCTGTGGACACCACAGGTGACCAGCGATCGGCGGGGGATCAGATATCCTTCTGGATGACCGGCACGAACACCTGCCCTGCTTGTGTCTGCGTGCACGAGGTCCATGTGAGCGATCTACCTGGCTACCTCCATGGATTCACCGCGAGATCCATGGCCGGCACGCCCTGCTGGGGCAGATCCGGCCACCGGTCGCGTCGACCGACCGAGCAACGGGCGGGGAGACGCAGCGCCGCATGCATGTTGTTGTTCTTCCTTGTACCTAGACGTACGTGTACCTAGCTGCGTCGTCGCGTCATGTATATGCTGCATGCATGTGCCTAGGTACTGTGTGCCTAAGCATGTATGCATGCAGCCTTTAAGTTGCTTCCATGCATGTTACGTTCCGTACGTAGTAATTCTCTGAATCTAGGCCTAGTGTGCTTGAACTGGCCGGCTGGAGAAAGAAATCTCGGCCCGGCGAGAACTGCCGGGGTGGGCAGTCCGCGCCTCTTTTGTGTTCAGGTGCACACAGCAGGCAGGTACGTACGTGGTTCGGCTCAAATACAGTGCATTTGGTGCTATTCGGATCCTATTGCTAGAGCTAGTTTGGGCTAATTTGCACCCAATAAACCCAAAAATATCCAAACAGGAGAGCTAGATTGAGCTAGTTGTAACTAGCCCACCCAAAAAACTAGCTCCCCAAAGAGGTGATTATTTGTACTAGTTTGGACTGGTTGCGATGGAACATAGGACTCACCTCATATGCAACTATAAAAAAATATTATAACTAACAAACTAACAATCCAAATAAAATTCTGATGACACCATTGAATTTGTTACAATAAATATTTTAAAATAAGATCACACATGAATATATTTGGATGATTTGTAAAAGTAATTTATTATCAAACTAGCCAAAGTAGCATTGAATCCAAATACTTCCTTAGTTAGAGCTAGTTTGAGCTAGTTTATAAACTAACTCTAACCTCTAGCTCTAGCCGAGCTAGAGTGATCCAAACAAGGCCATGGTATGGTATGGTTTGTAAGACGGAGGAAGGTGATGCACCACAACCAGTTCCAGCACCCATTCTCGACATATGTATACTTCTGTTGAACGGTTCATCGGGGAACTTGAGGAGATCAACCAAGGGAGCCCAGAGGTTCGCTTGGTGGCGGTGTCAGTATCACGCTAGTTGAGACCCCGAGTGGCTTGGCAAAGATTAATGTAGACGCGCGATGTCCAATGCACTGTTTATTTAGCTTATTAGTCGGCTTATCAATCACTAAAACAGTGTTTTTCTCTTACAATAAAACAGTCAAAAGCAATATGAACCGACTTAGCAGCCACCGAAACCATCACCCGAACAGGGCGTAAGAATTCAGGTCAGGCGGTAGCAGTGGATGTAGCCTAAGACGATGCTAGCAACTATTTTGGGGTCGTTTGCGGTAGTGGTGGTAGGTGCACTGGCTAGCGATCTTGGCTTGCACTCTATCAAGATATCAAGCGAATGTGCCATATGGTAAGGAGTCTACTAGGTTAGGGGGATTCAGCAGATATAGACCAACTGTCCGGAAAATCAACGTCACAAGAAAGCTTTATTAGAACGGAGTTCGTCCATGAAGGACGACGACAATCAAATGTCGATGTTCACTTATTAGATAGAAGCAATATAAATTTATGGATAGATAGATATATTTGGTTTTTGGAGCCTCCCGGTAGATTATGTACTTATGTTATTGAATAAATAAAGTACAGGTTTTCTAAAGTAAAATATCTTAATGTTTTCTGAACTTGAAAATTAGGTTGCCACTGCCATACTACGTTGAAGCGGAAATGTGCCAAACAGTCGACGTCTTTTGAATTAAAATAAGGTTGCCACTGTCATACTAGTAGGAGTGCAAAGGGTTAACCATTAGGTGCACCTTCAAACCTATTTAGTTCAATTATTTATACTAATTCTCTAAAATACTAGAGAAGTAGTACAAATATTTGAACTAAAAAGGTTTAAAGGTGCACCTAATGGTCAAGCGTTTACACCCACACATACTAGGTCAAGATAATGTGGTGCGGAACATTTTTTATTTTTTCCTTTTCAGAAAATTGAAACGCTGAAAAACTTTTTAAAACGGACAGTTCAGGATCATTTTATAAAATCATTTGGCTTGTAGACTAAATTCAGATTCTAAAAAATATTTTTTCATAAAATAATTATGATGTCTAATTTTAAAGGAATGGTCGAGATTATTTTGATAAAGGTTGCGTTGTCATGTATTATACTCCATCCAAACTTAAAAAAGTTATCGTTTAGGACAAGATTTTTGTCAAACATTGGGAATATAAATCATGAATAATTTTTAAGTTGTTGAGTTTGAAAAATGTAAAATTCATATCAATAGATTTATTTTAAAAAATATTTTCATAAAAGTACACATATATTATATTTCAATAAATATTTTTTTAAAAAAAATAGTCAAAATTACACTTTAGAAACCGTGTCGTTTTCTAAAACGACAAGCTTTTGAGTATTGAGGGAGTACTTCCTTTCCTAAATATATGTTGATTTTCGTCTCTCAAGAATAAGTTAAAATTATCTGCACGTAAATCAGGTGACAGGAGAGAGTAAGATACAACGGCCCTGATTGGATCCCTCTATCTCGTCTAGAGCTAGAGGTTGGAGTTAGTTTGTAAACTAGCTCAAACTAGCTCTAGCTAAGGAGGTGTTTGGATCCAAGGCTAGTTTAGGCTAATTTGATAATAATTTTTTTTATAAATCATTCAAATATATTCATGTGGGATCTTATTTTAAAGTATTTATTATAAAAAATTTAATGGTGTAATCAAAATTTTATTTAAATGTTTGATTTGTTAGTTATAATATTTTTTATAGTTGCATATGAGGTGGGTCCCACGTTCCACCACAACTAGCCCAAACTAACCCAAATAATTACCTTTTTGGAGAGCTGGTTTTTTTGGATGGATTAATTGCAACTAGCTCAATCTAGCTCTTCTGTTTAAATATTTTTAGGCTAGTTGAGTGTAAACTAGCCCAAACTAGCTAAAGTCGGTGCAAACAGGACCAGCGAAGATGGTGCCTGAAGTTGCACCATTGGCCTTTCTCAACCACATACTCCTACGATAGGACCTTAAACAAATTCATTAATTTGAATATCTTCGAGTGATATTTTGTTAACCGGATTTGGTATGTTTTAGTACGGATTACAGTAGGATGCATTGCCAAATGCCAACTTCCGTCCGATAAACTCATAAATACGTCGCGCACTGTTTCAAGCCTGTACCAACAGGTACTCATGTCAGACAATAGTACTCATAGACTAGGCTAGCTGGTCCCTTTCTCCGCTGAACCACCAGTCCCCGGCCCACGCCACGCGACGCCCGCTCCCATCACCATCACCCAAGCCTCCTCCCGCTTGAAGCACCCCGTCCTTGAAGCCCAGGTCTCTCCCTCTCACTGAACCACACTCCACTCCAGACCCCAGATCACGGCCGCTGTGCGTCCGCGGCAGCTGGAGACATGGGCTGCTGCTTCAGCAAGAAGCGCAAGACCCGTCCGGTGGCGGGAGCCTCTGCCTTCCCGCGCCGGTGCGAGCCCGAGGACCGCGACCCGCCGTCGCCGGAGGAGGAGGAGACGGTGAAGGAGGTGCTCTCGGAGACACCGAGCGCAAAGCCGAGAGCCGAGCCCAAGCCCGTAGGCAATGTCGTCGTCCCCGCCTCGGACGAGCGGGAAGTGGGGAAGGCGAAGAAGCAGCAGCAGGACAGCGTAGACAGCGCTGCGGTGAGCGACCTCGGCGGCAGCTGCGTGTCGCTGTCGCTCGCCACCGACGAGCTGTCCGAGGCGGCGTCGGAGTCTTCGGTCGCGACCAGCTCGGTGGCCTGGCCGGAGCGGTCGCCGGGGAGGAAGCCGTCCAGGAACAGGAGGCGCCCGGTGTCCGCCGATCTGGGGCCAGCGCGGCGCGACCGCGCCTCCTACGGCGGCGTCCGCTCCCGCAGCGCGCGGGCGTCGGCGTCCCCGCCGCCGCGGCACGTGCTGCGGGACCGCTCCGTCCGGCGTTCGCCGTCGCCGGCGGCGAAGCGGGCGGCGGCGTCCGAGCCCCGCCGCGCCGCCAGCCCAACCGCGCCTCCCGTAGTGCAGGTGCAGCGGAAGCCGCCTGTCCCGGCAAGGCCGTCCGGCCGCGTCTCGCCGCGGCGGGCACAGGAGGCAGCAGCGACTGCTCCTCTCCCCGCCTCCCCGCCGGAAGACGACGACGCCGTCACCGCGGCAAGCGAGTCCAGCATCCTGGATGTTCAAGGCGACGTTCAAGGCGGCGGCGGCGACGACGGGCAAGAGTCGTTGGAGAACCCGCTTGTGTCATTGGAATGCTTCATCTTTCTGTAGCGCTGGGGCTGGTGCAGTGATGGTTTCTCGCGCTACTTCCCTTCGAAATCCTTGCGCTAATCCAGTTTTTAGTCTGTTTATTAGAAGAAAGCCTAGCGCGGCAGTTAGTTGTAGGACATGGTGGTTCAGTCAGAGCTGCTACTGCCGCTGCCACCTTCAGTGACCTTCCTTCCGTTAACTTTGTCCAAGGGAAATGCCAGTAGCTTTTGACTTCTCAGAGCCATGTCTGACGATGTGCTTTGGCTTTTGGCGTCCTTGAGTTGTTTCTGTACTGTAATCGTCATTGCTCCCCCGTTTCACGTGCAACAAGCCTGTGTTTATGACGCTGCTCTTCGCACGTTGCCTGACCAGTGACCACCAACCGAGAAGTGCCGCAGCAAATGTGCCATCACCTCGCTTGCTTTGCTTCCAATACTACGGACATCGGATACTTCAACTCTACACTGCCCCACCCACCGATGTTTCAGCATTCAGGAACATCCGAGCAGCTAAACTCTATGATGCCATCAGATTCGTCAAGAATCAGATCCTCGGCGACAACGAGCTCATCCACCAAGGAAATGGTCCACTGGATCTGCTCATTCCCTCGCCTTGATGACCCGCATCCGAGGAGGATGTGCGTCGGGCGTGGCCGAGGCGTCAAATAAAAAAAATTTGGCGAGGCTGCTCATTCCCTCCTCTGTAGGGTCGCGTGCGCCGCTGCGTCGGCACTGCACGATCTGGCGAAGCCGCGCGGGGAGGCTTTGGATCACGAGACCGACCGCCCACGATGTTGTTGTTTGCTGATTGGCTTGGGAGTCGCCTTTCCGTTGTCTCTTGCCAATTGCTGCCATGCTCGCGCTCGCGCTCGTATGCACACGTAGTACTCGAGTTCACAGGGGCAAGGGCGGCTCGGTTCACATCTCAGCGTCAGCTGCAGTTGCTGCTGTGCAGCCTTGCTAGTCTTCCCCGCATGGCACATGGCGGTAGCCCAGCACCAGCACCCAGGAGGCGCAAAACTCCATCCAGTCTTCCTAGTGGCATGTTGTTGTTTGTCTGTGGGCGGATTCTGGATCTTCCTTTGCTCCTATCATGAGACCGGAGGACATGGGCGCGTGATCGCACCAACCAGGTCGTTGGACCGTGATGATTGGTGACGCCTGCCGCCCCGCCGCCGTGCCATCATCGTCATCCTCTCGGCTTTGCCTCGCTGTATCTGTAATTGTAGTAGTACACTAGTACTAAGCGCCGGACACTGGGACGAGAGAGCGGCAGCCAGTTCACATGGTCACGTTGGGCTTGTTGGCCCTGGTCAAGCGTGAGTGGTGGTGGCACACGAGGCCGCCGGTGGAGTGGCCTGTGACTGTGGTCACAAATTCACAGAGCCAGCGCCCGAGCGTACAAATCAGCGTACCCTGATTTTGCGGCCGTGGCCCGTGGTAGATCGAGAACATGTTGTGCACCTCCCGCCGTCCCAATTTTTTCCTTTCCTCAAAAGAAGTGCGGCGGCTTCTTCCTCGGCCGTCGGGAATAGGGATAGGGCGTCGGCGTTCCATCCAACAAGCGAGACTTCTCCGTTGTCCTTTTCCTTGTCCTTTCGCCTCTTGGAATCTGCAAGACGTGGTGGGCTTTGTTGGGCTCTATTTTGTACCTCTTCTGTTGATGCGGAGACTTGGTAGCCCACAAATCTTGTAGAGTTGGATTATGGCCCAACAAGATCGGCCGCAGGGTACGTCCAGCCCAATAATCGGAGGTTTACAAGAACAGGGAAGCCTGAATTGGGTGGGAACTTCTTTTCGAGGGAAATTGACTGGAAACTTCACTGAGCTATAAACAAGAATTCACCTGCAAAAAAACGTACCAGTATATGGCAGTATACCGCGATGGATGAAACGCGTGTGGTGCTTCCTGTTCCTGGGAATCTCTATTCTTTTCCGCCCTTGGCATATCAAACCAAAATATATTTTCAACGCTGACAACCCGAACCGTAAAGAACTGGAAGGCTGACTCCACGGCGATCACCCGGGGAGACGCTTAGCTTGACTTGACCTGAGTCTTTCTAGATATAAGTACCTGTCTGTACCTATTGGGACTGTGCATGTGTAATTTGTCGGTGCGTGATGATGCCGGCTTTGCGTTGACGCGACCATCGACTTGGGCACTTGGCTTACCGCTTGCGTCGTCTTGCCGGCACAGGATAAACGTCTCCCTCGCCATAGGGAACTTGTGTGACTATGCTGTCTACGCTCTACTATACTCCCTCAATCCTAAATTATAAGTCATTTTAAAATTTTTGAAGAGTTAAAATTTATAAAGTTTGACTAAATTTATATAATATGATAATAATATATTTGGTACGAACTAAGTATCATTAAATTCTTTATTAGCTATATTTTCATACTATACTTATTTGATGTTATAAATCTTTATGTTTCTCTTTATAATCTTTTGTCAAACTTAAAATGGTTTGACTCTTCAAGATTTTTGAAATGACTTGTAATTTGAAATAAAAGGAGTACTATTTAGTGGCCTCTCCAAGATGTATTGGGGTTTCCCAACGCAACATGGTGGTGTCCTGCTCCCAGCGTCCACCTGTACATCTAATTCATGTCAACAAAAGTAGTGGTCTCGCATAGGTCCATAGCTACCTGATACATTGCTGAAGCAAATTGTGTGAAAAAAGTGACTGCTTGAAAGAAAAGAGGTAGAAAAGTTGGTGCAAAGTTGCTCCATGCATTCTTTTGAGGTCTGAAAAAACAAAGTGATAAGACCTCAAGTGACCGATGGATTGTGATTTTAAATTTTGTCAAAGTTTAAAAAATTTAATTTAAGATATATAACTCCAGAAATCTATTCTTCGAGGGACGTATATGTGAAGCTGAATTTTAATCTGAGGCAAATACCAGTGTAGGCTTTACGTTGCTGACTTGCTGCTGCCCTTATCGGAATCTGGAATGGGTTAGTCATTAGTCATTGTCGTCCTCGTCCCCTTAGAGCAGGTATAATAGGATGTTTGAGGTCGGCGAAATAGCATCCACGTCACAGAAAAGATGACATGTTAGGAGAAAGATTGCCGAGCGCGTGCTTGCCTTGTCGCCGGCTAAATCACAGAATACGAAGCAAAAGGCTGCTGTCGTTTCTTTCTCCTTTGTTTGGCTCTAACTGTAGAATATTAATTGTTTATTTATTTGATACAGCCGATCTCTCAGGCAACCCATTATATGAGTAGACTATATTGTTTACTTTATGTAACCTGTCACTTGTATTTAGCCGAGGTTTTGCAGCCAGCAGTCAGGTCAACGAAAAAAATCTCAAGCAGGAAACGATCTGCGTTTCTATGCGCCGACGCAAAAAAAAAGAAAAGAAAAGAAAAACCCGGCGCTTTGGCAGGAACGAGAGCCTTGAAGCTTTTTTCTCTCTCTTTTGATCATGTAAGCCTTGATCATGTAAAACAACAACAGCAGCAATAAGAGCGAGGGTGCCTCTGCCTACTCCCTTTCGGTGACTTGCTGCCACGCCATTTCTTCTTCGACACTCCAACCATTTATGGCTCCATGGCCGGCGGTGACACTTATGATGCAAGTTTTTCTTCCCAGTGTTCTGCTTCTCTGATCTTCTGCAGATATAGAAGTGAAGAAATAAGGGGGGTTTGGTTGTGAGACTTTTTTTTAAGTCACTCGTCACATCGAATGTTTGATACTAATTAAATGAATTAAATATAATTTATATTATAAAACTAATTACAATGCCAAGTAGTACTTCACGAGACAAATCTATTAAGTCTAATTAATTCATCATCAACATATATTTACTTAGCACTATATTGTCAAATCATAGACTATTTTATATCAATAGATTTGTTTCGTAAAATAGTTTTCGGCTAACAAATTCGTTTTATAAATAGTCTATATTTAATACTCCTAATTAGTATCCAGACATCCGATGTGACAATAAGTCCCTGTAACCAAACACCCCCTAACTATCAGGGTTCGAGTTGACCACCAACTACTTTAGTTAATGCTGGTCCTCAGATGTCGAACAATTTTCTTGAGTCCCGTGAAGCCTCCAACATATCTATGGCTTAAGATTTTTTTATCCTCAAAAACACAGCCCGATCAGATAGTCAATGGGAGCGCCGACTGTACTATAGAAGTGCAAAAACGAGGACCCTCAATGGTTTTGTGGTGCCCTCACATCTTGTGGCCAGCGCCCTCGACAAAAACATCACCTATATTTTAGGATACGGTTAAGCAGTTTATTTTTTATTAGCTTGTTTTGTAACATGAGAATCTTTTTCCCACACGGTTGTTTCACGCTTTAATTTAATATATATATAAGTTGCTGTTGTAATAAAAAAACAGCAAGAGCGAGGTATTTTCCCTTCGTTTTCTTTTTTTTACCTTCGGCAATTATCCAGCATAGCGTAGGTTTTTTTTTGAGAGTACACATTACAACGCAGACACTCAATACGTACGACACTCAACACGCACGTACACTCGCCCCTACGAACACACGTACGCAAACTCTACCCCTATAAGCACCTTCGAAAAACTGAGTCGGCAAATCTTAAAGTTCACGAAGTCACCACAGGCGTCTCGCTGTCGACGGGAACGTCGCCTACCACTTAATGCGTAGCGCCGGAAAATTCTGGAATAAATCTAGAATAAAGTGTCGCGTCCAGGATTTGAACCCTGGGTGGGAGCCCCCAATCAATAGTCTTTGCCATTGTACCGTAAACTCTTTGACAGCATAACGTAGGTCTTGGATTTCTCGGCATCACGCCCCAGTCTGTACTAGCGCGGATGGAGCCCGATCCTACTCCGCCGCCTGCCGGAACGCGCTGTCTCTTTGACCTCTGCACACTCTGTGATGCGATGGAGCAGAAAACCCCTGACAGCCAGCAGAGTACTGTACTAGCCTACTCTTATTAGGAAGCAGGGTAGGTGGTGTTTGGATTTAGACCATGTCACATAGAACATTTAGATAATAACTAGGAGGATTAAACATGAGCAAATTAAAAAAACTAATTACATAAGAATAAATTAATTAGCGTGTACTAGCCTAATTAATTTATTATTAACACATATTTACTGTAGCATTATATTGTCAAATCATAGACTAAATAGGTTTAATAAATTTGTCTCACAAAATAGTCTTCGACTGACAAATTAGTTTTGTAAATAGTCTATATTTAATACTTTATATATGTGTCTAAATATTTGTGGAACAAACACCACCTATGGTACAAGCGCGTCTCCAATGCCGGTGCGGGGTGTGAACAAGGCGTGCCTGGCATGGACTTTTCTTGTCGCGGGCGAGGAAGGTCTGCTGGTATCCCCGTTCCCGAGTTTCCGTGGAGTTTACCGGGTCCCCCGGCCCCGCTCCGGTGACGCGGCGGAGCCGCGGCCCGCGGAGGGAAACCCGCGAGCAATCAAAGCAAACCAACCTCCACCAAACCCCCGAGTCGTCGAATCAGAATCAGAGACGGAGCGCTTCTCATCAGATCGCACTTGCGCCGCGCCCATGCCGGCTGCCGCTGCGAGGCTGCGTCGGCAGAACAAAGGGACGTGGAGTTGTAGATTTTCTTTCTACTCGTACACTCTTCCGCGCAGCCCCTGCCAGACGAGGAAATTATTGCGAACGTTGCCTTTTTACAATGGAAAGAAAGAACTATCCAGTTTTATCCTCAACAAAAAGGCATCAGATCAATTTATTACAAGATGTAACTTTTCTAAATAAAACAATTATAAAAATTTGACAAAACAAACTTACGACCTAAATTTTTGTTTGCGATTAATTCTATTTTTTAAAGGCCATTCGAAGGATGCAAACAGGCTCAAAACTGCAGTCTGCAAACTGGCGACGCAAATCACACTACGCTGGAGGCTGGACTGGTGCATTGAATTATGTATCTCCGATCTCGTCCATCTATAGATATTTAAATTATCACTTGGTTCTAATTTAGAGCCTGAACCTATTTGGACTTAATTTAGAGCCTATTTTGACTTTGATTTTTTTTTCTTGTTTCAATGTTTTTCATGTGAAATTGAATTGATTCATTCATCCAAAAAGCGTTCCAAACGTAATGACACTATTGACTTCATCTCCAAACATATTTTGATGGTACTGTAGATATTTTTTTTATCTACTATTATGCCTTAGTATTTGGCCATATACAAACATCTACGTTATTTCTCATGGCCTAAAAATTATCTCATGATTAGAAGATATAAAATCAAAAAGCCAATGGACATGTCCATAAATTATCCAAATTGTTACAAAAGTGTACCCTTTTACCTATTTCACGATCACCCACGCCAGCATCGTTACAATACCATGAAGGCGATAAAAAAAAATAAGCCTTTAAATCACCTGATTTTATGATAATTGAAACTGAACTAAAATGATTCTTTAAATCCACACCTAAGTACTCACATTTCTTTCGTAAAAAACAATAAAGTTTATATATAATCTAACTCAAAGTAAACATACTTGATGTGTCCCACCATGTAGATCAAATAAATGTGTATGCACGATTACTAAGCATATACTCCTTCTGTCCACGAAAGAATCAATTCCTAGAATCTATGCCAGTCAAACTTTTTTAACTTTGACTAACTTTATAGAAAAATATAACAACATTTATGACTTAAAATGAGCACCATGTTAAAATATGTTCTTTGCTAAATCTAATAATACTAGTTTGATATTATACTTTTTAATACTTTATTCTAAATTTTTTTTATCAAAGTTAAAACAGTTTGACTTAGGACATACCCAAAAATCCATTCTTTCGTGGACGGAGAGAGTACTATTTCTATGGTTTAGCAATTATTAGTGTAATTCATGACACTATTAAATTATGTACGTTGCAACTTTACGTAAGTTCATACATTTTGAAGGACACTAGAACATAATTGGTAATTTAATTTTAAGTTGTCCATTTTATTGTAAGGGCATGTTTAACATGTCTCCTCTCAAGGAGTTTCTCCGGAGGAACCAGAACCATTTTTGGTGTGGCTCCTCTAAAACGACTCCAGTTCCTCTGTTTTCACAAGAAAATAATTCTTCAAAACGGTTGGCAAGGCTCTTTTGGAGGAGTTAGAGCTGAAGCCGGGTATGAGCCCCGTCAAATAGGCCTTAAAAAGATATATTATTTCATTGATAATAGACTTGATTAAATTTGGTCGGGTGTTTTAATGACCGACTAGTAAATTTTTGTTGCCACGCTGCTCTGTGAAGAGGAATGATACAACTGGGACATAAGCAATTATAATGGTTTAGGACACAGCCTGACGTCTAGTCTCAAAGAATCGTCGAGTTTGTGTTCCTCGGTTCAAGTGTTACAATAGGCGGTTTGAGATTCGAGGTGTCGATCCATAGGAGAGATCCATATGCGAGTGTTGTCACTCTGCTTGACTACCCCTTATATTGCCGTCCCATTAAAAGAAACCCGACTCCCCTTATATGATCTTGGGAGCTGGGTGACAATGTATATATAGAGAGATAGGCTGTGGGACTTTCCAAACCTCTTGGTCAAGAGCCCGAGGGAAAAGGAAGGCCAGTTGGCTTAGCTTGGTCGATGACCTTCCTGTACTACTAGGTAGGTAGGCGCGCTCCTGCCGCGCCCGTAGACTCTATATAGTGACAGTGTTAATCTATTTGTTGCATGCTATTTGGCGTTGAGTATGTTATGAAGAACTTCATCAGCACATAGGCGTGTGGCACAGCTTGTTTCACTATTCCTTGCAGCATTGAGATCGATGTAACAATCAGGAATCAACATGACAACAATGAAAAAATACACCTATGCTAATATATTCAACATTGAGTCATATACATAGCAGTCTCGGGCTTAACCAGCTAGTGACAATGCATGATATAACTATCAGACACAGAGTAGTGCCCACCTGAGTCAAACAAACACAAGAGATGGATAGCCCCAAGTCATATGTAAACCTTATCAGGAATGTTTCGTAGCATTATTCAGCCTCATTATTAGGTACACCAATAAATCAGGAAAGATCATTTGTTTGATGACAGAGTAGTAGTAATATTCAAGTTAAAAATGTAATACAGGTTGACATGCCTAGTTATGCTGGGAGAAATCCTATAATTGAGCCTTCTTCTAGTGCGAGGTTTCTTGTGGCCATGTAATCCCTGCAATTGGCATGCAAATGCAAATCTCTCAGTGATTAAAGAAGAAAGCTATGTGAAACAGTAGAGGTTAGAAAATGAGCACATATGGTGCAAGAAGTCATCTGTATAGACTCCCAACAAAGAGATAGATATAGCAAAACAATTATTTAGGATAGTTTGGTTTCCATAGAGATAAGTTGTGTGAGGAATATTTAGGTAATTAGGATGACAAATCACAAAATAAGATCATAATCATATGACAATGTCTAAGCATAAAGAAAAATGGGCAGTTAAACTTTTTTACTTAACAATAGAGGCTAATTTTGTTTGTGGTTGAGCTATGAGAGTAGTCATAGGTAGGATTAAGACAGATATAGGAAAGCATCATCTGCTCCTTTCTTGTGCAATTTACTTAGTGGATGTCTCAGGAGAACAATGTAGAGAGGCACTATCTCTGTGGGTATGAAATGAGACAGTCATGAATATATAAGAGGGTACATACTTGACCTACCTAGTTAGATAATAAGGGCAGATGGCAGGATAATTTCATTGGGACTGCCAACAATGCCAACAACTTAGTAGGCTTCACCTGATGATCACTGCATTGAAAGAAAGTATACTGAAGCAGCTCGAGGCAATATTGAGAAATTTGACACTATCGTGGCCCATACAATTCTGAAATATTGAGGGCGAGCAGAGTACGCAAAACAAAACAAAACAAAATTTAATTTTAGATCAGGCTAACGTAAAATTAAATTTCAATCAGGTTAACATATAGGATCCAATAGCCTATAATTGTAGAACCAAAAATAGCTTTTTAAATGTTGGAAGACAGAGCTGGACATGCTTTTAAATTCTGTTGTCACTATTTTGTAATAAACACTTATGCATTTATGCAAATAAGCTGATTGGTAATTGGAGAAAAACAGTTCTCAATGACAGCAGTTAAGATCTGATGAGTATGCCTTTCAGTGAATTCATTCCGTAGAGCATATTTGTCATCTATATATAGAATAGATTAGCAGCAGGAGCAGCTCCCCACATTAAGCTGCTAGCCTGAAAAAGAAAAAAAATGGACTAATGTGACAATAATGAAGTAATATACGATCCTACTGTAATTAATATAAAAGGCATAAAATATGTTGGAAATACATTCGGGGGCCTACAATTACGACTTCGGACACATAAATTGTGTTTCACTTGACCAGAGAGCATTAGTTCATATGCAAATGCAACTATGAAGTGTCTTTATTGGGTCAAGGCTGTGAGCACGACGCATTTCCCATGAGACGACGGCAGACACCGGACACGCACGAGCTGTAGCCGTTGAGCAAAAAAAAACAGGGGTGTGAGTGAGGCCTGTCCGTCAGTCCCAACCGATTTACACAGAGACCCAACCACATGGCTGACAAGAGCTGGACGCACAGTACATAAACAGAAAATAGGATTGCTGCAAGATCTCTTGAGTTGAGTTTGTCATTTAGAGGCATATAATGTAAACGAATCATTCTATAAGAGCCATCTTCAATATAGTAAAGCCTCCATATTGGAATCTAGACCGCGCAAAAAATGGATGCTAAGTTTATCCACTTCAGTAATTAGGCAAGATCTTATACTTATTTGAAGGAATAAAATATATGTTGAGTGAATCGACCATAACAAAACTAAATAGAAAATGCACTTGCATACCAACCTCCTCACTTTCTCCAATTTGGATGCAACTTATCTAGTAGGCAATGGAAATAGGTAAGCTTCTTTGCAAACCGTGAAAAGAACATCACTGCCATCAATTCCAAAAGAATAAGAGCAGCCATAGCAAAGATTAAAGGAAAATTTAGGGTGCATTTGTGTCCTAAGGTGTACACGTAGCCAGTAGGGATATCTATTTTTGAACAAAGGAATAGACTAATAAACTAATAGTATAAGGAAAAGGGGTCCTATAAGAACCTACTTTGTAACAATACAGAATATGTTTTTTCCACTACGCTGTGAAAGTTGAACACCATAATGCAAGCATATCATGATAAGGATACTGAAATAAGTAGAAGGAATGGGTTTTGCAGTGATAAGGAAAACGTATATTGGTACAGGTAATTAGAAGCAGAGGTGACACTAAAACAGTCCATGGTACTGTATGGCCCACACTAAACATAAGAGAAGAACAAATTCATCAATGTTGGTTGTTTGATAAAAAAAAATACAGCATAGGTCTACAAACTAATAACGAACGAAGATGCATGGGATGTTTAGGACTTATAAAATTACAGATCGGTCATAATATTGTCTATTGCGAAATAGGTTGTCCTAACTAAAATAAACATTAGATAAAGGCCTAATATGAGAATAGAGATTTATATAGAGAAACTGACCTTCAAATTTGGATGGAAAAGGCTGCACAATGAAAACATGTTGGTTCTATGAAAAGTAAAATAAAATATAATCCGCAGCTCCAAATCCAAAAGTAGGCAATATGCAAGAAACCAGCTGGTCTCTTCACTAAGGAATCAGTGTGACCTGTCAACATATTAGTACAAAATTACCGCTGAATCTATGAACTAAAAAAACTTTAGTGCAAATATAAATGGTAGGATGAGTACCTTAAATTCTAAAAGCAGTATTAATCTCACATTCTCATCACTGAAAAAAGGAGAGTGGAGACCATAACCAGCCTGAGGTTCCATTGCGAATCAAGATGATGTAAATCCCCATTGGCATATAACTGTCGAGATAAAGTGGGTTTTAGCATAAAGCAACAATAAAAAAATGCTATAAGTTGCATTTGTGTACATATAAAGATGACATGTACATACATAAATAAGTTTTGAACAATAGTATGAGATAATCCAAGTCAAACCGGTATGCAGCAACCTAACCATCATTGATTAGTGTTTTCTGAAAAAAAAATGGAATCGGTTTGGACACTACCAAGGCTGCTCCACCTGTAGACCTGGCTGCGTGGAAGAGAGGCCATCAAATCGGAAAAAAAAAACAAAATCATGTAGCATATTAGCATATTGGTATGGTGCAATGGCCACTCAAGTTTTTCCTGACCACATTTGGCTAACGTCTGAATTTACAAATGCATAAAGTGCAATTGGCTATACAAGCATCCTCTGCTCGCACCATGGTCTGCTCGAACCCTAGTAGAAGAACAAATCAGTGTGGGAAAATTTGTGAGAGAGAGTTGGTGAAAGAGCGATGAATGGATCTGGCACCTGGGAAAGAAGGGGATGTTCAACCTGGAGCACTTCTTGGACATGGAAATCACACAAGGCAGGTAGGTAAGACCCACCCAAACACCAATTAGTTGAAGATCGGACAACAAATCGAGATAAAAGAATGGGGAGGGGGCACAAAACTTACGGATAGGACAACAGCGAGGTAGACCAAGGGAGATCTGCTTGCTGGTGGAGATGAGGATGAGGGCAGCCTGTTATCGTCGCCACGGATGACGACGTCCCAAGCGGCATCGCCGTCCTGGCCTCTCCGTCCCGGTGCCGCGCGTAACCCTAGGCAAGGCTGACCGTCACCGCCGGGGGAGAGGAAGAGGCGATGAAGCGGTCCACGCGCCGAGCCTTCGTGAGGGAAGGACGCCGCCGCCGCATCCGCCGCCGCCGGGGAGAGTAAGCGGCCTATGTGGGGGCGAGGAAGAGGAAGAAAAAAGCGCAGACGGAGGCAGCGAGGAGCGCTGCCGGGTGAGGATTTTTTTTACTCTGTGGGAGAGAGACGTGACGGAGTGGTGTAGGAAGAGGCTAATTAATTAGGAGAGGTGAAAGGCATGTTCACACACGCACGTATCTACGTGGTGACGCACGATTGTTCCGACGAAAGCATTGCCTACACGCGCACGTTTCTACGCGGCCACTCACCATTCGCGCACAGTAACACTACAGTAGTCAAAGCGTTCTCATCACGCGGATCTTAGGAGCTATATATGAATTTTCATTTTCATTTTCATTTTCATTTTCATATTATCTTGCTTCCGTTAGCACACCTGAATAGAGTTGTTGGGTTCTTGCTCGTCATGCCAAGGCATGACATGTCGTGTCGTGGTCGTACTGTTCTGTTCTGATCTTCGCCTATTGGTCTCTCTATGATGGATACACGCACAATGCACGATATTGTGATTACTATATACTATATTATAAATAAAGATTGGACCTAAGATGTATTAATATTGAGATGCTAGGATTAATATGAGTTATTTAGAACTGCTTCACAAACTTTGCTTCATAAACTCTATCGTGAAACAGTTTTACAAAAATATGGAATTAGTGGAGCACCTCTTTAGGTGCACTTATAATTCCAACTTTTTTTTTCTCAAACTAACTGCATAAAACTAAAATTGTTTGGCTAAACATAGAGCCTACCAGTCTCAGACATCCTTCGTATACTGTACAGAGAAAACAAAGAGTCTGTTCGGCTTATATTTTCTACGGCTTATAAGCTGACTTATGTTCTTTTTGGCTTTTTTATTGTGAAAGAAAAATATTATACAATAACTTATACTCCCTCTGTCTCTTAATGTTTGTCTTTAGAAAATCATGTTATCCTCACAAACACGTTTTCTGAACGACATATATAAAGGAACGGAGGGAGTAAGTTAGACTCATAAGAGACTCTTACCTTTTGAAATGACAACCGTAATTTGACCATCCGAGCCCATGAGGGCCCAACTATAAATGCTGTCATAAAACCAGTATCTTCCAGGACTCCTGGAAAACACCGCTCGCTCCACGGGTAACGTGTGGCACACGCGCCCGTTCCACGACTCGGAACATGGCCTCGTCCAGTCGTCCGCCCGGAGTAGACCCTGGACCACACCACCGGCCGCCCGGCCACAAACGAGGCAACCGTCCCGGGTGCACCGCCTCGTGAGCACATGGCGATCACCACCCCGGCAGCAGTCCGCCACCCACCCCATATCACCCCGGCTCGCCTCCGAAAATAACGATTCCGATTCGGCTCGGCCATTCCGAGCGCCGGACCACGCCGACCCGTTCCTCTTTTTAAAAAAATCCTTACTACTATCTCGAAGCGAATTTTTCCCCTTCGACCACCTCGGTTTCGTTCGACGCGGATGCCATCTTCTTTTTAGCCCCCTTCCCGTCGCCACCACCACCACAGCCGTCCGCCCGCCCGCGCTGATTGGAAAAAGGGGTTTCGCTGTTCCGGAGAAGGCAAGGCGTTTGCCCGCCGCCGTGAATCGTATGGTCGAATCGCGCGGCGGGTGATGGCGGAGGAACCAGCTGTCGGTTACGATGGCTTCGAGGCCGCCGGCGATGCTGGCGCCGGTGTCGCGGAGGACAACCTGTCGATGTCCCTCGGCGACTTCATGGCGTTCCTCGAGACTGAGCCCGGGCTACCCGAGGAGGGCGGGGAGGAGGAGGAGGAGGAGCTGCAGCTTCAGCCTGGGGTAAGTTGCCTCTCGCCGTGCCCTAATTCGCTTTGCGTCGGATTTCGCGATGCCGGATCGGATTTGCTGGGATGGGGCTGCGTTTAGGCTAGGGTTTTGGGCTGCGCGGGGACCGAACACGTCGAGTTTTTGGTTGAATTTTTGCGCTCGGCCTTGCGATTTTGGATGATTGGGGCCTTATTAGAGTATATATAGTGCTTCTGTCGTGTTGAGGTGTCGATGAACCGCAGGGCCAGGCGTGATCGAGTCATCGAGCTAAGCGATTAGTGCGACCTTTTAATTTATCGACTGTTTTTTGTTGTTGCTGTTCATCACTTATTGGATTTTCCTTGTTCTGCTATTAAATGCTTTTCTCGAAACGATAGCTATATGAATGCACTGTTGTTCGGGAAATGCACACCATGTGAGCGTAGTTGCTCGTCGATTATTGGACAGTGCCGTTTTTTCTGAACACGAAGAGGTTCCTGTGGTTCCCTCTGTTGACAGATTTGGAGGGCCGATGGCTGGTGGTGCTGTCAGCTATGGGCAATGGTGTCTGCCAGTGAATGTTTCAGGGTTAGAGATGGTTGCGTAGCAGGACTAGCTTGCTGCTAAATTAATGTTGGGGTGACCTACAATGATGCTGCCGGCTATGGCGGGTTCTTGGGCTAAGTGCTATTCATGGTCAAACAGTTTTGCCGTTGAGCTGTGTCTGTGTGCTGTTTGGGGAGGAATCCTGGGCAGGAGAAGGTGATGGTAATTGGTTTTGAGTACAGTGTGGTGGTATTGCAGTCCTGGTGTTGTATATGCGATGAAAGATTTGGTTTGTGATGGAGGCAGTGTATTGTTCTAAGTTCTAACTAGCACATTCCGCATCTGTCAACTCGCAACATTATTTGCAGCACACAGACTTGAAATCAGACTTACAAGTGGTATAGATATACGTTAATAATTGAATATTCGTTTGTAGTGTAAGTTATAAAGAACATCACACTAAGTTGCGCCAAGTTGATGCTGGAACTTTCAGTGTCAATCTAAAATTTTAAAATTGAAGTGTAATTAAAAAGAATGAATATATGAATATTTGTATGTGCAATTTGAATTGTAAAAATTATACATCTAAAACAGATGAGTTTGAAATACATCATTATAGTGTCCCCCTTAGGGTATGTGAACTTCCAGTTCCATGAGATGGAAGGAATCTTCTCGAGAAAGCTGCATGACAGAAACCTTTCCTTTTGTTAGAAATTAATAATACCTCTGCACCATTTAGTGGTCCAAAACCACACTACATTGGTCTGACTGGATTCTTAAATGTTGAAATTTGACTGCTATGCTGGTATCATTGATTTTTGCATGACCTTGAGAGTGGCCATTATCAAGGTAATGAGAGATATGTTACCAAAAAGAAAATATGGTGCCTTATTGGTGAGCAAGTGCCTTCATTGTCTGCCTCATAGTCATAGGTGACCAAAATGGCAAGGGTTACAAAGAGGCGGGGAAAAGAGAAAAAGAGAGGTGGGGTAGTTAGATGCATCTGCCTTCACTTCTCCACAGTCCAGACTGTTGCATAAGTGGGAGGAGGAAAAGTTTCATTTTGTTGCAGCTACCTGTCTAACCTAGTACTAGTAGTATTAGTTATGAAGCTCGGCAATAATAATTGTTTTTTTCGAATTACACAATAATAATTGTTTTTCATAGCGGTGTTGTAGGATAGTAACTCACAGCTTGTTTTGCTTGAAAGGTAGATGAATCAAACTGATTTGATCTGGTGTTATTGTGATGGTTGAACCTTAAATGCTTTGATGAGTGCTGTGACAATGCAAATCTGTTGATTGTTTGTAGGTTTGTAGCAGTTAATGCTATTGATTAATCTCTGTTTTTCTTGATCGATTGGTCCTCAATTTTCATATTTCTATGGAAAATAGATAGAAGCCTGTAGCATTAACTGCTTATGTTTGTTTGGCACTATCAAGTCTTTGGGTGCCTGATTCAACTTGAGATGGTGATATTTGTATTGTTGGAACAATGACCTTATTTTTTGTACTAGGAGTGGAACACAAAGGAATTTAAGAGTTGACAAATTTTTTTTCAGTTTTTCTTGCATATCTTGCACTATGTGTTGCTTTGTTTGTTTGATTTTAATTGGTCATTTTTTTGGCGGTGTAAGCAACCAACGAACCGTATCCAGGGTATATGCTCCAGCCCCACCACATAGCACTCGTTCTGTAACGGCCTGTTTGGTTCAGAGCTTCCCAGGCAGTTCCATTGCCAGGCAAGGATGTCATGCCCAGGCGCTCAAAATCAGACGCCTGGGGACGCCCACAGCGCCTGTGAAAGCTGCCTGGGAGCAAAGCAAACAGGTCCTAAATGTTGCGAGAAAAAACAGAATATTTTCTTTTGTGTTTCGAGTTTTGTATAACCTTAGGCTGTCGTATTTCTTATGTTGCTGAATACAGGTCAATCAAGGTTGTTTTGAGATGCCTGCCAATACTGATGGTTCTGCAGATTTATTCCAAAGCCATGAAGGTATAATGATCTGGCCATTTTAGCATATGATTTTGCAGGATGCAAAAATTTTCTTCCCTATATTTTTTGATTTGTTGCTAATCTTGTCACTTTGTGAGATGAGCAGAAATGTTTGAGAATGCAGAATTTTGGTCAAACTACTCCAATATGGACACTTCAGAGTGTCATATGGAGCTCAGCGGAGGAGAACAACTGATTGATCACACAGAGGCTAGCCCTTGTGAATTGTTTAGTAACGGTGAGAAATACAATGGTGGCTGTAGATCAAACTTAATTGCTGTTAACTTTTTCGTTGCTCACTGAATAGCAAATATATATTTTGTAATTTATAAAAAAACTTTGGTTATCGCTTTGCAGATCTGCAGAACCAATCAAGAACTTCCAACTTGGACAATGAACATTTTCCGAGGGATGCATCACACCATGCTAATGTTGAAGAAGCAACTGGACCTTCATATGGAGATCTCTCAAATGGTTTTTACCTTCAACAGCAAACTATGTACTCTGGCCAAACACAACAAGTGGAGAACAACACAGAAGGCATGGAGACACAAATGAACACTTGTATGCTGTTCTCTTCAAAAATATATATTTAATATATTAATATATCAGTTCCGAAAAAGGAACTGTTAATTAATTAATATTTCTGGTGCAGATTTCTCAGGTGGTATATCCACAGAGCACTCGGATTTGAGTGAAATTAAATGGGAGAGTACAGATGAGATGCTTGGTAATACTGGTCAGGGTGGTGACCATTTCACTTCGATGGGCATGTTTTCTTTTACCCACAACACAGATGTTCCTGATATTTCTTGCACTGAGTTCAACACGGGTGAGAGAACTGAAAGCATTCACAATGGCAACAGTAGTTGCCTTACTATGCAGGAAGAACATTTACAGGCAGAATGTGGAGGATATCGTCATCCAGATTATGTATCTGTTGATATGGTTGATGAAAGATCGCAGCATGATATGCCACATGGGTTTTCACAAAATAATGAGCAATATGAGATGGATCAGTTCCCACAGAATACATGTGAAAGCGGTTCTATGCAGATGGGCTCTCCGGACCAATATTGTGATGATACATCTTTATCAGATCTTTACATGGATGTATCCTCCCCAGAGTCAATATCCTGTGAGCAGAACCAGTCTGAAGATATTTGTTTCAAGAGTGAGTCTAGCACTGACTCTTCTCCAATACCCTCTAGCAGAAATTCTACCACAGAGGATGCTGATAAATACTTAGGTCAAACACCAAAACAGTTGCTGGACTCCAAAATCGTTCCTTTAAGCAACCAACACACATTGAAGGACATGGGATATCAAAAGCCTCTGGTATTGCATAAACACTATGCATATAAAAGTGACAACTCTTCTATTCACAATTCATCAAGAGGTTGCTTCAGTAGAGATGGGGACAGGGCTTCTGATTTATGTGTGCTCGAGGGTAATAGGAATCCTGCTCCTGATCATCGATTTCCTTACCAGGGGAAGTTCCGTCATAATTTTCAGCAACCTATGTATGGTAATTCCATCATTCCTGCGTTTGGTGGTGGCATGAGATACAAGCCACATGATGAAAGAATCACTCTACGCCTCGCGTTGCAGGTGATATAGCCATCTAGACTGTTGCTTGCTTATTTTTCCCTGCTTATTTCTTTGTTTAGCGTTCTCATACTAATCAGGCTGCAGCTAATTTTTTCTTAGCCCTTGCTGAATGGTGATATATATAATGAATAACCATTAGTAAAACATTATGTGCAAGAATGAAATCCTAAACCTTGGTTGAATACTTGTCTTTTTGTTGGTGATGTTTGACCTTTTCATGTATTATATGTTTCGTGCTTTAGTTTAGAAAATTACTAGATGTAGGAAAGGTGATGTCCTGATTATTTAAATAATTATTTTTCACTGTAGTAACTCAGATCGCTACTAGGGTTAGTTGGCTGTATCTAAGTCTTACCTTCTCAAGCTGTGGTAGTGCTTACTGCTCTGATAGTTTGATTTGTCAAACTGTCATAATCAACAAGCTGAGTTAAGTTTCTTGAGCTCACAAATTGCAACCAAACTGTTTTGGCTCTTTGACATCTTAAAAGCTGGTAATGTTAGGTTTCTTAAAGTAGGGCTTCCGTCTTCAATCAATCTAGTAATTGGCATATTAGATATAGGCACACTTATTTTTTCTATTTTTAGTCACAGGTGCTAAGTTCTCCAATCCTTTTTCGTTTTTCCATATTCTTATATGCTATAAAACATTAGCTGAGAAAAATTAACGGAGCATTGGATTTTTGTGCTATCTTTTATTGTTTGCTTCTTCAGCGCACTTGACATATTTGGTGATTGGCAGGATATTTCACAGCCAAAATCTGAGGCTAACCCACCTGATGGGGTTTTAGCTGTTCCTTTATTGAGGCATCAGGTTCGCCTTGCACCTCATGTTGTTTAATTTTATGATAAAATAGTATTACCGCTGCTTGGGTAACTGTTGTTACTTTGGACAGAAAATTGCCTTGTCGTGGATGGTGCAAAAGGAGACAAGTAGCTCACATTGCTCTGGTGGAATTCTTGCAGATGATCAGGTATACTAGTTAATACCTTCCATGTTGCCAAGAAAAATGGTCAATTGTGTCTTAAGGTCATTTGGTACTTTTCAGGGTCTGGGTAAAACTGTATCAGCCATATCACTGATTCTTACTGAACGCCCACCAGTTCCACAGTCATCTACTATTAAGAATGAGCCATGTGAAGCTGTAACTCTAGATGACGATGATGAGGATGATTGTATTGAACCTCATTCGAAAAAGCTGATGCAGACATGTAGCTCTAAAGTGACAAGTAACACAGTGAAGCAAGAAAATCCTATTGTAGCGGTTAAGACAAGGCCAGCTGCTGGTACTTTGGTTGTTTGTCCAACAAGTGTTTTGCGACAGTGGGCAGGAGAACTGAAAAACAAAGTTACAAGTAAAGCTAATTTGTCTTTTCTGATCTATCATGGTAGCAATCGCACCAAGGATCCTAATGAACTCACCAAATATGATGTTGTGCTTACTACTTATTCCATAGTAAGCATGGAAGTACCAAAACAATCAAATCCTGATAGTGATGATGAAGAGAAAGGGAAACCTGACCGATATGGTGCACCTGTGTCCTCTTCAGGAAACAAAAAGAGGAAGGCATCCTCTTCTAAGAAAACAAAAAGTAAAAGTGCTGCAGAGAGTTGCTTGCCTGAAAAACCTCTTGCGAAAGTTGCTTGGTTTAGGGTTATTCTTGATGAAGCACAAAGTATTAAGAATTACCGAACTCAGGTTGCTAGGGCTTGCTGGGGTTTGCGAGCCAAAAGAAGATGGTGTTTGTCTGGGACGCCTATACAGAATGCTGTTGAGGATCTCTATAGCTATTTCAGATTTCTCAGATACGACCCCTATGCTGTATATAAGCAGTTTTGCACTATGATAAAGATTCCAATCAGTAGGAACCCAACTAATGGTTACAAGAAGCTTCAAGTTGTTTTGAAGACGGTAATGCTACGCCGGACTAAAGGTCAGTAAATGGGTTATAATTGCCCTACTGATCTTGCTTATCCATATGTGACACCTTAGTCGTAGGTTGTTTTTATTACAAAAAGTTTATGGAACCGTTTTGTGATTTCAGTAGTTACCATATCATATTAATGTTGAGCCTAACCAATCTAATTTGAATAGATGTTAAGCAGAATAACAATTATGGGTAAACATTTGCTGTATTTTTCAGATCTCATCATGTTAGTTTTAGTGACAAGCATCTAATTTCCCCCTGACTGGTCTGTGTTTGTGCTGACAGCAAGGTTTGTTTACCATATTTTACTAACGCCCTGTCAAAATCAACAGATTAGGGAAACTAATAAACATTTGTCAGTGTGGACAGAATGTTAAACTATTATTGAAACTTCACATTTTTGACCCGCTGGTTTTGTAGGAAAATTTCTCCTAGAAAACATTAGCATATAGCTCCACAGATTACTTGTTGATTTTTCAGCTAAAAATCCTTCTCTCATGAATATAAAGTTGCAAGGGCCTAACGGGACAAGTTTGTATTACCAAGGGGTTTAATTGAGGAAAATTGAATACTACAATGATTCAAATCAACAAGATTAAATTTGATGGGCTTGATGCATAATGTAGACTTTATAGTTTACATAATTAAGATTAGAAATCTTTGTTTCACAATATTGTGGGCTTATTGTGCAGTTTTTCTTATCCTGTGGAAATTTTCCTGATTGTGAGTACTTGTATATCAAGCTTGGTTCCTGACTTGTCGGAACCAATATTGAAGTCCTTTCTCAACTGTGCATAAATGGTTATTGCGCTAGTGCTCTTCCAGTGCACAAAAAATATTCTCCATTGCCAAATTGTTGAACCCCTCACCCTACGCCAAGTAGCTGTTATCTTATTATCTTCGCAGTTGGCATTGAATGTTATATTTGTTTGTCTTTTGTATTACTCCCTTAGTTGAATTCGTTCAACATATGACTTTTAGGACAAGCTTATTTTGAACTGATTATTAGCTTGTCTTAAACGTGTGTGTGTGTGTGTGTGTGTGTGTGTGTGTGTGTGTGTCTATATATATGTTCATCTCTTAAGTTATGATTTGTCATTTGTGATCTCTCATCTTGTAGCAACCATGCTTGATGGGAAACCAATCATATCCTTACCACCCAAGACTGTTTCACTTAAGACAGTGGACTTCACTGTCGAGGAGCGTGCTTTTTATAACAACTTAGAGGTTGAATCACGAGAACAGTTCAAGGTCAGTTCACATTATTTGATTATTAGCCTTGTTTCTTACATTCTTCTCTTTTGCCACTCAGCTTGAACTTTGGATATTGCATTTAGATATAGGGAGTATTTACATGGGGCAAGATAAATCAATTAGGGAATGTTTGCAGATGTCAGAACCCTACAAAATTGAATAACTTTTACAGGACCGCAGTGTGTGGTGGGTAGTTCGACATTATGTTACTGGATTACAAGTGAACTTTAGAGAACTATGATGCATATGGTGTGTAACATGATTGATTGCTCATCCAGTTGCCTGTTTAGGTCACTCTAAAGTTGATTTTATTAATGACGCGTCTAACGCACGGCCGTGCGTGCGTTAGGCCGTATGCACGCACACCCAACCGTCGTCATCAACCGCGGCGAGCTAGGGTTTTGCCGGAGCTCCACGGTCGCGGGTAGCTTGCCGCGGCGCCACCTTCTTACCCTCCCCCCTCCCGCCGCCGGCCATGGCGCCCCCGCCCCGACCTGGCCCGGCCGCCGTCCACCGATGCCAGGCCCCCTAAACCGCCCGCCAGCATCCCCGCCTGGCCAGCCTTCCTCCCCAAACCCCCTTTCCCTCTAAGGCCACCGGAATTTGGGAAGAAGGGAGAGAGCTCGCGTGGAACAGTAACGTGGGAGGCGGCCTACCTCAGCGAATCCACCATGGACGGAGCTAGATCCGCCATGGCCATGGAGCTAGATCCGTCGTGGATGGGCTGGATCCGCCATGTCGGCGAGCTCGGCGCGGGTGGGGTGGGGGCGTGTGGGGAGGCGGTGGGGGCGTGAGCTCGGGAAGCACGTCGCCGCGGAGGAGCTTCCAGGTTGCCGGTGAGAGAGGGAGAGGGAGAGACGGGAGGTAGAAGACGAGCGCGAGTGCGGGCTGCGCGTACGTCGGGTTGTGCGGGCACGAGTGGGGCGCGAGTGCGGGACTGCGGGCTGCGCCTGCGCGTGCACCGGGTTGGTGTGCGTGCGTTTACACTTAATAACGGACGGCCGTTATTAAGTCTTTACCTTTTATTAATGCAAGCTTACCCATTTCATTTGCAACTATTAGAAGGCTATGCTCACTACAACTGCTTTGCAGGAATATGCAGCTGCTGGTACTGTAAAGCAAAATTATGTCAACATTCTATTGATGCTTTTACGGCTAAGACAAGCATGCGATCACCCTAACCTAGTTAGAGGCTATGACTCCTCTTCTAGTTGGATGTCTTCGTTGGAGATGGTGAAGAAACTTCCCATGGAACGGCAGCATGAATTACTTAATTGCTTGCAATCTTGTTCTGCGTTATGCGCTCTCTGCAATGTAAGTGAATTCCTATTTTTTTTTTTTTTTCAATTTTCACGTCATTGTGTGTGGTCTTTCTATACACACCTTGTTCTGGGATGTATTATATCTGACTATTTACTTTCATGGTCTGGACTGATGTTCTTTATTTGAGTACCTGTTGCGACTAAGCTTTGCATAATTAAGTTTCTATTGGAAGATAGACTCTGAGCTATCATTACCATGTGAACATAAAATTCCAGAAAGTCAAGCTTGTCATATGACCAACAATTATTAACACTTGTACTCATAGCGCTGGTTCATGGTTTTCTGTAGTTGACCACTTCCCAACCTGCGTGCTGATGACAGGGCCTCTGGCCTGTGTAGGAAGAAGCTTAAGTAGCCGTAGTTGGGTTGGTTTTTACTGGCAAACTTATTTGTTTTGCTATCTTGCTTGAGGGTTTCGGTAGGGCCAGTGTTGTCTGATCCCTTAGTGATCATACTATCAGAGGCGTGGGGAAGTTGGTGGCGGGAGTTTTTTTCTGTGCACTTGCAAACTTTGTAATTTTGTTCTGAGGTAATGAAATTTAATCTTATCGTGGTGGAGAAAAACAATTATTAATGCAGCTGCTGTGCTGGCTGTTTGGATGAGGGCATATATATTGCATTTAATGGTCAACTTCTTAGTATTAAGTTTGTGTTCTGCCAATGTGACTGAGTTTTTTAATTGCCAACTAGCTTGAACTGAATCAGAGAAATTAAATCTCAGCAAAGTTCATACTTTTTTACTGGTTAAGTTTTCTCGATGATACCAGCTCGATAGCCTATACTGGGTGTCTGGGCCCTAGGTCATATCCCAATTGTAGTGGATATTCTGCTGTGGAAACACTTCTGTTCTTAACATATGTGAAATATGCAGGACGCGCCAGAAGATCCTGTTGTCACTATATGTGGTCATGTTTTTTGCAACCAGTGCATACTGGAGCAACTCACTGGTGACGACAGCGTATGCCCAGTGTCTAATTGCAGAGTCCGACTAAATACAACCTCACTATTCTCCAGAGGCACCCTTGAATGCTCTCTGAGTAGATTAACCTGTGATTTCAAGTCTGATGATACCTGTATGGAAATGATACATGCTGAAAAGCGCCCTGGGATAGACTCATCCTACGCTTCTTCGAAAGTGAGAGCTACACTAGATATTCTTCTCTCGTTGCCCAAAATAGATCCCACTCAAATGACTGATAGCAAATGTTCATTCGGGCTTGAGTCTGAGAAGTTTGATGGAAAGGGTACTTCAGAACAAACTGACACCAAGTTGACAGAGAAGGCCATTGTTTTCTCTCAATGGACTAGAATGCTAGACTTGCTTGAAGTCCATTTGAAAGCTTCTCATGTGACATATCGAAGGCTTGATGGAACAATGTCTGTTGCCGCACGGGATAAAGCTGTGCAAGACTTCAATACGGTTCCAGAGGTTTGCATTCTACAACTTCTGGCATATGAAATACACAATGTTTTCAGGTATATGAGTTCTGATTTTGACTTGGTACTATTGGCAGGTTACTGTTATGATCATGTCACTCAAAGCTGCAAGTCTCGGCTTGAACATGGTTGCTGCCTGCCACGTGCTTATGCTAGATCTTTGGTGGAATCCAACCACTGAGGACCAAGCTGTGGATAGAGCTCACCGTATTGGTCAAACACGGCCTGTCACGGTATCAAGATTAACTATAAAAGACACCGTGGAAGATCGTATTCTGGCTCTCCAGGTAAGTTTGAAGTTATTCCTGGCTGAGTTATCTGCATTTGTATTCATGGGCAGGCATTGAGCTTCAGTTTGGATTCTGGCAAGCATCTTATCCAAAATCTTCCTGGAGGCCAATATTGATAGAGGCATAGAGCAGTGTGAAAATTGTATTAAGATCTCTTAGTAGTTACTCTCTCCATCTTAAAAAGCAATTCTAGAACAATGCTATGTTAAAGTATGTCAGGTTTGACCAAATTTATATAAAAAAAATACTAATATTTATCGTACTAAATAGATTCCATTAGAATCGTCATGAAACATATTTTCCTAACATATTTATTTGATGTCTAAAAAATATTAATATTTACACCTATATATTTGGTGAAACTTTAGTCAACTTAATAGAAACTACACCTTGCACTTGTTTTGGGATGGAGGTAGTGAGTCTATCATTATACTGTTTTTTTCCTGGTGATTTTAGATAGCAACCAGTTTTTTTTCACTGACATGAACTGGAAGCTGTGGTTCAGAATATGCATCACCTGAATAATAAAAACATAGTAGCGTGCAATTCTTGTCTTGAATACCACTTGTTGGTTTTTTTTGTTGTCTTAAACCTTTCCTTACATCTGCAAAATTTACATTGGCAAAATCTTTACTTTGTTTATTTTTGGTCATATAAAATATAAACTATTATTTTGTTGGTAATTTTGGTGGTAGTAGTAACTTTGTAATCTAGAGTCTCTTGATGCTTATCTAAGCTGTGCAATGTCTCAGGAGAAAAAGCGGGAGATGGTTGCTTCTGCGTTTGGGGAAGACAAATCTGGTGCCCGACAGACTCGATTGACCGTTGAAGACCTGAATTACCTGTTTATGGTGTAGAATCGCTCCTGAGGGTGAACAGTTTTGCTCATTGGATGGTGTTAGACAGTGGTAGACAAAAATGAACTCCGAAAAAATAACAAAATGCTTTCATTTAGGGATTATTAGTTCTTGTAGCTTGTACAGTCGCAGAGATTTAGGGGTTATTAGTGACATATCTTCCAATTCTTTTTGCACTGAAAGCAGTAAGATGCTGAACTAGGTGTATTCTTCAGATAGCATCAACAGCTCCTGTTGACTTAATATCATGAAGATAACGACAGTCGAAGCTAACATGATAAAAATATGTACATATTTTTTGTCGGCACGTCTGACATGTGGGCTGCAGCGCCTGCCAACAGTTTGTGTGCGATAAACCATGTAAACACTGAGCTGGATTTGTCTGTTCTCATTGGTCGCGTGTTCTTTTATTTTAATTCTCAAGTTTGAGGCGGCAATATCTGGATCGCTCCGGCAGCTATGATATACACTTTTACTTTGGTGTTTTGTGTGTTCCATAACCATAACACCATGAAACAACTCCAGCAGCTATGATATGCACTTCTGCTATGGTGGTTTGTGTGTTCCATAACCATAACATCATAAAACAACTCCAGTAATGTTTGCCATTTTGGCCGGGTTGATGTCGCCTTGTGCCTTCGCCGACGACCGCATGCTTGGCCGGTTGGCCGACTGCGTAGATGCCGCCTTGCGCCTTACAAAAATAAGTAGCGATCAGTAAATAAGTAGCGATCAGTGAGGGTCACCCCACCGCGGCCACTCTCACGGTGTCTCGGTGGAAGATTTTTTTTTCTTTCAATTTCTCCCCTTGTATGTAACACAGGATAACTTTTTTTTTGTCACCCTCACCTAGAATCAACAATCAACATATTTCGATGCTATACAACTGAATCTCAAAATCACATAATCACTGCCTCGAGTATAAAGAAAAACACACACCATGCAGCACAACAACATTTTCCTGTTGGGGTCAGCAAAGTTTCAACTCCAGAAATCTGTGTCATGGGTTCATGGCTCCAGCAGCATATCCCTGACTGATGAAACTTTACCTGAGGACCCATGATCACTAACACCTCGATCCTCGGTGGCGCTCGAGGTTCCCGCAACAGAAATCGAAGCAACCAAATCAGGCAATGGGAAGTACGTGGGCACCGGCATCTTCGGCGGCAGCACCGGCAATGGAGCCTCGAGTTTAAGCACGTTCATGGCCTGCCTGATGCTTGGCCTATGCGCATAGTCAGGGTGCGCACACCACAAACCCACAATCATGAGGCGCTCCATCTGCTTCTCATCGAACTGCCCCTTGAGCCTCCAGTCTGCTGCTTCAAGGAGGGCGTTCTTGCCATACAGCTCCCACACCCACGGCACCAGTCTCGCCTTGCTTGGCTCCTCGTCGAGCTCTGCCGGCCGTCGGCCGCACGCGATCTCCAACGCTACGACTCCAAAGCTGTACACGTCTGACTCTCGGCTCGCCTTGCCTGTCATTACGCACTCCGGCGCCAAGTAGCCCAGTGTGCCGGCCAGGACAGTGGTGTACGGCTGGCTGCCATGTTCCACGAGCTTGGCAAGGCCAAAGTCCCCAAGCTTGGCGCTGAAGGTGGCGTCCAGCATGACATTGCTCGGCTTGATATCCCGGTGCACGATGCACTGCAGACACTCCTCGTGGAGGTAGAGCATCGCCGACGCGAGGCCGAGAGCGATGTCGTACCGCATCGGCCAGGTGAGGAGGAGCACGCCGCCCTTGCCGTTGCCGTAGAGGTGGTGGTCGACGCTGCCGTTGGGCATGAGCTCGTACACGAGCAGGAAGTCGCCCCGGTGCTCGTGGCACCAACCGACGAGGCTGACGAGGTGCCGGTGGCGCAGCTGGCTGATGATGCGCACCTCGGCGGCGTACTCCTTGCGCCCCTGCGTCGAGCCCTTGGACACCCTCTTGATGGCAACCTCCAAGCCGAGCTCCTTCAGGTACCCCCGGTACACGGCGCCGAATCCGCCTTGCCCGAGCTTCCGGTCCTCGGCGAAATTCTTCGTGGCCGCCACCAATTCGGCGTACCTGAACCTTCTCGGGCCGCTCTGCACAACGAACTCCTCGTCCGCGAGCTCGTCGTACTCGCCGCCCATGACGTCGTCGACCTCGATGATGTCACCGTCGTCGAATTGTCCGGCCTTCCTCCACTGCCTGACGAACCAGACGATGCCCGCGGCGACGAGGACGAGGAGCAAAGCGCACAGTCCTAGCACCACCCACAGGACCACCGTCTCCTCCTTGGGGTCGACGGTGGAGGTGAACTCCCAGTAGAGCACCTGGTGCAGCTCCGCGGCCTCGCCCGTGGCGGCGGAGAAGCCTACGGCGACGGAGTCCGGAAGGTAGTCCCTCAAATCGACGGTGTACCAGAGAAGGACGTCGTCACCCGTGGCGTTGGGGCCGTAGGAGAGCGCGACGGTGAGGTTCTTAGCGCCGCCGTCGTACTCGACGCGCGCGTGGGCCGTGCGGCCGTCCTTCATGCTGGTAGGCCAGTCGGCGGTGGCGGCGGAGACGATGCCCCCGAGATCGACGCCGACGTGGTCGCCGCTGGGGTCCCAGTCGTTCTTGTAGGTATCGAACTCGACGGCGACGAGCGTGCCGGCGTGGAGGACCGAGGAGGAGGAATTGAAGAGGCCGAGAAGGCCCCCCGCGGAGGATTCGGGGAGGACGGAGGGGAACGGGGAGAGGAAGAAGGCGAGCCCGTCGCCCGAGGCGGAGGCCGGGTCGGGGGCGGCGATGGAGAAGGCGAAGGCGGTGACGAAGGAGGCCGGGCGGCGGGAGACGGGGTCGGCGAGCGGGACGGCGCGGGAGTAGATGGCGCGCCCCGTGCTGCTGGTGATGGGGCCCAGGCGCTCGTCGCGGGTCAGGCGGATCGCCTTGTTGTAGAAGGCGTCCCCCTGGAAGGCAATCCCGGGCGCGGGCGTGTCCGAGGGCGAGGTGAAGTTGTACGTGAAGGAGAATGGCGCCGCGGGGTGCGGCAGCAGCAGGAGGATGAGGATCATCGCCACGGCGGCGACAGCGGTGCCGCCGGCGGAGATCCCCATGGCCAAGGGGCACGCGAGCGATGGGCCAGTTCAGCCGCGGTCCCGCGGAGGATGGAGCAAATGGGGACTGTTCATGGGGGTGTTGACCTCCAATGAAATGAGGTGTCCAGGTCGTCCCGTAAGCTGGGATTGGTGGAGTATTGTGTTGTGTCGTTCCACTCATCTGTGAACGAGTCGAAGAAGATATTCCACCGCGATGTGAAACTGTAAAATGCCATTTGGAACGCGTTATATTGTGCTATTTTTTTTTTTTGCGCATCCCTACTCGATAGTGTTTCACTGCCAGCTAAAAACAGGTCAACTAGCTTACAGTATAATATAACATCCAGCTTAAGTACACCCAGGTCTGATCACTTATGTAAATTTTTATTAGCCTTCTAGAGTGTCGTTAATGCGTCTTGTATTATCTACCTTAATACAAAAATAGCTTTTGCATAGTTAGAAAAAAGGTGAACTAAACTTATGGATATAAGACCGAGACCAACATGGAATGTTCGGTGATTTTTCTTTCTTTCGAAAGATTTTTTTTTCTAGTAAACTCGTACCATTCCTATATTCTATATTCTAGGATTGGCCCAACAAGAAGGCATCGATCTCGTCTCCTGAGCTAGGATTTGTTTTTTTTATATATAGTACAAGCTCTGTTTTTTAATTAAAAAGAGGGAGGCAACTAAGGCGCGTACGTGCATGCGTTTGCCTTCCCGCACGCACAGTTTACTTTGGTAAAAAGTGTTATTATTGTATTACTATTTTCGGCAAGGATGCTAATTACTACTTGTTGGTGCACGAGATAAGCTTTTCGGCTGTTTTCAAGCTGATTTGTTGGCTCGCGCGGCCTCAGTCCAAATGGAATTACACAGATTAGCTTTAGGCATCAAAAACAAAAAAAAAACACGAACCTTGATCTGTCCCTAGAAAGCAGTTCTGTTGTTTTGCATCATCTGATATTCGATCTATTACTAGAAGCATATCTGACCAAAATGATAATCAGTTTGGTTTTTTTGCATAAAGAATTCAATTGTTTTGCTTAAGCAAATCAATTCACAAAAAATAGTAATACAATTCTTACCGCTAACTACATAAGCAAGTCTAATTCCTACATGTTCCTACTGCTTACTACATATTTTGTAATGATATTGTACAATTATCTCCAGCTGCAACTTCATTCCTTATCTCTCAGCAAAGAAATAACATTTTCTCAAAACAATTATCTCCAGCTGCAACATCATTCCTTATCAATCAAGAGGCAAAGTCTACAAAAAGAACATCACATCAATACATCACACATCTTTAAATTGCACAAACTGAAGTGGAACAAATTAGAGGACCACCGGGGAAAAAAATACAGTCACATAAGCTTCCCTGCTAAATACTTCATATTTGATTCCTACACATGACCAACATTAGAGTGTCGAAAAAAGCTATAATCAAATGTAAAACCTTAAGTTGTCTACTTAAGAACACATTATTGACTAAAAGCATTAGTATTATTGCTTAACTAAGGAGCTTATGTTGCCTTTTAAAAGAACTGTTGCTCCTACAAAATTACCAACCTATTGCTGCTGCTACGAAATTACCAAACACTCAAAAGAGCTAGTTGGTCAGATAAAAGGATAAATAGATCAATACAAACCACCAAGCAACTGCAAAAAAGCCAGGAAAAACATGGCAAAGCTGCTGCTCAAACCTGAAGAGAGTAACAGTAGCGCCTCAGCACATTCATAAACAAAAATTGCCATGCTAGGTGTGGAGAGCAGCAATGTAATGATGGTGATATACCTTCCCTTGTTGGCGCGGTTCTAGGATCGTCAAACCTTGACGATGAGACCCACAACGGCCATCTACAGCAGATCAGGTCACTTAGCGACTTGGTCAGTGTTGACATAAAAAGCGTCAGGATCTGCGAACACCTCGGGCTTATACCTGAATTCGATATCCAAAGGCGTACCAATCGATTTGACCAGTTAATCGACAAGGACGATAACTAGAACAAGATTTGAACGAGACAATGGCGATACGCCCGGATGTCAAGGCTCAAACTTGATCAGAATAACTAGAGTAGAGCTGAACGAGACGACAGCGATGCGCCCGGACGTCAAGGCTCAGGTTGCTCAAACGCGGAACTTGCAAGGGTTGACGGAGATCGAAGAGATGCAGCCCGTCGAAACTTGAAGAACTCGTAGGTAAACTAGATCTAATGCGATAAAAGTAGAATTGCTGGAAAAAGTAAATAAGAATAATAGATTTGTTTGATATATGATTGATTTTGTTCCACGACCCCTAGGTACATATTTATACCCCAGCAAAAGGAGTTGTAGACAGACACGACTCATATCTTTCCTAAACAAAACTCCTATTTTTAAGAAAACAACTGACTCGCGCAGGAGTCAGACTCAAACTTTTATAACAATACTGGTATGAGATCACCAGTTTCCTTATGTCTTCTCTTTGATGAAACTTTCCATCGGCAGACTCTTCAATCCGCAACTTCCTTCTATTACCATCGGCAATCCCCTGCTGACGTCAACCGCCACGTCACCCTGTGCCCATCGGCATCATCTCCTTATCGGTAATACCTTCCAATCGGCAACTCTTCACCTCCACTAGTAACTTGTCTTTACCAATTAACTTCTATCGGCAACAAATTTATCCCTTTCGCAGCATTCACTCTCATCGGTAACATTGACCGATGACCTTCCGATGCCGATAGAAAACAGTTACCGATCAATGCAAGTCTTAGCTGATTTGACACATGCCGAAAAACGATGCCAACAGTCAGCATTGGAGAGCAGGCAAGGTCTATATGCGTTGATCCAAAACCTAAATAGTAGATAGTTTAACTTGTATGCAGCCCAAAACATACAAGAAGAATGTCATCCTGTTCACATACATGTTAATTTAGCCACATCAATTACGGAGTAAGTCAAAAATAATACAAACTAAAACTCAACAATTTAAGTCAGAATACCCCCGAACAAGAGCATTATCAGAGCCACAGTTATAGCCAGAGCTAAGGTAATGATTCCCTGGACGTTACAAGATCAAGTTTGTCCCTTATCTCTGGCCATACGGATGAACTCTAGTTCTTGATTGATTTAGAGTAAAAATTGCTTCATTTACAGTACAAGAAGTGCTTCGGTACAGATTTATAGATTTACATATTTTCTCTTAGCTCTTGCCGCTGCTAGCTAGCTGTTCCTACCGGTAGTGGGAGGAAACACCACATGCAGTAGGTGTGGTAGGGTAAGACAAAAACAAAAGAAAACAAAGTTATAGTAGTGGTAATGCAGAGAAAAAAGGCTTTGAACACTACTGTGAAAAAGTAGGATGCTTGCTCCTCTTAGTCTATATTGTTGTTGCTATAATTCATAGAGTTGTACTAGCCATAGATTAAATGCAGCATGATAATCTGATCCATAACATAACACTCAGGAGTATTTCTTACACGATATATATTGATCCATAACAAAAAATCGCCTTAACAAAATTAAGAAAACTGCTAAATGAAAACATACAAAATTACTCGATACTAAAAGAAGAATTGTTTTTTACAGATTTATAGTAGAAGAATAATGGAAGAAAAATATGAACTAACCGAGAATTGCCCTTGGACGCTTGGAACTTCCCACACGCTGTGATGCAGTAGCTTCACCTTCTAAAACTTTTTCAAAAAATATGCCAAGAAGCTATGTGAACCAGAGCAGGACTGACTAACAACAGTGTTGAGCCAGCCGTGTTGAGCGTACTTTTTTCTGCAATGGACAAAAGAAAGGAAAAAATAGGTGTAAGTAATGAAATGAAACTATCCCACACAAATTTTAGACAAAACCCAATAAAAGGAGTGGAAGTGAACAAGAAGAATGGGTGGTCTCCACAGGATTCATACAAAAAGCTTGTACAGGCCCACGAATGAAGGGTGAGGGAAAACAAGTAGAGTTATTAAGCAATCATATAAGCAACAAAAGGGATGGTCTTTTTTTAGTAGTAAGAATATGCTAAATTGCCTATTTAGGAACACACTGTTGCCTAACGAATGACACTTAAATTGTCTAAGAAAAATAAGAAGATGCTAAAATGGGGCTGGTTAGAACAAGAGATTCATGAAAGTCATGGCAATGACGGAAAAAAGGATGGATCAACATACTACACAAGCGATGATGAAAAGTAATCCACTATGATCATGCATCAGGAAGACTAGGGGTGCTGAGTCTGGTGACAGAGCAGCACTAACATCTGAATCATTATGCTATTATAACATATCTAGGGACTGCAAACATATTGGCATCAGTGTTCACACCTAGCGACTACGAACTGTAGAAATATATGTATTTGTATTCACTAGATGAATGCTTTGCTCCTTGGCGAACTAGGATGACATGTTGTTGCTGTTGTTCCTGACCATTGCTTCCCTACAGCAGAACAGTCACCCCACGATACTTAATCAGAAAGTGGACTAACCCGGTGCAACTGCATGTGGTACTGCCTCTATCCCTGCTAAGTCATGGAGATGAGCCTCATTAAAAAGTAGAAACGGAAGCGAAAATCCCGCTTGCCAGCCAGCAATTATACCGTCCATTCCTAGCCAAGGAAGAAATTCAGATTTCATGCAAATCTAAGAACCATTTATTCATTCATTTAGATGGAGTAGGACTACTCACTATAAGGAGGTTGAACACAAACTGGTTGGTCTAGTTGAAGTTGTAGCCGCTGTGATCTGCAATAAAAACTAGAGTAACCATTCAACAGAAAAAGCAAAGTGGAAAAGTTGATCTCCAGGCTGCTACAAGTGCATGCAGCAAAGACTTGCAACAAAAGTCTGCGAGAACTGAGACATTAAAAAAACATACAAAATCCTCACAACCACAATATAATCTAGTTTAATGCAGTTATACATTAAAGGGGATCAAAATGGTTCATGTATGCTTCTTTCAAATTAGACGATTAAATTCACAAGTACACTTTGGCTACCTCAAGAGAATCTTGCCACATTTTTCTATTTTACTAGGTGCTGAGCCGTTGGTGCATAAGTTCAGATTGGAAAAAAAGAATCTTGCCACATGAGTGGAAAAGCAATGCATGGCTACATACCAAATACAGAGTGCTTCCTACCTAGATTTGAAATATTGACGCAAATGGAAAATGTGAATAATCAATTGTTACCTTAGCTGGGAGTGGAATCCTGGTCCATTGATCAGAAGTCACTCAAGATTTTGAACGTGTCATTATACTTGTGATAGTGTACATGTTTCTGAGTTAGCGCATGAACTTTTATCAAGCAAGGTATTAGTTGTAGAACACCAATTCTTACCAACAATACTTTGATAAGATGCCCTTAAACTTTTGAACGTGTCATTACACCTGTGCTGGTCTGCATGTTTCTGAGTCAGGCTCAGAATGAACTTTTATTAGGCAAGGCACTAGCTATAGAACAACTGTTATTACCAACAGTACCTTGGATAGCTCAGGATGACGAGTTGATATGAGAAGAGCTAATGTAGTCGTTGTTACCTTTATCTGGCAGGCTCCCTGAATTTCACCAATTAAAGATATTTAACATGGAAGCATATTCAGTGAAATAGGTGAGAAGGCAAAAGTAATTTCAGAATTCAATATATGATGATATGATCCGGTCAACACTTGCCTTGCAGTTGTGACCATTCTAACATAATATAAACAAGTGAATTGTCATACCCCTGTGCAGGGATAGAAAGCAATAGATTCATGAACCCATCAACACATGGTGCACTCATATGTATCTGTAGCCACATGCAATAGAAAAGAAAATATAAGCAAAATATAGTACTTATATCATATCTGATATTTTGATTGGCTTATATATCGGTTTGAACAAAGCAAAGTATGACAATTTAGAGTACGGGTATGTGAAATTTTAGTACATTGGACGTTGCCATCCATGGGCTGTCATTCGGGTAACTCACTCATCTACGAAATTGAAATAGAGGGCACAGGGATTCATGAATCTAAAAGAATTATGAAAAATAAACTTCTTACTAAAAAATCATGGAAAATAAAATGCAATTTTCTTTGCTAAGCTCTCAGATGTCAACTAATTCAGCAATATGCACATATATAGAAGACGAGAATGTTGTGTGGCTGATCTTAATGATGTCATGTTTACAGCCAGTTCTTGCATGCATTGGTCCATCCATTATGTTAGTGAGGCTTCTCTAAATAGATGAATAGAGAAAGGTTCTATTAAGCTCCACGGCCGCACGGCCGCTCATATGTGAGGTGCTGCACGGGCGACCTCCGTGCTCCCACCCGTGCACCTGCCTAAACAACCCAGCGCTAACTAGCCCCGTGTTGAACCTTGGAAGCCACCAAGATAGATCCACGCCGGGGGCGCAGGATCTTTGCTCAGGGACGGCGCAGCCCGGCCACAAGCATTGGGACGGGGCAATAGCGCAAACACCATTGTTGTGAGGGCGGGGAAGAGAGTGCCCGCCACCGCCCTCCTCATGGGCACTACAAGGAGGTGGAGGGAAGAAGGGGCCAAACGGCGAGGGGCGGGTTTCGCCAGAGCCGCTCGACGTCGGGCGATGAGGACATTTTTAGCTAGAGTATTGTATTATTATTCTCATATGCACATGGATAATGTTCTATTGTCAACTGATGACGAGTGAATAACGTACTATGGAGATATAATCAAAATAAGCATGATATGAATTTCATTTTTTTAAAAAAACTATGAATTTCATTTTTAAGGAATAACTATATCTGTTGAATCCATGTAAAACATGTTCGCAAAAAAAAATCCATGTAAAACATAACATTTTGTGCTTCGGACAATGTAGATGAGGTTAACTTGGCGTGCTATTCGATTGTTCATGCTTGTAAAGCGTATCTATTTTCATATGCTTCCATGTGTCTACGTGACGAGGATACATACCCAAGTATACTCATCAAAGCGTCTAGTGTCAGGTCAGGCCTAGTGTCTATTGATCTGACTTATATCTCTTGGCCACTGAGGCTAGTCCCTAACTTATATCTCTTGGCTACCTGGGCTAGTAATGCCGGTTTCAATAGATAGTTTCATGATGTTGTTCAAAGACAATAAAACTTAGATGAATTACATTCACTTTCAATGGATAGTTTCACTTGATAATTTGGCTAACCGAAATGCTCTCTGATGTAATGTTTGCATATCTGGTTGTTCCTCTTGGTGAGGCCTGGCAAAGGCCAATGAAAGCCAGCAAATTTGGTATAGTGATTGCAATCTGGAGCAAGTGTCTGTTTGCCTTTGTCAAAGTTGTGCTGCAGTTTGTTGGATCTGGTAGATCAATCCCGTTCAAGCGCTGAGCTGTTTTGTTTGCAAGTAAGATATGTCGAAAAATGGAACAGAGAGGCAAGGTACAATGGTGAATTAAACCATCTTGCAACTGTTCAATTCACATAAAAAGGAGAAGCAAGTAGAGTTTTTACACAAATGATGAATCAGGAAACTCATAGGAGTACTCGAATACATTTCTAAACTACGCAAAGGTTCACCACAGTGCTTCTTGAAGGCTATTTCCTCTGTTAGAGCAACCACCTGACCTGAGAGGGCGATCGACAGCAGTTTCACGACGAAATGTACATGAGGACGATCGTTGCTGTTTTGCCTCTAGTTCTTTGCAATAAATAACATTATTATGCTCTTTCCCGTTAGCCACCTTGATCGCCTCGTGCCCAAGCCCTCACCTGCTTCCTGCTCTTACAAGACTCATTTGTAGCAGGTAACGTGAACAAGAAAAGTGAGCACCATTTTCATGTAAGCCTGGATATCGAGCCAGCTCGGCTCGTTATAGCTTGGCTCGTTAGCATTTTGGCTCGACTCGTCTCGTTATGCAAACAAAGCTAGAAGAGCTCGGTTCGGCTCGTTAAGAAACTCGAGCTAGCTCGTTAGGCTCGCGAGCCAAATCATAAAAACATATTTTAGGGAAATTATAAAAGCAAGAGTCAACGACTGCTCTATCTACTGCGCACCGCAGATGTAGGAGTGGCCGGGTGGGAGTGGGAGTCAAGGGGACTTCTATATTTGTCTGGGGTTTGTGCTAATTGGGTTGACCTAGACCGATTTCAATATGCTGCTCATTTGACCTGACAAATTATCTGGCTCGTTCGAGCTAATGAGCAGCTCACGAGCTCGTTCGAGCTAACGAGCAGCTCACGAGCTGGCTCGAGCTGGCTCGTTATAAAACGAGCTGGCTCATTATCAAACGAGCTGGCTCATTATAAAACGAGTCGAGCTCGAGCCGAGTCATTAATGAGCGAGTTAGCGAGTTTCGAGTTTTTCGTCCAGCCTTATTTTCATGGCATCCCAGAGGTAACGTCCCTTAGGTCAGTCTCAATGGAGAGTTTCAAGGCGTTGTTTCCAAGACTGCCATGTCATACAAAATGAAATGAAACTCGGATGAAACACCCACTCTCAGTGGAGAGTTTCATTTTATAGTTTCATAGGCATTTAATTCTAAGACTCATAGAGAGTTGGTATTCGTGTCAAGAGAGTGTCATCCCCATGACCCTCATTTCTTCTCTCTCTTCTTAAATACACTGTTATGTCATCAAAAGTGCCTATGTGGCAATATATTTAATGCGAATAAAACTCAAATAACACCCCCATTGAGACTGGCATTAGGGAGAGGCGCTGACATGTAACATACCGCTTCCTATAGTTAATTTTACAAGACGGACGGACGTCCCAAGCAATCAGTTGGGGGCCTCCACGCCACTTGGCTCGGATGAAACGAGAGGATAAGGAACGCCACCGCAGAGTAGCAAAGAAGCTGCGGGAGGATGGAAATATGTGCTTGTGCAGCTCTCTTGTGCTCTACTCCTACCATCTACCACCATGCATCCTGTCCTGTCTGTCTTGTCCCGGCGCGCGCCTAGGTCGCGTGAACCGAAGCAATTCAGCATGCCACGGCCGCCCCGCACCCCTCCTTACGCGATCCCAATCCCAGACGACGCCGCGCGCGCCACGCCCTCTTCCTCTCTCCACTCCTCTCCCGGGCGGCCACGCACCCCACCTTTGCCTCCACGTCACACCGTCTCGCAAAACTATCGACTGCGGGCTACCATACCATACAGTACCACCCTAGCCCACAAATATTCCCCGCCCTTTTTCCCACGTCTAGTCATCTCCCACCACCCGAAAACGCCGGAACCCGATTCCATTCTTCGGTTCGGCGCCCTCTGTTTTATAGCCGGTGGAATTGCCGATCGTCTCAACATTTGTAGCCCAGAAGCATGTGCCATCCAGGGCTGCCGCCTCTGCCGCCGGGCTGCGCGGTCAGGCGGCGGGAGCAGCAGGCGGCCGTGGCGCCGTCGCCCACACCGTCTGTGCCACGGGCGCGCCACGCGGCGCCGCACTACTACTGCGTGTGCTCGCCCACGGCGCACCGGGGCTCGTTCAGGTGCCGGTTGCACCGCAGCGGCTTCGAGTGGGGGCGCCGCCGGCCGTTCGCGAACACGTCGGGCCGTGCTGAAGCCGGACCGGCGATGCACGCGCGGATGGCTGCGCCTTGACGGTTCTCGGCCGGCGTCGGGCACGAGCAGCCAGGTTGAAGCTGTGTATTTGTGTGTAGATGCTGTGTTGATCTCTCGGCTAGCTCCTCATGGCGCCGTCTAGTTCTAGTTCTAGTGCACTGTGGATATGTAACTGTACAAACTGCATGGCTGTCAGAAGAAACGCAAAGAGACATGTGAACATGACTTTATACAGGTCCCTGGATTTGCCCAGAAAGTGACACGCTGTCGTGCATTATTGGTTATAAAACCATCAGTGAGGAATAGCATCAATCGTGCAATCGAATCTGATGCAGGATTCAGAATCGAATTAATGCGTATGCACAGGCCATTATACTCTAAGGAATAGCTGCATGATGGCTGTCAGTTCATGGTGATCCTGCCCGGACCTCCCTTGAGTGAGCTGTACAGCGGCCTCGATCGTTTGAAGCCGAAAATGTCTGTAATTCTGTACATTTTGGGCGGATCGGCTTCGGCGATCTCCTTCTTGAGTTCTGCCGAATGGTTGCTGCCGAAGACTTGCACGCTTAGTGTCCTCCTCTGAGGTGCGTCGACTTTTATGTACTGGTCGAAGTACTCAATGAATTCTTCTTTCTTGAGCTCTCTTAGCATAGCGACCTGTTACATTTGTTAGCGAAGGTCATACATCTTGACAATTACTAGCACGATCTTCTTATTTCTGTTTCCTCTGAATATAAGGTACTGACAATTATAAATTTCGTGAAATTTATCAGCTATTACAGTATTATCTGTTTACTTGGAAGGCTACAGCCTGTTTGCTTTATACTTGATATAATTTCCTTTACACGCATTATTGCTGAAAGGAGAACACTTACCTCAGACTCGACTCTATCAAACTTCTGAGTTCCAGCCTCAATCTCTCCCCAGTAGAAATGAGATTCCTCCCATAAGTTTTTAAACTTCTCCAGTTTAGAATCAATTAGGGATTTCACATTTCTCTGAAAAAATAAAGCCCATGTCAATGCTTCAAGCGCAAAAGATCTAATCCAGTGATATGAAGTACTCTGTAATGTCCTTTGGTTATGAGCATACAAATAGTCCAATATTATAGGAAAACAAAAAAATGAGGATAAACATATACTATCACATCATATTTCTGATTTTTTTAACCCATAGTTTCCCATCCTTTTGATCCACTATCTAGGTCCACATGTTCTCACCAATAGTGAGTCCTGTGGTGAATGTGGCTTCTTTCAATCCTATGGTGGAGATGTCAAAGAGCGGTGTAATTACAAAAGGAACAACGATTTTGCATTGCAAAGCGCATGGTTTACTAGAAAAAAACCATTAGGTGTGAATGGAAAACCAAAGGCACTAACCTTGAAATCCTTGTCGGAGAGTTCATAGATTTTGCTTTCAAACATCTTAAAGAATTCATCAACTCTAACATCAAGGTATGAAGGATCCTAGGCATCCAACAAAATATCAGCAGGAGCAACAACTAATGTAGGTTATTTTCAGAGAGAGAGAGTGAGAGAAAAACTACTCTAGGTTCACGTGTACCTTTACTGTGGACTGGATAACAACCTGGAGTGCCAGGACTCCATAGTCGAATCTGTAGAATACAATCATTGTAAGCTAAGATCTAAATGATAATTCCATTTTCAAATGTGAACTAAATCTTCATGTTATTCCTAAAAGGAGAAATTGACAAGCAGTACATGTAACAAAAATCTCAAGCATATACCTCTGAGAAAGACTCGTTATATACCCAAGTTGTTCAACAGTTCGTAGCTGGTTGAAGGCTGGCTGGCTTGCTATTAGACAGAACAGCTCAAGTTTGATATTCAAAACGGCGTCATCCTGATGCACCTGAATATATTAAAGATACTTAGTATCTTGGAATGCTTACAGTTAGTTTGAATGTCCCCTAGAAGGTACATTCCATATATAATCAGAAAATCAGATATACTGAACCAGGGTGAGTGTTTAATTCTTATATTGACTATAGGTCAGAGAAGACTCCTTTAAGTCATTCTGAATTATAAATAAATTCTTGTTGAGTTTGAGTATTTGATATTAGTTTGAATGTAAGCAGAATATTGTATCACAGAGCTTTAATATGTTAAATAAATGGGGTAAAACTTGCTGAATCTAATGAGTTTCATTGAGTGTACAACTCAGTGATAACCAGTGAACCACCAACAATCCTCTCCACAATATTTAAAGCTACAAAGTACGAACCACCAATCACTTAAGTTTTGATTAATCCCCCCTCCATTTTCAAATATATGACGCTTAGGACAAGCTATTTAGTTTATTTTTAACTAAATACTTTGTCTTAAACGTCGTATATTAAAAAATGGAGGTATGATTCCAGTTAGGGGCTGTTTGGTTGGGAACCTGGCCTGGGCAGCACCAGCCAGGCAGCTTCATCCAGCCCTGCCTGGGAGAGTTGCCTGCGTGAGACAGGTCCAGTCCACAAAGAAAACAGGCCCTTACTGCATGGAAGGACATAAGACATCTATACCTTCTTTCAAAAATAAAAAGAAAAGGAAGACATCCATACCTGAATATATTGGATAACTGATGAGTTCTCATTCTTCTGGTTTAATCCCTCAATTTGGTAGTAACATTTCAACTCATTTTCAAGCATGATGACCCTTTTAGTCAGATATTCTGATGGAGACATGGATTTGAACAAAGAATTGGGGGCATTAAATATAGTGAATTCGATCTCTTCTACGACAGATTTTGCTTCACTTGGTTCAATGTTCCCTACAAGGAGAATTGTAAATGTGCAATTAGAAATATTTTCCACTCAAGACACACATAAATAAATTAACACTATGATCAGTACAAATGTCAAACCTTGAACATAACATTCCAAAAATGTTTTCGACAGTAGGTGTGGTACAAACTTTGCAAAAGAATCTGATTCAAGCTTAGAAAGAGCTTCAAGTTTCTCAGCAACAGGCCATTTTTTATCTTCCAATATCAAAGAGACATAGTATGAAGCTTGAGAATAGGGTTGTCGGAAATTGAAATTCTGGTAGTCCTTGACAGAAGTTTCCTGAGATTTAAGATGTTGTTAAGTAATTACTCATAAGAAATAACGATAATCCTTAGCATCACTGCCTTTTCGAAATGTTCATATTGCTCTATTTCATCATAATCATGATGCAATGTGCCACTTGCTATGCACGAATGCATAAAAAACTGCACCATCACAAAACAGTTAAACCTTGGAACTAGACACAGTTGCATGATAGCACAACACCCCCCCCCCCCCCCAACAAAAAAAATCACTATTAGTCACTAAGTCCAGTTATGTCAAGCCTAAAATTTGCTCCAAAGTATGGGTTAGGTTCCCCATATACGGCCAAAGCCCACATTTTTACGACTCTGGACGGTGTAATATCTTAATGGCTTCTTGCCTCCTGGATGTGGATGCAGGGTTTCAGTTCTATTGACCTCGTGTCAACAAATTCGCATCAAGGTTTGATCACATTCCAAATTTACATACTTTGTTGGTTACCATGAACTTCACTTTATTCTTAATTTAGCTTTGTTCTATTTGTGAAATGTGAACCAAAGAATTTCATTACTTTTCCATGTCTTATAGAGTTAGAAACTACACACCAGCTATTTGTATTTCCCTAGTATATGGCCACATTGTGTTTCACACCAAGGCCTCAAAATCCTAGGTACAAGCTTGATTAATAGGATATATGCTTAATAGCCTATTTTTCCCCCTGCACAAATTGTGGTGTCTTTTTGTTAGCTAGTCCCTCCGTCCCATTATAGATCGTTTTGGTTTGTCTAGATGTATAGCTTTTGCTATGCACTTAGATATACAATACCACAGATCTAGAATCTAGATACATAGTAAAAACTAGAGATCCAGAAAAGCCAAAACAACAATAATAGTTTGGAAAGGAGATCACATTTGTTAGCATCTCTAATAGGTATTGACTAAGACTGTAATACTGGATGGTTAGGTGCATAGCTTAGACACCAAAATAAAGACAATTTCTTTTTCTAAAAGAATTATTTTAGATCCCTTCATTTGTATAAACTAAATTTAAGAATAAAAACCTTCTATTTAGCTAAATGATCTTTGGAAGCCTGCCATAACTTCCATATAACTTGTAAGCCAACAAATATATCTCAATAATGAATAAGAATAACACAAATGCAGAGCACAAGATCCATGGAACATTGGAACTTTTTCAGACTACCAAATATCATGTCAACAACTCAAATCTGACATAACATATCAGATGTAAGGTTAAATGCGGCTTACAAATATTATGAAAGGGAACAATAACGAAAGTAATAAGATACACATATTACCTTCAGGGCAGAAAATCTGTTTGGCTTAACTTCAAAATTCGCAATTTGCACTAGTATGGCATTTAAGAGAACTCTCATCTTATCATTGTAACCACCTAAAGAAACCTTTAATAAACAATTAAAGTTAAATGGGAGAGTTCAAAAACAAAAAATAGCATAATAGCAGTAACTTCACACTGCATCAGAATTGAACCAGTCAGCATGATAATTATAAATGCAAAGCATATAGCTGTTACTGTTAGGAAAACCCATTGACACTGTTCGCCTAAACAGTCATTTAGCCTGTTTACACACCATTTAAACGCTACACCGTGGTAACATCGTTTCCATTTAATCAGCCGTTTACCCTGTTTAAACAGCTGTTTTGCCCGTTTAAGTGTCCGTTTACCATTTACCGTTTATTAGGATAACACTGCTGCACTGAAGATATAAGCAATCATAGTAAATAAAAATACCTGGAATCCAAACGAAGTAAGATATATTGAATAGAATAAACCAGCAATTTGAGCATCATAAGCTGCAAAAATGCAGATAGTATATATGAACTTAAAGTTGGCAGTAGTCTCTAAATTGATTGTTATGCATGGGAAAAATATAAAAGTACACCAAATTTACAGATTCGTGCTTACCATAAGCATTCAAATAATCTACTAACAAATCAATAAAGAGATCAGTAGCAACAACTGCTTCAGGGAGTGGCTGGATAATGGACAGTGGAAATCAATGATAATGTGAACCTTTGGTGTGGAGAACAGCATATCAGGCTTATACCACAACTGTGAAAGTGGGCTCTTCCTTAACACTGTTGGAAAAGTAACCTGAAACAACATTGTCCTTTTCATTAGAGTTATTTACTACACAAGGTCCCAACTATTTCATATGAGTATGAGTACACAGATGATTCTCCTGCATGTTTGAGTAAAAAAAGTACAATGATGTTAGCATTGAGGTACTCTACAACTGACCTTTTCATGCACTTCTTTAAGAGATAAATCCTTTGGTATGAAGATATTAGGTTTTGGGAGATGGAGTTTCTCAGTAGGAGCTTTTTTAATCCATTGCTGTCAAGTAGAGAAAATCAATAACAATATGTTAGGACATCAACAGGTTAGGTGAAATAAGATGAATTCAATAAGACGGGAGAATACAAGAAAATGGGACTTTTGAAAAGGTGAACCTGTATCACAGAAGGAGTGACATTTTCAACTGAATATGGTGTGTTATACCAGGGCTCAGCAGAACTTGTAGATCCTTCAAATTTTTTGGACTCCCAGAATATTCTAAATAAAGAGAAAGAAGTATTGCATAAAGGAAAGAACAAATGCATATGGTACAATGGGCAAAGGAATGGAAAATAAATTCGATTATATGAAAGTAAAGTGGAATAATCAGCTAATGGGATTAACATTTTAACTACCACCTACAAAAGAGTTACCCAAATTGTATAGACTATAAGATTCAGTTGACTGAGGTCAAGTCCTTGTCAAGGCAAATTTGAGTGCCCTATTTTCTTCTTAATAGAAAGCCACCAAGTTAGTCCTTGGTTGGTCTTTTCTTTTTGCCGCGCAGGGGGGGGGGGGGGGGGGGGGGGGAGGGAGGGGGTTATGGATAATAAGATAGCTAGGCCAAACACGTGCTTACGCTAAGCATGTGGCGCTTCCCAGATCATGATTTTTCCAAAATTAAACACAGTACATCCAGGCACATTCCCATCAACTCCCAACATTTCCGATACATATATGCATATGTGAATGAACAAAATCATAAACCGAGATTATGAAAGAGCGACTATATTTGAGAAGAGCGAGTAGGCTTTTGTATTTGCCCCCCAGTGACAGGAAGGGAGATTTCACAAGATTTGCCAGAGTTACTAATGTATCTCCTACTGCTAGCTGAAATATGAGATTGAAGAAGGTTTGCTGCTCTTTCCTTTTTCTTTTGATCTGCATACTCATCAGTAACTGAAGTGGCAAAAGCGAAGGTAACTTTGATTATATTGCTTGATTTACAAACTCTCCCCCTTTTATATCTTAGAAAAGAATCATTTCATGTATACTCCCTCTGTCCCAAAAATTGAGTTGCTATGGGAATCATGCTGGTCAAACTTTCTCAACTTTGACTAGATTTATAGAAAATGCATGTAACATTTATATCTCCAAATAAGTTTATTATGAAAGTATATTCAAAGATCTACCTAATGATACTAATTATGTACCATAAATATTAATATTTTGTTAAATATAGTTGGTCAAAGTTAAAAATTGTTGACTTTTTGGGAAGCGAGAATGACTCTTTTTTGGGACAGATGGACTATGTGTTTACAAGGATAATGATATAGATGGCAGACTGCAGAGCGTACCTTACTGTTTCAGGTGATAGTTGATCGAGTATCATATTTATTCTTTGTGGTGCATACTTTGATGGTAATGCTGCTCCAACCAGCCATTCTTTTGGTGGGAACAACTGCAATACAGCTTACAATTAGTTGAAACTGAAGTCTAAGGATAATAATGAACAGTTAAAGTTGCAGTTCATCAGATTTCTGACACAATAAAGAAATTGTACTAAGTAGAATGTTTGTTGATTAGTGTTGTCAATGAAAGAGAATACCACAAGGCAATATATTAACTATAAAGATAAATTTATATTAGAAAAATAATAACAGCAAAAGCTGGACATGCTATAGGTTGTAGCAAAATATACCCGCATAGTTGAGACAGTATGCATCACATAGTTGATTGGATGGACTTTGTCTTGATAATTGAACTCCATTTCATTTATCGCCACAAGCTAGGAAAATGACAATATTAGCATTTACTTTTTGTGTAACTGAATGTAAATCAATTCATTTGTTCCACAAGATGCTAACCACATGTAGAAGAGTTGATATTATGACTTTATCAACCGGTATTGGCAACAAACAACCTCTAAATATTTTGTGAAAGTAAAATATAATATGAAAACAAGCAATTCATCAAATATAATATCATTTAATATGTAAGCCATGACCCTTTCCATTACCTCATTAAATATCCACTCATGGACTCCGTCTTCTTTTAATAGATGAAGATATTTGAACATCAACCCAATAATATCCTCCATGTGTTCTACAATGTACAATCATTGCAGCATAAAAGGGTTAAGTAATATCAAAGTGCTTCAAATTAAAATAGTTATGCTAGTTCAAGTAAGCAAATATGGATCAAAACTGACCATGACCAGCATCAGTGAGCCTCATGCTTACTGAGAAAAAGGAATATTCATTACTGTCAGTGCTCTCTCCTGCCATTAAGTTCATGGCCCATCCTACAATAGCCAGATTAGATATGTTACAGGTTGACAAGTAAAGGATGACATGACTATACTATAGTAGATAAGGTCAGCAAAACAACCAACTGTGGAAGTAAACTTACTTAGTTCCTTTATAATATGGAAGATGGACCCCTCGCCTTCATGCCCAATGAGGTGACTCAGATAACGGCAAGGACCTTCTTTGTAAAAGTGGATGCTAGGTGTAATTGGCCATATAATTCTTAGATAGTCCCCTTCTTCTATTGGTAGTGCTTTGACAAGAAGCTGTATAACAAGTATATGAGAAATCACCCACATTTGCCATCATTAAACCAATTTTCTCTAACAAATAGAACTGTCAAATGTGCTGACAAATAGAACTGTCAAGCACTACATCTTCTACCTGCAAATGTTCCTCTGAAAGAGGATGACTTGGACATTTGAAACCTCTCTGATCAGTGTTTTTTATGTCACTAAACATACGCTGAACCAAGCCTTGAATGCCATCGAGGCTCTCTACAAAAATCATTTTATCAGTAACAAATAGGCTTATCTACCCCAATTTACTATTTGCAATGCTTACCCTTTCCATAAACAACAAGGTGCATAAGGTTTGCTGAATAATTCTCATAAAACTTCAGAAGTTCAAGTCTGATGTCCAGGCCCCTCACTTTTGGTTTAGTTTCTAGTGTTTCCCAACTTCCTGATATATTAAATGGAAAATTAGAAAAATAAAAAATGACAAATCCAAAACTTATTACATATTTGGGATTAAAATACCAATGAATACAGAATAATGCATGGCCAGAATGTCCCTAGATTGCTAGCTTGAACTGAGTTGTAACAGTCTGAGATCTATGCTTCTAATGCAATGAATAGCAGCTGTGTTTGTGCCAGAGAGAGAGAGAGAGAGAAAATACTGATAGAAAGTTGGTTACTGTAGTTATGTTGTTTACTGAAGCATCCAGACCTAAATGCCTATATAAGGAGGGTAGTACTACCTCCATGTATGAGTAACCTTTGTGAGTGATTGAAAAGCAATACTACTACTAGCTCCTTTGGCTCCTCTCCTTTGCATAAGCTGACAAAATGAGCACCCACTGGAACTATCTGAACATAAAACATTCTTACCTGTACTGAATTTGTGGTAAGGGTGATCCTTTGAAGCCAGATGTTTTTGAAGCTGTGAGAGGAAAAAAAAAAGAAACTGAGGCCACAATGTAGCATGGTTTTTGGATAAAAAAAATTAAAGTGAACTGGTAAGTTTCAAAACTAGATGATATCTTGAGGATAAGCAAGACTTAGATAATGCAAAGTATGGTTGATTCTTGTTCCAAAGTGAGCATGATTGCTACAAAATTTTACAGTGGTGTTCTCATAATATGAAAGCATAACTTATAAAATTAATTTGATAAACTAGGATATTTAAGAGAACCAAAACTTTGATAACGCAAACTATGGTTGATTCTATTTGTAACATAATTATGACTACCTTAAAGATTTAAACTGTTATTTGAATATATAGAAACACACCTCGCAAATAAGAAAATTGTATACTCAAACTGCCTTTATGCACTACTGACTGTTGTTTCTGATAGAGAGATGGCACAGGATGAAAAATTATTAGCTGATGTATCAAGCACCTGATACATTCTCCAGCCATCAGACATCAAATTTTTCTTGTGCTCTGTAAGGTCAATAAAATAGACAAATTAGACAGGACGTGGAACTTGCCAATAAAACATTTGGAAATTATAGAGTTATATATGGTTGTTAGCTCAGACTAGTGTAAAAATAATCAGCCATCAAAACTAATTGCTTTGAGACATAAGGTCATTTTAAATTCGGGTGCTCGGTGCGCATTGGCGGATCCAGGATGCGATCAGGGGGGGGGCTAAGTAATAAAGTTGATGAATGACAATGACAATGAAGATTTAGGGCTAATACTTACTATCTAAGTTCATGTCATGATTAACAATGAAGATTTTGGTGAATTTTATAGAGATTTAATGGAGAAATGAGTGAATTTTATAGGGATTTATAGGACAAATGAGTCCATAGGGATCCGCCATTGTTTCAAAAAAAAATGGCCTACGTCAAACTTCTCTAACTTTGAGTTAATTGAAGAATACACCAACATCTGCGCATCAAATTAGTTTTGTTAAATCCGCCATGGAATGTGTCTTGGTAGTGCATTTTTTTGATATTGTAGATGTTGGTGCATGTAATGAAGTTTGATTTAGAGCAAAACTAAAACGACTTCCATTTTGGAACCAAGGATTAGTATTTATTTTATTTGGAATACAAATAGAAGGATATGCCTTGTCAAATGCAAATAGAGTCACCATGCACAAAAGAATTGCTCACCAGAATCAACAGCTTTTATCTCTCTAAGAACAGCATCCTGTGACATCAGTGGCTTAATGAAGAACTGAGCAAATCTGTGCATCAGGAATAACCACATTTTTATTCAATGAATAACCATGCAGTAATGCAGAACATCTCTACTAATATATAATGCACCGATAAAACTTCCCTATAGAGTAAAACGTATCCAACAGTCAATGACCTCACTAACTACGCCCCAAAATTACCTCCACCAAAACGAAACCTTTTAAAATAAGCGATCCAGATTAACTCTAACATCTTCTCATATCTGTTCACTCAGATCCAACGGTGCAAGTGATTTGGATCTACCCTCGTCACTCACTTCATCCCGTCCGGCAAATCTGTGCACGCACGCCCCGTTCCAACCATTTTCAATTCTCAATCAAAATACCAAGCGTCTCAATCTCACAAAAAAAAGGCCGCGCCGCCGGCTCCCGTGAAGCCCGCCCGCCGCCGCGGCTCCCGCCCACCCGGTGGCGACGAGCGCCCCCGACGCGACGCCCTACCGCCGCCGCAGCTCCCGCCCACCCGGTGGCGACGAGCGCCACCGACGCGATGCCCTCCCACCACCGCGCCGGCCGGCGGCCGCCCACCCGGTGGCGACGAGCGCCCCCGACGCGACGCGCTCCCGCGACGCGGACACGCACGCCCACCCGGCGCCGACGCGCGCCCCCGACGCGGACACTCCCGCGACGCCACCATGTGGGTAGGCAACACAAGAGCGGACGCCTCGGCTTCCATCGCGCGATTATTAATTGTTCCGGCCATCCGTAATCTACCATGTCCAGTCATCCTGAGTCCTGATGACCTTTGAGCTTCGGCGTTCTCCAGTTTGCCCAGGCCGTCCAGACTGACCACACCAGCGCACCGGCACCGACGGATGCATTGAGGCTTACTCACTTGCCGCATCTACGTGAACTCTGATCTGGGCATTTGAGGTCAGTTTAATCTTTGCTTTTCTATTGACAAAAAAAAATCTTTGTAGTTCATGGTTTGAGTTCCCACATTTTTGTAGTTCAAGTATTCAGGACTATTCCGAATTTAGGATTTCACTGCTGTTCTGAAGGCTAAATAATGTGAATTGAATGCTCTCTACTATAGAGGTACTTTACTCTGACAGAAACCATGTCTGTCAATCACTAAGCAAACATCTAGAAATTTCAATGTCTGTCAATCACTACACAAACATCTAGAAATTTCAGTGGAGAAAAGGCTCCTGCCTACGGAGATAGCCACCAATGTTTGTAATAATTTGTTTTTTATTCTCATGGCTTCTCTTCCACATTCAGTTAGTGGTGGAGATTGATAAGCATGAGCATTATACCTTTGGTTCTATGGGTGGCCGGTGTGGCGTCTATGGATTCTTTTCATTTTTATGGGAAATATGCTAAGTCAGCGAAGAGGAAACTGTCTTTTGGTTGATTAAATTTTCATGTTTAAATGTTGCCGTAACCTTAACATGGGCACTGAACTGGATATATTATGGCTTCTGAACAATTGGTACAAATTTTATGGATGGTTTATACTTACCCTTTGAATCTAAATCGCATTGCAAATTTTATAATTGTTACCAGATTGATAAAATAATTTTTACTGCAGTTTTTTAGAGTTTTATTGAGCTTATTATTGTCATTCTATATTTGCAGTTTTATATAGCAAAAACTAAGTGGTCACTAGGAACTCAAAACAACATGGAAATAGGAGAGGATGGAAAGGTCTTGAGTGCATATATTCATTGTATCAGAGATGAAAAACATCTGCTTCATAGAGAAGGTGGAAAGGTCTTTTTGGAAAATACATTTATTTGCAGTCTACTTCATCGTGATGGTGACCATCAGGTGACATTAAGTTACAAGACAGACACCATTAAAGAAAGGGTCAAAAACTATCTACAAGCTGACATGGTGAAACTTAAATATGCCATTTATTAGATTTCGACTGTTCTTTTATAGCAGAGAATATTGTTTTTAGAATATTCTTTTATACCATCAGGGAGGTATTCTATGTTAGCAATATAAAAGTACATTAGTTTGCTCACTGCAGTTCCATCTAAATTATTTGTACAGATACCGCAGGACGGTTGTAGAGGGATCCAAGCGATTTAACGTGATGTCGGATCAAGCATTGCCAAACAGGAAACAAGCAGCTACTGAGGGGATCAGTGTCACCCGATGACAACGGTCATAAGTGCCATGAGTAATGCAAAAGTGTTGGCATCTCCTTTCTTGGGTAAGTTGGTTGACCCTGCCTTTGGATGCTTTGCCACTGAATATTTCAGTGTTCATGTGTACAAATTATATTTGTATCTGATATGCCCATACGCACAGATTGCATTTTCGGTTCAATATGCCCGTATGTAGAAAGTGTATTTTTATCTGATGCACTCATGTTTTGGTGCTTTTTGGGGTGCAAGCTGCAAGAGACTTTCCTGTGGTCTTGCACATATACATGGTATATGTTTTTAAATATATCAGGTCATTTATAGCTATAGGTTCACTTTCTTCTACTCCCACTTATTTGCGAACTTGGTTTTCCAAAGTGAAACAAGCTACAGTTTCAGTTAACTATTGCTACTGTTTTTTTATGGTGCCGGTTACAAGCCTAAACCATGTGCCTGTAGTGTTGCTTTATTTATTTTAGTCTAAACACATGGCACTGCTACTTCGCTTTTTGGTTGGTCATTTGTCAATGGCAAAGAATTTCGTAATTGCAAGAAGGGACTCAAGCCGGACAGAAAACCTTCCTATCAAAGAAACTGTCTAGGCATTAATAAGTTGGCAGTGTTGACTTTGTCGCATCTGGGGGCAGAGGTACAGCCAAGGGTGGGAGTGCTTTTATAAATTTTGGTAACCGGGAAGATATCCTCCTCACAAAAAAAAATTAATGCTGATATCATTGTCATTGTTCTGAAGAAATCACAAATTAATTCTGGCATGTCTATTTCATGTTTTCTAATCTTTAGGACGTCCCAGCGGGTGACCCTTGCTGTTTATTTGGTATGACGTTTGGCATCGTTGATGCCCTTGACAGATGCTTCAGTTTTGTTGTATAATATTTCTCTTACTTTTCCCCTTGTTCTGATGACTCATATTGGGTTTCAGCTCTAAGATACCCTAACTTGCTTCGGACTAAAATGCTTTATTTTTGTCTGCAATATTCAGTACGTAGCGCTCTATGTTTACTGATCATGCAATGGCCAACAAGTTAAAGATCATGTTAGGTTTGTTTCTGTGTGCAATCTTCAATGTGGGGAAGCAACTTGTCTGATTAAGCGTTATGGGGGGCCATCTTACTGCCTCTATTACTGAGAACACAGTATACATATTAGTAGCTCACTCTTTGATCAACTATTGTTTCCCTTTATATATTTAGTACAATAGTTTGCTGACTCATGTTGAGAGTGTTTGTTCACAGAGTTACTTATTGGCCAACAAAGATATTGGTGGAGTCAGATCTCTCCCCTATATTTTCATATATGGTTTTCTATGTTGCAAGGGTAATGCAGATATAATATAGATCTCTAAAATAGGGGAGAGCTATGGAGTTTCAGATTCCAGAAAGCTAGATCACCATATTTGAGCTTCAGTTAGATGGATCAGTGTACTACATTAAGTATTTCCAAGTTTTTAATGCCCATATGACCATGTGCAGTGAGTGGCCCTGTTAATCACCTGTAGAAGATGTGATCACAGTCACATAAAACGGGTTCACTACCTTTGACCTCGACCCAGATCGTTGATCCCGACCCAGGTTCACAGGATCATTTTTGACAATGTAAAAAATCTCACGGAAGTAGTGTACCACGTCCCTTGAGATCCAAGAGGATATGCATGAGGATTTATGGATTCTTATTAAATTTAGATTTTATGGGAATTCGGTTTGGGTTACAATATCATGGACTAGATATGAAAGAAAATGCTACTAATTGTTATCTTTTATTTTTCCTGACATATTTTGAGCATTTTTGGCAAAATATGTGTGTGCTATGTTGCTGGACTCAGTTTTTGGTTGGTTGTTTACAGGAAAATATGTTTTGGGAGCAAATGAAATATTCATGCATTACAACCTGGTCATCTGCTATTTGATGAGTGGTGGGAACAGGTGAACTCTATTGTGACTGATCATGCGAAGCAGGGCTTGAACTCCTTGCTTATCTTGGTGGCTTAGGCTATTTAGAACCACAGGAACCGATGTGTGTTTGATGGGCGGCAACCTGAGCTGAATGGGTTACTCCTTTTTATCAGGGATGATCTATTTTTGTGGGATTTGGCTGGGTCTTGAGGCATTTCTCATCTCCTCACCCTGCAGTTCCTGGTCATGGGTAGTTCAGCCTCCTGGTCATGGGTAGTTCCTGGATGTAATAGGTGGATCTAGCTTGTTTGTTTCTGTAGGAGTGATTTTTTCCTCCTATAAAAAACCATTGTACTGGGTGCTTTACTCTTGTTTTTCTTCTTAATATATAGATACGCAGCCTGCGTGTTTGAGAAAAAAAAAAGTTGAAATGAACTAGGGAATAGCTCTTGGTTTGTCCAAGCTCAAAATTGCAAGAAATGCTTATTAGTCAAAGGAAAACTTTATCTCATCATGTATCATATGCAAATTATTATGTTTGTCAAGCAAAAAATATTATTGGTGACTCCACTGATTCATTTCGAAAACATGTTGCTATTTCTTTTCATGCTTCTTTTATTGTGTTTCTTCTTTTCTACTCTTGTGTGACGTTATGCGATGAAATTTATGTGTATCCCTAAAATGAAGCCGTAGCGTTAGCACGGACATTATACTAGTAACTTATAAGCTTATCCAACATAAATAGATAAACTGAGAACAAATACTGCTCAAGAAACTTGCCTATCTAAGGCTTCTTCAAAATTGTCCACATTGACATCGAAAAAGAAATTCGTTGTCTCTGAGCTTGTATATGCATTGTAAGATCCACCATGCTGATTTTTTTACACCATACCAAAAGTCAAAGTTGTAACCAATGTACACTGAAAGTGGGCAGGAATATTATTAAAAAATATAATGTGCCCAATCAACATCTAAACAAATCATAATAACATAAATCCAGGCAGGAAACTGTCCGAGGTGTAGAGAGCTTAGCAACTCACTGACTTATGGAAGGAAATTTTTACTGCCTTTTTTCAGCATTTGCCATGCCATGTAAGGGTAACAAGACACCACCAAAATATCCATACACAGACGAGCTGCAGAGCTAAGTGTATTTTGTTCGAGATCACGATAGGTTACAGATTTACATTACTTGTGTCTAAGACTGGTAGGTTGAACCAATTGAGCTGTACTGTAACCACCATGCCCCTATGGCCTTTTGGTACAACCTTACAAACAGTGTTCCCCGAACAATGCACGAGTCATAAAACGTCAAATAAAAGTATTTCCTCTCGTATTTTCTGTAACTCAGGTCTCACATTATGACAGGATCAGCTTCTAAAATCATATAGAGCACACTGCAACTGAGTCGAACTCATCCAAATCTAAATGGTTGTGTGATTTGTGTTAATTGTTGAACTCAGAGGGTGATTTTTTTTTTCTTCCAGAATGAAATGAGAATGAATCCCCCTCCCTGGATTGGAATTGATGAATAGAATGTACCTCTGTGATATATTTCGTGTACTCATGTTCTCCAGGATACTTCTCGCTGGCATAAAATAGCATGTGCTCTGTAAGCAAGACCATGGTCATAACTCAATACCAAGACAAGGAAGAACACAAAGAAACAGATAGTGTATTGTCAAGATTACAACAGATGGTAAGAAATCATGAATATGGTTAGAAGGAAATGAATTTTGGTTAAACGACGCTGGTATCCATCAAACATGTTTTTAGACGATGTTGCCTCTTCAAGATTACAGCAACACATTGTGCAAAAAACAGCGCCCCATGCCCCTCTAGCGTAGACTGTCAGGTTGCCTTGCATGCATGGAAAATAATAGGTAGGTGGGCACAATCCTGCAACTGCAAGTGCTCAGTGCTTGCGTAATTGGTAGTCCCACGTGTGTACCACAGTGCAACTTTACTTTGTGCCGTGACTAGTGAAACTCACCCACCCGCTGCAGTCTGCACGGACTGTTGTGACCGGGGTCCATCGTATATAATAGGAGCGACGAAGTTGCCAAGGATCCTACCAGTACCAGGGCAGCAAGGTCCAGGAGTAATTTGGATTTATTTGGATAACACGTACGGTCCTGTCCCGAGTAAACAATTCTTAAATCGCTCCATAGATGTGATTCATTAGTGTCACCGACCTGGCAACTTACGTTAACCCAACAATTTTAAAAACTTATTATAAACTGACATGACCCAAGAAATTTAGAGAAAAGTGATGCATTGCCCCTGGGCCTTGGCAAAAAAAGCTTGGGACACAAGGGATGCATGTACAGGCCGTGGATCAATCATCATGGACGCTCTCAAAAACAACCACAGCTCTCTTGCTCTGATTATACCATTATGCTGTACATCCAAACCGTCAATTGTTTGATCCGACGGACAGAACACACCGAGCTACAAATGGAACATCCATTGACTTAGACTGAAACTGGAAGTACGCAACGTCATCATTTGACCGAGGAAAGCACCACGAACAAAGGCAACTCTAGTAGCCAAGTTGGCGTCTCCGTGATTCGCCAAGAGGCAATTCGAGACCGCAGCCGGATCACAAAAGGGTATCCACGCCAGGCCCGCAAGAGAGCGATCGAGCAAGCGAATCGCATGGCGAAAGTGCTGTGCTGGGGACAAGCGCAGCTTGCAGTCCCCACCCAATCATTGGCTAGAGCCCTAGGGCCTAGACGGCTAGACCAGATCCTCACTCCACGAATCAACACGAATCCGACCGCTGATTCGATCAGCAGGAGCACGCAACGAATCGAAGGAGAAACCAAAGCGTTGGAAACGAGCAAAGCGAGATGAGCGAGGGGATGGGGGAGCACTGAGGAAGTGAGGAGAGGAGTGAAGTAGTGAACTCACCGAGGAAGTGCGCGAGGCCCTCAAGTCCCTCCGGGTCGCTGAACGAGCCCACCTCGACCTCCATGCACGCCGCCGCCTGAGCAGAGCGAGAAGCAGCAGAGAGAGGTTAGGAACCAAATCAATCGAGCAAACAATATGATCGGTAAGCCTTCAATCCACGAGCATTCCTCGCTTTCGCGGCGCTCCGCGGGAGAGGAGCAGAGCAGAGCAGAGCAGGCGAAACGGCGGCCGGAGACGGGGACGGACCTTGTCGGTGTCGGGGTCGCTGATTAGTAGGATCTCGAGCGCGTTGGCGAGCACCACGCGGCGGTACTCTCGCTTGTCGCTGCGCGCGCGGATGAACTCGACATTGCTGCTCCCCACCGCCGCAGCCGCGGCGGCCGCCGCCACCGCCTCCGCCATCAACACACGCTCACAATCCCCGCCTCCAATCCTTCTCCCTCCTCTTCGCTTCGGCTGGACGCGATCCTCTGATGATCTCTCGCAAGTCGCAATGGTGGATGCTGGATTGGATTGGGGACCAAGACAGGACCCGGGTTGGCCGGTTGGGAGACTTAATAGTCTATCTCTTGTCAATTTATATAGTCGGACTCAGGGGCCAGCCGCCCACAGGCAGCCGTTCGGCACTCCGGCCCGGTTGTCTTGCGGTTGCGGCACCAGCTGCAGAAGTGCTCTGCTATGACGTTCTCAAAAAGGGCGTGCGCGAGCGTGTGCGCAAAAGGCCTTTCCACGCTCGCGAATGACGTGACACGCTGCCTGCGACCGGAACTGGACGAGGCTCGGGGACTCGGCCAGTCGGCCTTGTGCCACCGGGAAACAAGAATCACCGTGTTTTCCCACGAAAAAATCTGTGCGATCCACGCACGCTCGGGTCCGAGGCTCCGAGCCAGCATCAGCATCACCTTGTACGGATGACGTGCCACGACCGGTGGCAGTGGGCACACGTTTCATCCTTTCATTCTTGGCAGGTCGTGTGCATAGCGAAGTTTCGAGGAAACTGTTGGTGTTTTGGAAGTGGCCTGATGGGAATTTGGAGTATACAGTTTTGGAAGAGCGTTGTCGTTTTTTTTCTTCCCTGGATGTGTTTTCTTGAGTATGCAGAAGAGTTATGCAATGTTATATATTTTCATGCTAAAGAAAACATGCATAGTTGCATTACATTAGTTCATCCACGCGACCAACCCTTTTTAGGGAATAGATTACAATAACAGGCCCGGTAAAGCTAAGATCTATTATCATCACGTATATTGAAAAGGCGGCAACATAAGTGCGATTCTTATTCTGTAATCCTCCCGCCTTGTTGCTTGATTGTCGACACTCGACAGAGACTGATTTGTTTGTGCTGCTGCGTTTATGAAGACGCCCGGAGTTTTGTTCCTTCCTTTCAGATTTTTCATGTGATCAACGCGAGCAAGCAGTTAAAAGTTGAAACCGCCTTTTGGCTGCCAACAGCTAAGAGCTAACGCTGGAGCGCCGTGGACTAACTCCCTAGTATGGAAATTGTCTGCAAAACCAAAAACAAACAATGACGCTTAGGCACGGTATTAGGTAGCGATCGCTCTTTTGTATTGGTTGCTTTCAGCCTTTTCACACAAGATTACTCGAGCAGAGACTTTTTATGCAAAGTATACAATGATTCAGTGAATCTGATCGGAGTCGTGCTAGAAACACTTGGTAAACAGGGGATGTGGTGTCTTCTGTCATCGCTCCTCCCGCGTGAGAGCTACTAACTTTAGAAAATTTTCATTAATTAATCTCTCTGCGGAGTACAACTTTCGGCGTCGTGCCGCACTACGACTGCCAGTAATATGTCACGCGCGTTCTACTTGTATCATATGATATCAGTTGTTTGGTTCCGTGGAAGTAACAGTCCCGGCGGCAGTACGTACATATACTGATATACAGCACACAAAAGCTTGCGTTACAGCTTGCTTAGCTTAGTTTTTGCTGAGGTGTAATCGCACTCCAGACTCCAGAGGGCAGGGCTGCACGCCTTCACTGCACGTGTGCTTCGTTTGATGGCAAATCACAAGGCGACAGGCCGACAGTGAACGACGAGCCGGACGACGAAATTCTGCTCGATGACTCTCATCTTCGCATGTTCATATACCTGCTGACTGGCCACAATATACGTACCTTGAAAACGTTGGGAACTTGGGATGAATACCCATGCCCGCTGATTGCATGTCAGAGACTTTCGCTGGCCTGGACTCTGGTGAGATGACAAGCTTTTTCTTGATTTCTTGGTGGCAGCGCTACTTCTGGTGCAAAACGTATCTGTGGTACTTGTACTTTAAAAATAACACTCATTAGCTATCATATCCATTAGTATTGTTCTGCCGGAGACTATAAGCTCCGGAAGACTTGGTACCGTCCAATGGCGGAGCTAGCAAATTCGATGAGGTGCGCCTGCTCTTGCTGGCGCCAATTGCAAACCAAATGCACACAGTAAACTTGACAATGATGTATCATTGTTGAATCCTCCCGGGTTTCTATTGCATTTCAAGTCCCCAAAATAAATAGGAACAGGTATGAGTGATACATCTCGGCAAAGCCAACCGTGGTACACAAACAATCCCTACTTGTTTATCCGTGTATATGTCCGAAATAGAAACAGAAATGACTCCTCGAGGAACTGCCAGTACAGGCCCAATGACAAAAGGTCGCAGCAATCACCTGACTAGTTAATCAAGCCCATGATTCTGTTCACTGTACAGATGAATAACTCCTAATACTAATTGTTGGAACTTAAAATCATCTGCGGGGCTTAGCCAGGAGTTAAGGCTACAGAGGAGAATCTTTGCAGCTAGCAGCTGTGAATAAACACCCCTAGCTGTGCCACTAGCTAGTTTTAGAATGGTCCAGGAGCGGGGAATCGGAAATAAGTTCCATCTCCACATCCTGCTGCTTTTTGAGATAATCCTGTGCTGTTGACGTGATTATCTTAACGAAGAAGTTCAGAAGCACAAGCCACACTATGGAGTTCCAGACAAATGTAAAAGAGAAATTCCACTGTTTCTCCTGTACATGGTACAATTATTGAACCAATAAGAAAATAGGATGAATAATTAAGGGCAAGTAAGACAGGTCATTCAAGCTCAAACTGTCACAGATTTAAACTGAAGGTACTGACCTCCATTTGTGAGGACGGTGAGACTGGTGCTGGTGGTGATAGATACTTGTCTTTGGCAGCATGAAGTTTGGCAATCACAGTTGGAAGGGTGGCAGAAAACCCAGGAATGTGACCAAATATCCAGATTAACTCCTTCTCAATAAGATACAAGAGCTGATTGTTGCACAGGGACACAATAAATAGTGTCTGCAAGAGAAGGAAAAATGATGCATGTTAGACCCCTATTGGAGTCAAAACCATCTGACAAAAAAACAAAATGACTCACAAATTCAGGAAGTCAGGTACCATAATAAGCTTAACCAGAGAGGTATCACAATTAATTTTAGTGAGCCCTTCAGGAATAAGAGTTCATTTTAATCTTCCGTGGTTTTATATCCTCTAATTATGGATACCAAATAAACCTACAGAACCAAACTAAATCCAGTTCATCACATTGTATTCCACTACTGAACTATCATTAGTTTTATTGCAAGTAGAAATTCAAGAATTAATTAGGGAGTAGAGAAATAAAGAGGACACAACTCACTGAGCTCTCATCCTACTAATAGATCAAAGCAACTCATGAGAATCCTGTCATAGTCTGTGCTGAAATCATATCCAAAGGGCTAAGCTTTCAAGGCCTAACATGTTCAAGTGCACGTCCTAAATATCAAACAAGACTAGTATGCAGTCTAAATCTAATTATGTTGTTGGCTTTTCTCAGATAGACAATAAGATTTCAAAATTTGAATCCAAGGCAATAAGAATGATGACATGCAAGCATATAAAAAAAAACTATACATGGAAGAACATTTCCATCTAATTAAGTTACTAAATGACTGCCTTCTCAAAGATTAAAAAGACCACTAACCATCTTAGAAATCTCTCCAAAAGATTTAACACACGCTAACAATAAAGTGTGTGGCAACAAGTAGAACAAAAGCACACACAAATCACAATAAACATAACTTATAAAATAACAGTATGAGGTTAGAAACCTCACCTGAATATGAGTCTTGATGATGGCTTTCCCAATCAAAGTAGCGAAAAAGAACTCCCAGAAAGGCACACCAAATTGCCCACACATAATACCAGCAAGATCAAAGAGTGGATTCGGAACCTAATAAGAGCATCAAAATTAGGCGATTATTTTTTACAAAAAAAAAAAAAACAGAATAAAAATCCTATAGAGGAACTTATGGTAACTCCTGTGCAGGGAATGTTCCATACACTTATTTGTTGGTGTCATTTTATCTAGACAGCTTTTAAATGTGGAGCTAAAGCTTGCACACAGTCCAAAGTTGCAAAAAAGATCAATTATGAAAGCACAGAGTCAAATGATTCATAAATTACGGGTCTAAAATATCCACATTGAAGAACCTGGTAACAAAGGATGGAAGACAGGAACCAACCGAAGCAAGTATCAAGATCGAGAAGAAGTTGAGATGTTGAGAGTGAGAGAGAAGCCAACGCTTGGTTCGATTAAGAGTGGATGCTACTGGCCCATCTTCTTTGGAAGTAGTGGCATCAAACTCCTTAACAGCTTTTGACTCGCTTCCTGATAAGCGAGCTGCAACATGACACAACATCCATTTAGGTTAGGCAGCTTAAACCGATTAAAAGAACAGAAAAAGAATGCCACAACCAGCCTTCCAATTTTTCCCAAGAACTCACAGGCAACTTTCCTAGAAATAGTTTTTTCCCTAAAATCCATCACATGATTGAAGCTCCACAGAATCTCAAATGCTACCTAAATAATCAGCTATAGCATGTCAAGAAAAATGGGCACGGCCGTATTCCCATTGATCTATTCAGTTATACGATGAGTTTTATGAATTCATGGGGGAAAAGCTCAACGTGGCAATATAGCATATACTAATTACAAAAAAAAAAAATGCAGGGGCTCTAAAAGGACATGAAGTCAAAGTTAAATGAATGCAGTGACAGCAAGCCAGCATGGTACAGCTACATAGTAAAACTGTAGAAAAGATGTATCTGTTGTTGAAATAATTCAGTTAGAAGCAATACAGAGGCTAGCAACACTTATGTACATCAATTGGCAAAAGTTGTAGAGGAATATAGCAAAGAATACCACTGAACAGGCATACCACCCAGTGATGAAAGTTCATGCAAAGGTAGGGTTTGGGGAAGGTTGCTAGACAGCTCCCTTGCCAATTTTGCATTGAGGCTGGTTCGAACCTCAGACCCCAGGGCACAAGTGGAGAATCTACCACTGCATCAGGCCCGCAGCCCACTCCTCTATATATAATAATATCACTACTTAATTTTAGACAGAAAAAATGCATTGCAATTTTACCTGCTCGTGATATAAAATAAGGGGGGAGCTCGCCAAGCGCAGTCCCAATTCCCCAAAGAACTGCTTCCAGCTGTATCTGGGGTAGTAAGTCGAAGACTGGGATCCTAACTGAATGAGCTGATGCTGGATACACAGGCGGTCCAAATTCTGAACATTTCTTGTCAAGCCATGATGGCCCAACCTTTAGCTGTATGGTATCATATGGAGCCATTTTCAGATCAATTCGACCACATTGAACAGCCTTAATAGTGAACAGAGTAATATGAGGACCCAGATACAGCACAAATGTATGCAAACCAGAACCTGTATTTAAAATTTGAAATCATCAGCTTGGAAAATGAGTTTTCTTCTCTTGTAGCAATAAAACATTCCAAATTTACATGTCCCAGTTTCCAACTTCAACAAGCATTAATTGTAGGCAGTAAAATTCAGATAACAAACAGACCATGCTTAGCAAAAAAGGCATGACTACTTGCATTGATTTAATAGCGTTATAGAAGCGTGACAGAATAATGTCTCAAGACTAACTGAATATACAGAGGCCATAAATAAACTTCCAAATAAGGGAAATAAAGCATCAACTTTCTGCATAGTTATTTGATGTGGTGCTCTGCATGGACAGCTAGGTACATGCAGCAAAAAAAAGGTTCCAGCACAGTAAATTGTTGTAGGGTAACTAAATCTAGTGCACTGAAATAGATGAAGAATTTGCTATGGATGAACGATTCAAAAAAAAAAAAAAAAAAACTGGCAAGGATCTGGATAATGTGACAGCTAGATATTGGGAAGCAAATAATTAGGGTATGAAAAAGGCAAACAGTGAAGCCACTATTCACCGCAAACTAGTGCCAGTTATTTCGTCTGTTGTCAGTATTTGATCTGGCAAGGTGCCCACCTTCAACTGTTTTCTTTATAAAGTCCTAATATGGTTGCAAACATGAACTAAGCAGGAACAGAATGGCTCATATCATTCCTTTAATACACCAGTTAAGCAATGAAGACCAAAATAAAGTACCCTTTTTTTCTGCCTAACTAATTTATTGAATTATATATGTTTCAAAGCCTTCAAAAGCATGCCATACATGATAACCAAATATTTGTAGGACATGAACAAAGAGGTCAATAAGTAAACTCCGGCAACATTTTACTAATTTGCTTTTTTTAATGTCTGCAGCGTTGAGAGGTGTGAAAATACAACTTGCCTAGTCCAATTGACGAAGCCACACCTAATGAAACCCACCACAACACAAATTTAGCATAATTAAGGAATTCCTGCACATGCTGCATACATGTCAGCCAAACAACATTAGTGTTCAAAACTTTAAATACATTACCAAGATGCTATAAAAAAACAGCAACATGTGTTCTTATAAATGACTATCCATATCCCATAGATTAAGACAGAGACATGAGAAGGACAACACACCTTCTTATTCTGGCCATCTGAAATAGCGAGTAAGATTCCAGAAGCTACCAACAAAACAATTAGGAGGAAGAAGAAACCACCCTTACTCAGGATATACGTTGCTAATCTTTTCAAGTATTGTAACATGGCTAACATGAAAAAATGCAATGTCCTGAGTGGCTGTTTTGTCAGCGTCAAATTCTCCAAGTCCATTTTGTGTTTAGCTCGAAGTTCTGCAAAATAAAATAAAAAATACATGAGATAAAAGGGTGGTTTGAGGAATGAGTGAATCCATCATCTTTTCACTCCTCTTCTTCTCGCTCCTCTTTTTTTTTTTTTATTTGTGGAATAGAATGGGCTATTCATCATCACCTCAATCCTTACAAACTAATAATTCATTCCTGGCAAGCTAATAATTCCTTCCTCACAAACTAATAATTAGTACTTACTAGGAATGGAGTCATTCCACCAAATTAGTACTACGAATGGAGTCATTCCACCAAATTTGAGGAATGGACTCATTGCACCACCTCATTTAGAATGCTCAAACCAAACACCCATAAATTAGCTCGACATGGAACCAAGCCGATCCACAACACTTCACAGTGCCTTAACGCCACCCCCACAGCGCCTTAACGCCACACATGGAACAAAGCCACGGATCTCACCGGGGATGACGCTCCCGCCAACGTTGGACCAGCTCCGAGACGGCGGTGCCGCCGCGGACATCTTCCGGCGCCCCATCGCTCCCAGTCCCACTCTGCGGCGCGCGAAAACCCTACATCACGCGGCTCAACGGCACCAGAGCGCCGCCCGCCCGGATCTGACTCGAAGCTCCAAGGGCCTCGCGAGCTGACGCAGGGAGGAGCCGGACCGCGCTCGAGATCGGAGAGGCTGTCGCCGCGGAGTTGCCGAGACCGGTGGTAGTTCCCTCGCGTCGCCGGTCGCGCTGTTTGTTTCAATTCATTTTCTCTCCCCTTTTTGCTCTCCTCGCTCCGGTTGGTCTTTTGGGGGGTACACGACGGGGCCGTTGTTTCCGTTGTTGCGGGTGCGGGAAGGAAACAAAAACCGGCTCGCTTGTGGGAGGTTTCTGACTCTGCTACACGGGGCCCACAGATTTTTTTCATAAGTGGGTCCGCCGTGTCGGTGAACGTGGTGGCCTGGTGTGTGAACGTACTTCCGTAGTAGGATTAGCACTGTAGAGAGAGAGAGTTGAGGAGATGCGCACCGAGGTGCTGGCCAAGTCGGAGACGTGCACGGGAAGAACGAAAGAGTGCGGTGCGGACGCGCGTGGCCGCGTGGGCGATGCCTTGTTCGTTGTCGTTGTAGTGCGAGCGATGCCTTCCCAGATGCGTAGGGAAAAACAATAATGCTGTAGCTTCCGGTCCAGTTTTTGTAAAACAAAATGCCTAACTCTTATGGTATGGCACAAAAGGTGATCCAGACTTAAAAAGTCATGTTTCCCTGAACTCATATGAACAGAGAGAGAAGCACGTGCACGTCTGCACTCCGCAGTATATTTTTCTAATTGCTTGTTACTATGTACTCTCTTCGTAAAAAAATACAATTCTAAAATATTATCATGTTTGAACATTATCATATTTTAACATGGGAAGTTTGATAAATTATAAAAAAAAAATATTATAATATTAAATAATTATAATTCGATTAATTATAAAAATATATTTTTATAATAATTGATTTAGATTTATAAATGTGAATATTATTTAATAGATAAGTAGAAACTTGATCAAAGTAAAACATTTTAAGTGGCACGTAACTCATTGTGTTCTTTTTAGGAATAAAGATACAGCAGTAAACTTTCTACTTTGATTTCAAGTGTCACAGCGAACCGCATGGCAGAACGAACAGAACTTTGATTTCCATAACGTTAATGTGGACATTGGCAGGTGGGCCTTTATACGCAGAAAAAGTATCCATCATCTACTCACCTTCAGGATGAGACACGTCAGAGATGGTAACCGGGTAAGAGACGACATCCACATAATATTTATACTATTCTTGATTTGAAACGCGTGTAATGTTCAATCCTAACAACTATGATTATTATGGTTCGAGGAAAAAACAGTTCGGTTGGTTCTTTCTATGGTTATATTATATTTCACCTAGTGTTTACGATTTAGTTTGTTCTTTCTATAGTTATATTTTCAGTAATACTAAAGTTGCTCTTAGTTATTTTATGTTTTTATAAAAGTTATTGTCTGGTACGGAGTAAAAAAGTATTCCTCATTACATGTTTTTTACTTGTCTTGTTCAGTCATTATACAGTATTTTTTTCTCACAATAAAACAACCAAAAATAATATAAATTGGATTGTCAGTCGTAAAAACGATCAACCGAACCTGATCACAGGGATCATCGACACATTTAGCGTACCCCCCTCTCCACAAGTTGTGGTGGCTAAGAGGCATCAAACTTTCGTTGACGCGAGGAATCAAAGAAATGTGGAGTTGAGGCATGGTGAGTTGTAACTAGCTGAGATCAACAACTAAACAGAATCTAAGTTCATATTTTGATCTATGTTTCTTATAAAGGAAACCTCACTGTCAGGCACTCTAATGGTTTAAACTAGTTACTAGTTCTAAGTCAACCTCTTCAATAATACTAACTTTGAGCATATGACTCATAACACATATATATAGTTCCACATAACACTCTCACGTAATATTGAAATAATATTGGAATATGTGTATGAGCCGAGCTCTTGATTAAGAGCTAGTTTTTCTCTATCTTCTACTAAATATAAAAAATAATGTTTAGAGGTAGTTTATGTGTCATCCACTACGGGGCATCATTCAATCTCCACAAGTCTACATGCAAGCTATCCACAAGTTTATCTTCCATTAAATATTACTATTCCGTCGCAAAAAGAAAGTCGTTATGAGATACGTGTTGGTCAAACTGTCTGAACTTTAATTAGAATTATAGAATACGTGCAATATTTATATCTCTAAATAAATTTATTATTAAAGCATCAAGTAATTATATATTATAAATAATTATAATATTTTACATATAATTAGTCAACATTTAAATTGTTGAGAAATGATAATAACTTATATTTAGAGACAAAGTAAATGTATCATCCTTCCTAATAAGTGCTACAACATCTTCCACTAAAGGCAATATAATTACTATTTTCAAGTTACATACATGACATTCATGTTGCACTATTTGTTTGGCTGTCGCCTTCTCCTATTCTTCGATCCAATATTCTATAAATATTTTTATTTGAATTTTTATTAGTTTCACCAGTCTCGCTAACATATCTTATATAAGCAATCATATAATTATTTTATTTATGGTTCTGTTTCGGCTGGTAGTGTTCTGGGAGAGATAATAAATTAAAACAAGCTGAAAAAAGTTGAGAGCAATTCAAGCGATCAGATAAGAATTCCTATGACAATGCGCGGGTATTCGTCTAGTATATACTAGTGGATAGAGGTAGAGTAGTAGTATTTGATATAGTTCACCTTTGAGAAAAATGCTGACCTCTCCAGCCCCATTAAGAAAATCATATGAAGCTAAGGACAAACACAGTTTTCTCCCCCAAAATCCAAATGGTCGACCCAGTTTGCTTACACTGGGAGTACATGTTATCTTAAGGGCTTTACATAACATGGAAAAAGAAGGGCGATCTGAGAGGAATTAGGAAATATAACGTCACGAATGCTCCAGGTTATGTGATTTAACAAGTTCTACCTACACAATTCATTTCCACCAATTGGCTAAGAGATACAGCACTCCATCTCTCGATTCCTTGTCCAAGTTGTGCGTAGACTAAATTCTTCCCCTAGGGGCACATGCTCCCAAACATACAACCGTAGGATATCATTTTGAGATCTGTGTCAATCTTTACAACCACATTAGTACTTGTTTATATTTTGTATTTGAACGTGGCACATATTACGAGATGCTAGATCCAACGGCTGCATGAATAGGGTATGTGCTCTGCAGAGCAAAATTACCTTTCTTGTAGATTACTCGCTTCACGGTGTCTAAGCAAATATTTACAGAGCCAAACTCGTACGCTGGCATGCCGTTGTAGAACCTGCCAACTCTAGGCATAAACAACAAACCTTTCTCCACAGCGTATGATTGGATACACTCCTTGAAGCTCAGGTCTGGCGCGGTTGCTCCTCGCACCGCATGCCAAGAAGGGAACCGTGATGCTTTCTGTGCTGCACCAACTTGAAGTTTCTCTGTACTACCACTACCCCTCAAGAATGCCACGTTCTCCCCAGTTCCAGGCGGCTGCACAACCTCCAGTCCTCCTTCCGCGGCTCGGTCCATCATGTCCAGGCCAAGTGCAAAGAGCATCCGTATGCGAAGCAAGCAATTCAGGTGGGAAAATGTCCTTCCAGCCCTTATACCAGTTGACGATCTCGATGAAATCAGGATTTGGGGAACACAGCCGACCTGGCGCCACCTGCTGAAGAAATCAACTTCCAGCAAACGGACCATGCAGCGCACCGGGACTGTAGAAGCCCAAAGCATCACGCACCTGAACCGATCGAGCTTCTGGTTCGCCGGGATGATCTGAAACTCTTGCATTGCCATCTTCAGTTTCGGGAGGATATAGCGCGCAACCAGGTCTTCCCAGACTGCAGAATCGAGCACGTTCTTCCATGGAGACAGCAGAGAGCGTGAACTGACGTGTCGTGCGCTTGCCATATGCGGAGGACGCTGCTGAGGCGCTCAGCTTGTACCGGATGGAATGGCACAGGGTCTCCAATGCTGCCATGCTGCTATGCTCTAGCATCAGCAACCATGGGTGTACCCTTACATGCCTCGGAGCGTCGTCAGCCTGCATCTCCTGCCCCTGCTCGTTGTTGAGCCCACTCAGGTCCGTCAGCACGCGCTCCTGACGCCCTCGCCTGTCGATCACCTTCTGGACCGACGACGGCAGGGGTGCTCCTCGGCCTCCTCCAGCACCTGCTCGGCACACATTGTCGGCAGGCGGCAGCGCATTCTTCGGCCGGAGGTTTTCTAGCCCTCGCCTTATTCGACCACCGTGGCGGCCGCTCCTCGGTCGAAGTCACGGTCGGCAGGTTCTCCTGACCGACTGGGTCATGGATTCCTCGAGCATGTTTGTTTGGCAGAATTATACACTGCTGGCTGATTTCTTGTAAGAAAAAAACATTGTTCTGACTAGATTTAAGCCGGCTGAAAAGCCAAGCGAACAGTTCGTCGTAGCCAAAGGTTGGGCCCTGGATTCCGGGATGGTATGACGGAGCCCGAAGAGACGGACCGGACCGGCTTGGAGAGATCGGGCTCAGCGAAGGCGTCCCTGCGCCGCTTGCGGCGGCGGGACCAATTGCTCTAATCTGAGTCTTAGGGCGTGTTTGCGGGGGTGGCCGCACAGCCCAGCTACGCTTCCGCACTGCAGCTTCCCGTGTTTGCATCGCCTAGCCGCTGGGGAGCTCGGCTCGCACGGTGCACAAACCAGAAAAAAGGGTGGCTCCCAGGATACGCTGAAATCGGCCGTTTTTCTACGGCCCGGCTCGTTCCGACTCCTTTGAGCGCACCCGCCGTTATCTCGCCCACTAATTCCTCTTCCATTCACGTCGGTACGAGCAAACAAACACAGTCTCGTCTCAGCTCGGCTCTCAAGTACATATACGCAAACATTGCACCATTTGAACCGGCCTCTAGCTGGCCATGCGCAGACCAGCCGACCAGGCTGGCGAGGTACACCCTCGCAAACGCACCCTTAAGGGGTGTTTGATACCCTGCATCCGGCAGGCCTGGCCGGCCGGCCTGGCCATGGTCAGCCTGAGCCCGGTCCAAATGGTACATGTGACAGTGTTTGGTTGCACGTACGAGCAGAGACGAGCTAAGTCAAGAACGTGTTTGGTTTCCCTGTACACAAACGTTTTGTGACACTAAACACTGGGTCCGGTCACTCTGTCGCGCTCCAGCGAGTCAGGCTCTCAAAAAACGCTCACCCATATTGTAGCTCCAGAGCCTGACTCAAGATGCTTTGGATCTTGTACAACATAGACTTTAAGAGTAAATTAGATGCATCAAACATGATCGGTTGTAGCTGGAGAGCGCGAGCCACCCTCCTGGCCCGTTAGCAAACACCCGATTAATCTCGGTGTCGCACTCGGCCAATAACACCCGGGCACAGTGCGTCGTGGCGGGTCCGGAGCGCGCACGCTCGCGGCCGTCCTCGAAGCCACCGTCCATGCCGCCTCTCCCTGGTTAGCAAGAACATCTGAGAGTTCGGTCGGAAAGGATCAGGGAAGTTTGCTACACGCGTGCGCAAAAAAAAAAAAAAAAAAGTGTGGCCAATCACCGATTCAATCTAGACGCATTCCCCCACAACTTGATCGAGGCCGAGTCGGTTGCTAGCACCAGAACCTGTCCGCTCGATCGTCCTTCCGGGAGGCCGGGAGGGCATTGGAGTTTTTTTTTTCCCTTCTCTCTGCAACTTTTAGTCGGTTCTATCTAATCTGTGTTGTTGTTCAGAAAAGAATTGTCTCATACAACGAATCCCATCACATTTTGTGCCCATGTCGAAATGTTATGTGCAACGTGAGAATCTCATCACATTTGGAATACATTCTAAACTGATTACAAGTGGCTGGACGGCCACTTTGAGCACAGATGCTGTCAACACCCAACCATGAGGTACAGCGCAAATTTCATGTACAATTGATGCTCGTATGATCTGCAGCTAGCAGATAACGCATTAACATTTGACGAAGATCGCATCAGAGGATCCTGGAAGGCCCACCCGGGGTAATCATGCCTGCTAAATCAAGAAACCAAAAGAAAAAAGAAAAAAAAAGCGTACGTGTTCAGCGAATCTCTTTTTACGACGCTGACTCGTTAGTTTACGCAGCAAGAAGATCCTTCCGTCGTCTGAAAACTAGACAGAACATGAGAACAATAGTGTCACACGACGCGACCACGGCCGCAATAATCCATGCGATTTATGGGGTGCAGTGCAAGAGAAGGAAATGAAGACGCCATGCCATGTGAATAACGAGCGAGGCTTGTTGGACTCCATGGCCAGACGGGTGATCAGGCTCGATGGAGGTGCCATCATCGACTCACCAGCCATGAAAACTTTTCTCTGAGTCGGTTTGTTGCGTTGCATTGCATGGCTTGCTCGCTCGCTCACGGCTCACCTGACCTCACTTCACCTCACCTTGTCTGGTAAATCGATGCCGTGCGTTGTAAAGAGTTACCCAATGCAACGCAATGCACGCGTTCACACGCCTCCGCGGCGCGTCGGTCCAAGCAAGCATCATGATGGACGCCAAGAAAAGAAAAAGGAGGAGGCGAGCTTCCGGCGCACGCGTCCGGCGTATGTACGTACGGAGTACTACGTACCAACGTACGCCCGACCTTGTTTCTCCAGCCCGGGGGATTTGATGCATCTTTGCTTAATCCACTGGTGAACAAGGCGCAGAAGAAACTAACTAACGACGACGACGACTAATGAAGGCTTGGTTTTGCCTGATTGGTTTCTTCTTTATTATCAGGACAAAAAGAAGAGGAGGTGGTGAATGGTGATCGGCGAAGCCCTTCACAAGACGCCGCGGCGTGCATTAGTTTAATGGGGGCACGGTGGTCTTGAGAGTGAAGGGTCGTACTCGTACGTACGTACTGTACGCGAGGGTTCGATGGATCCGCGACAGCGACGGGGCAACGTAAAGATCAGCTGCGGACGCGGGCGTAGCATGATTGTGCGGCAAGGGAGTCTGGTGTGGTGTGGCAGAGGGAGGGAGGCACCCTGACAGACGGAACCCAACGGAAGGAAGGGGAGAAGGAGAACAGTGTGGGAGGCTTTACCCAAGTGTAAAGCAAGCCAAAGGCAAGCTCTGCGGGTTACTTCACCGGCGGGTTGCGTTGCGTTGCGTTGCGTTGCTCATATACACCACAGCACCACTGCACTGACCATGACCAGTGACCGCACCACACCACCTGCCCCTGCCATGCCCTTCTTCTTCTTCTTCTTCCCCTGCAGCTAAAGCAGCAGCAGCAGCTCTTGTTCTTCACGACCAACCCACACGCACGGTTTGGCTCTCTGCTATAGATATGAGATGCAGGAGGCGGCCAAGGCTCGGCATGGGGTGGCTCCGCTCCATGCTCTCCCCGCTCAGGAAGCTCTGGTGCCGCGTCAACGCGGTGCAGCGTAAGAGTACGTTGCCCTGCCTTCTAATCGCTTCTGTTCTATTCTGCTCTGCTCCTCCGCTTCTCTGAATGTCTGAATGGTGGAGAAATCCGCCTTCTTGTTGCTGTGCAGAGAGAGGGATCTACATCCTGTACGACGACGTCAAGTCGTGCCAATGCGAGGACGTGCACGTGCTGTGGTCCATCCTCGTCGAGTCCCACGGCCTGCCGCCGCCGACCCCGATGCCGTCGCCGCCGCTGCTTAGCGGCCTGAAGCGATGAGGAGGGCGGCGGGTGCTTGCGCCACTGCACTGCACTGCAATGGCACCCCTGAATAAGCGAAAAGGTCGATGGATTCATATACCTCGACATGGCTGCTATGGGAGGTGATTTGGAGGAGTAGAAGTAGTAGTGATTCTGAATTCTGATGTAGTACGTGTACGTGCATAGGGGATCTACCGATGATGCTAATAGTGTGTGTGTCGCCTGTCGGCCTGGATTGGCGCCTCTGTTGGAGGCTGCCGAGATGAGGAGTGGCCTGCGAGGGGAATGTGCCTGCTGCGCGTGTCCCTTGCCATGATGAGTGTGGTGATGAGCTTCCTGGAGTTGGAGCGCACCCCTCATCGTTTTTTTTAATGAAACTGGAGGAGTTTGCACCCTTACACAAGATTTATTAAAAAAAAAAAGTCGTTACAGTTACAGGAGCTTAAGAAACAAACAAAAAAAAGACAGGAAGAAAATGAGTGAAGCAATTAAAATCACAACGAATTCTGGATTACGTAGCATCTGGACTACGGAACTACAGAGTAGTTCTGGAAGAAATGCATGTTCAAATAACCATCATAATTTGTTTGGTCTCTTTTTTTTCCCTGCTGAGTGCAAGACTGCAAGGTTGCTGCACTTCTAGTTGCTCTCTGTTCTGTAATTCTGTTGGACTTGCTTTGGCCTCTGGGGCTCTGGGCTGGGCTGACCTCAGGGTAAAAAAATTCCTCTGGACCAACTAGCCCGCCCCATCTCCCACGTCCGGCACGTGGCACGTCCTGGCGCCACGGCCGCTGCGCCTGCCTTCGCTAGCACCTATTTACTTCGGGTTTTTTGATTTATACCATTACAATTTTTAAATTTTAAAAATAATTATTACTATTCATCTATTTTAAAGCATACCATTACAATCTTCACTCCCCACAAAAATATCACAAAATACGTATACCGACGTATAAAATACATATATTTCATTGGAGCCCCTCTCCGTTGTCGCTGACACGCGGACCCCACATGCCATCTTCTTCTTCCTAGTTCCTCCTCTTGTCATTTTCCATTGCCGAGCAGCATCCACCGCCATGGATGGCAAGCAACACGGCTGGGCTCAAGTCAATTTTATACATATGTTAGTGGCATATTTATGAGAAGCGAAGAATTACAATGATATGCTTTAAAATAGGCAAATAGTAACGGTGTTCCACATAAATTCGAAATTTGTAATGGTATGAATAAAAAAAAACCCATTTACTTTACCCCGTCTCCTATGTGTCGTTCTTGAGAATCACGTTGCTCTCTGTTAGGTTAGAGCTGCTTTGATATGTCAATTTTACAAAAAGATGACCAAAGTACCCCTGTTGACCAATGCAAGTGGTCACCATGGTGACCAGTGACGCACTACAAGTACAACTCCACATATCCAGAATCCAGCCAACAAAGAGGTGGCAGTAGGGATGAAAACAATCCTAAACGATTGATAGGAGGCTAAATCATTTTTATTTTTATTTTTTTTTCGAAAACAAAATTGATATTATCGGAAATGAATACGGCATCTGTATTCTTGTAATTTTGAAAACAATATAATCAATCAGAAAACATAGCGATAACGGACGAAATCGATGAGAATGATATATAAAAAATGATAAATACGCAAAAGCGTCTGAGAAAAGCCACATAAATTGACCTATCTTACATGATAAGAATGCATGAATCCACAATTGACAAGACCACAAACTACACTACACAGCTCACACCAATCTTTGTCTCAAACAGTGATAAACCACGCAAGAGCATGATATTTCTTGACAATGACACCAATAAACAAATTCTAAGTTGACTTAAATTGCCGGTTAAATACAATAATCTTTGAAATGGAAGAGTGCAAAATCGATTTCGCTTTCATTTCCGATTATTTTATCATTGTCATTTTTGTTTTTTCATTATGTTTCGGCTTGAATTTTTTTAAAAAAAACAAATCGATTTCTGAAAATTGGAAAATACCATTTTGGTTTTCATCCCTAGGAGAGCTCGGGTGCGAGACATCGTCGAAGCCAACCGTGCCCGTGCAATCCACCTAGGCACTGTCGCCATGAAACAAATCAGGTGTGACCATCTGTACGGTGTTTTGGTGCGGATATATGATTAACGTATGGTCCCAAGAAGTATCCATATAGTATTTTGATATAAATCTATGATTGACGTATGGTCCCAAAAGGCATGTGGTTTACCATGGAAAGAGTAGAATTAATATTATGAATTTATGATCCACGGTTTTAGTAGCACAAAGCACAAAGCACAAGGACAAGGAGCATAACCTGTCGCCATGCATGATGGGTCCTGGACAGACTGGTGTCCTCCACGAGTTTCTGCGGGAGTATGTTACCGGTCCATGGTGGTGGTTCGCTAGTTCTCGACACAGGCGAGCCGGGGTGGAGGCGGAGGTGTTTCTTGAGTCTTGAAGAACTGATCGGGAGATGTTACACCCAATTTCAAGGACGAAATAGGATGCATAACATTATGTGTGTTCAGGAAAATAATCCACACATAAATTCACAAATTTCAAAGTACCATCACAGAGTTTAATACATATCGAACATATATCCATTACAAGAATAAATAAAACAGAGGAAGATACACTAGCTCTTGAGGCTCAATCTCACAGGGAATGTCAACTGGTTGACCAAGCCTAGAAATCTTCAGGGAAATCCTCATAGCCTCCTGCTTCTGTTACCCATCCGGGATTTTTATCCAAAATTGAAAAGAAAACAAGCGTGAGTACACTCGTACTCAGCAGTATAACATGGGGTTATGAAGCTCAAAAGGCTGACACTGGCTTACTGCATTTAGCATTTTTAGTTGATCAAAGTTTTATTATTAAGAAGCATCAGGTTATGCTTAAACCCCAAATGATCCCACTTATACCACTGCCAAAGTTTTAAAGAATCATAAACATCATCATTAAAGTGGTGGCAACAGGAACATAAATATTGGTCAAGTTAATTAATTAACCGTCAGTTTTCCGGGCCGCTCATGACCATGAGCACGGCTGATATATCAGTTTTAACACTCTGCAGAGGTTGTGCATCTTTACCCGTGAGTCGTGATGCCCCGAATGCCCGGGTTAATTACTCCCATAACACTGCCAAGGTGAGTGGGCGGGGTTCACTATAAAACCTTTCATAGTATCTCGTCTAACAAGATTAGGGCCGCTAGGATTGGCAAGGGGCGATAGAGCTCCCCTTCCGAGTAGCATAAAGACCCGCAACCTACGCTCAAACTCGGACAGAGGCCACACTATAACCAGCTCGGCAAGAGCCTAATGCGCCCTTTCGGGTAACCGCTAACGAGCTAGAAAAGAGCCTACTACTGAGTTAAAGCCAGAACCATGTAGCTCTCATGGTAGCACTGTCAGTCCCAGCTTTTGCCAACAGTGAGTAATCATTAAAGGGTTATGTTCCAATTGCCATAACAGGATCACCAATTCATTCAAAGCTTTATAACATTTGGCAGGGATCAAGTATTCATTTATATAGCACTAGCCATCTACCCATATTCATATCCCATAGGAAACAAGGTAAAGGATTTCAATTCTAGGGAAATATACTATGGGTATCATTTTAAACACATGCACATGAAATTATGATTACGATGAATAGGATAACAAGGAAAGTCCCATGCTATACTTGCCTTGGTTCTCAAAGTCCTGCTAGTCAAAACACTCTTGATCAAAGAACTCTTGATCACCAACAAACTCCTCACTGCCTGAACTCGATCACGGCATTGCAACAACACGCATTCCAATTACATACATACAAAGCAAACAAGACTAATATTAGAACAGTACACCAATAACAATAAACAGAGTTAAAAGGTTTATAAAAAGATACTACGCATTACTACGATCATTTCAATACGAATTTCACGAAAATCGGATTTAAAACGCAAAAGATATGAATTTAATTGGTTCTCTAGGAGCATTTTTAGTATTTGAATTATCCTTGAATTTAAATAATTCAAACATGAACAACAGATGGTTTAACATGTAGAGAATTTCATTACGAATCTAACGCAACTCGAATCGTCCAAATCGGAGTTAAAATAAAGTTTTTATAAACAAATTAAGGCAGTGGCAAAATTGTAAATATCAGATTTTCATTTTTGGAATAAACCGGATAGGATTACGTTTTCTGAACCGAGAAAGCGTATTCGGGGGATTACGCCAGCGCTGTGACGCGGGGTCAACAGACCTGCCACGCGGCGACTCGGGATAGGGCTCGGTGCACCGTACAGTGCGTGCACCCGCTGACTCAGCGCGGCCCCGAGGGTCCACGGGTCCACGGTGGACCAGGGAAACTTACCCCTTCGGCATTCTAATCCTGACCACAGATCACAGAACGGGCGGCACAGAACAGATCAGAGAGAGGGAGGGGGAGAGTGCCGGACGGAGCTGAGAACGGGCGCGGCGGCGCCATGGCCACCGAGGGCCGAGCTCGCCGGAGTTCACCGGAAACGCTCGTCCGACGTCCGTTTCGAACACCAATTGCACGGGAAGAAAGAGGGGGACGAGGTGAGTTCCGTGGTGTACTCGGTTGAACGCGGGGAGGAAACCAGAGACACCGCCATGGATCCTGGCGGCTCTGGCTCGCCGGCGAACGCGGAGAAGGCACTCCCGACCACCTCGGCTTCAACCAACAACACAGAAAGGTTCGGCGTGCCCATGCGAGTGCGACAGAGGGTTCGGTTGGGGCGGCGTCTCGCCGGAACAGGGCGGTCCGCGGCGGCGCCAAGGTCGGTCTCGGTCGGTGTATGCGGGCGAGGCAAAACAGCGCCTTAGAGACCAAATTGAGGGCTCGGGAAGTGGCGGGGTGTTCGTGCGATGCGCGTGGGGTGTTTGGTTGTGACTGAACGCTACCGGAGTCGGCTAACCACGGTGGCGCCATTGACGCCGGTCTCGGGGTGCAGTGGAACGGCGTGCTCGGTGCTTAACTAACCGAATTACGGGGACAGGGAGGAAGAGTGAGCGACAGCGAATCTCACCGAGTCGAAAAGGAGGGCGAAGAGGGCTCGGTGCAGCGTGGAACGACGGTCGGTGTCGCGGCGGTCCGAGAGCTCCGTGTCCGCGGCGTCGAGCGTTCTGCGGTCACTGCATAGATGACGGAGGGAGGGATCAGGCCAAGGAGGTTCGCGGGAAGATCGTAGACACCAAACGGAGCTCACCGAGGCGAGAAAGAGCTCCGGTGTGGCTTCTTTGCGACGATGGCGGCGCCGGCGGTGTTCGGCGGAATTTGGGAGCTCAGAGGGGAAAGGGAGAGAAGGGGGCCGGTGTGCCGCTTTATAGCGCGGAGCAGAGCGTGCGGTGCTGTTGCGGCATCGTGGGCGAGATGCGGGGGTGGGAGCAGGCGAGGATCGTGTGGCGGTTGCCGTCCGCGGCGCGTCCGAAAACGGCGGATGGAGGTTGGGGATGACGGTTGGGGCCAAGCAACATAGAGAGAAGAGAGGATGAGGGACGTGGGCGGTTCCCGTGCTCCACGCGTCCACGCGCGTTCTCGGGCGAGAGGGCGGGATGCGCGTCGCGAGACGGTTGCCGGGCTCTGCGTCGCCGAAGCAGAGAAGAGGGGGAGAAGAAAGAGCCGACAGGTGGGCCTGTCTGGTCAGAGAGTGAGAGAGAGAGAGAGAAGAGAGAGAGAGAGAGCGGCGTCGACAGGTGGACCCCGGTGGTCAGCGGGAGGGAGAGAGGAGAGGCGGTAGGAGCCTGCTGGGCCGGTTCCAGGCTGGGCCGCGCAGAGAAGAAGAGAGGGAGGAGTGGGCCGTGGCCGTGCTGGGCTGAGGGGAGAGGGAGGAAATGTTTTTCCTTTTTCCTTTTTATTTCTTTTTCCAAATTCATTTCAAAAACAACTTGAATCCATTTGAAATTTGAGTTTTGCAAATTCAATCAATCAAAGAAAATTATGCAACTGCATGAATGCACATTCATGTTGCTAAACTAGAGTTAATTTTATTTCTAAGAATTTTATTATTCCATTAAATGAAATGCTCACATAATTTCATAATTAAATCCTTTTCTATTATTTTAAAAGCATTTCAAATTTTGGGTGTTACAGGAGACATCTGACCGATCCTACAGAAATGAAAAAAACTATTAAATGGATCTGTTTGCTATAAGCCGGAGGAGCGAGAGTTCTTCATTTCTCTGCACATGTGTGGGAAGCATATGGTATGGCCAGCAATCTCTGCAACTTAGGGTGGGTATAATTTGGTTCCATGTATTCATGCATGGCACATGAATATATCATACATAGTGGGTGTTTGGTTGAATGGACAATCGATATCTATAATAGAGAATATATGGGTAGATACTGGATATTGTTCTTAGAAATTTAATGGATGAGCTTATCCATGTTTAACATTTGTCATTAGCAAATAAATTAAGGATTATTAGTATATTATATTATTAATTAGTAATTATAAGGTAAAATACGAGGTTTTTAATTTTAGGATCTAGATTTTGAGGTTGGATCCGATTTAAAAATAGTAGTGGGCAATCATATTAAGTCATCTCAGACAAATTTCAATCGTCGATTTAGCTAAAATTTTAAAGTGTGAATGTGAGATTTTAAATTCTATAGTCCAGGTTTTGATATAGTTAATAATCATTTTGTCATTATTGGATCATATTGGATGAATTTCATAAGAATGGTATTAATCATTTTTTATTATTAGGATAGATTTCAGGAGTTGGATTTTTTCCCCTTGGATTTATTTAATTTGTCTATATGGATTTGGAGGCCAGGACAAGATAAGAGTCGCCAATATGCTTGCTCATTGTAAATTGGAACTCTACCTATGACAGATAAGCATTTATGGATGAATGCTTTTAGTGGAGCGCGCGGTAGAATAAGATGAAATAAAAGATTACAAAACTTGGAGAAGAGATGCATGATGTCGAGGGAAAGGAAATATAGATAACCACCGGCGTGGTGGCCTGTACTACTATAGCATGCATGCACATAGCAGGCTTCATCACAACATGGAAACGAATCACAGGTGACATCCTCAAAATAGGCTTCTTTTCCTAGACGACTATGGCTAGCTAGGCCTTGGCTTGTATAGGGGTAATTAGGGATGAAAACGAAAATGGTAATCTCCGATTTTCGACAATCGTTTTCTAGTTTTTTCTGGTTTTCAGGCCTAAACGGAAATGGTAGTGGTAATCGAAAAAATGAAAACGATAATGGTAAAAATAAACGGAAACGAAAGTGAAAATGATTTTGCCCTCTTTCGACCGATTTCGAAGATTACCGTATTTAACCGGTAATTTACCGTTGGTAATTACCGATTCTAATTTATTTATAGACTATACGGTGCATATTTTAGGTGCACTGGAGAAGATATTCTAATAATTCATGTTTTATCACTATGCTTTGTCAAGTCAACTTAGAACTTTAATGTTTATTTGTGTTATTGTCAGGAATTATCGTGCTCTTGCGTGGTTTATCACTGTTCGAGACTAAGATTAGTGTGAAATGTGTAATTTAGCTTATAGTCTTGGTAATTGTGTTTTTATTTATTATTGTCATGTGTTATATGGTTCTTCTAGAAGGTTTGACACGTTTATCGTTTTTAGGATATCGTTTTCATCGATTTCGACCGTTATCGCTGTGTTTTCCGATCGACTATATCACTTTTGAAATTATCGAAATACCGGTGCCGTATTCGTTTCCGACAATATCGTATCGATTTCATTTTCAATAAAATATATGAAAGTGAAAGTGATTTAGCCTCCTACCGATTGTTTTCATCCCCAGGGGTAATGAAGCTAGGGTGATCTTAAGTAACACCTCTTTTGTCTTTACCATGGGGATAACTTATTCTTCTTTCGCTGGTACGAGAATGTCCATCTCTTCTGGACGGGAGGGAAATTTGGTCTCTCTTCTTTTTTCACTGCAATATTACATAGATATAGGATAAGCCATGACAAAAGCATGGAGAAGGGGAAAAAGAACTCCTAATTTGCTGGGTGAGGTGAGGCGGGGCGCGGTGGACGATGGTGACTTGAGCATTACCCTAGCCTAGTACATGTGATGGGAACCCGCAGCTGTCAATACTCAATACGGTGAAGCTAGGATGCGTCACTCGTTATCGAGTGAGCTTCTAATTAACATGCACGAGCAGCCGAGCACTAGCTCGTCGTACTAGCTAGTGGCCTTGGACATCCAAAAATGGCATGCATTTCACGCGTTGTTGATATCCAAATCCCTCCCTAGTCCTCACCTCTCTCCCCTCCTTTCCTTTGGCTCCAAGTTGCTAAGGGCATATGCTCCCATGCTAAGGGCTCCTTATGGAAAGTAAAATTTGTCTCTTAAGGGCACATGTTCCCATGTTGTACACCTTCAGATTCGCTTTAAGATTCGTGCACAGCAGAAGAGAGCTCCTGTTGTACACGAATCTCCCCCATACTGTGCACCCTCAGCTCGAGATTCGTGCACAGCAGAAGCTCTCCTCTCTTCTGCTGTGCACGAATCTCAAAGCGAATCTGAGGGTGCACAGCATGGGGGCATGTGCCCTTCCCACTACAATACTTCACCATGCTGCGAGGGCACAAGCGAAGCTACTCAGGCCGCGAGCGAGGTTGCTCAGTACACTAGCTCATAACAGGTCGAGCGACCAAGGGCGCGTGAACTGTGAACGTGATGGAGCGCCACCACCTTGCAGCCGCCTCCGGCCACCTGCACCTCGCGGACGCTGCGTACTACATGGCCAAGGCAGTGGGCCGTGCGCCGCACCGCGCCGAGGATCCCTCCGACGAGAGGACATTTGTGACACCCTGTGTCAAGCTTGTATTAGGATCATCATTACCCACTAAGCATAAGCATTGCATTGCATTCCTGTTTTTTTATATGCTATCATTTCATGTGTATTTATTTATATCTGTTACATTAGAAATGAATATGTGTTTTGTGCTTTAAATCTTGATCAACCTGTTTACCTAAGTTTGCCATGATTAGAGTAAAGGATGGTTTGTTTCCCTGATTAATTACCCTGCTTAATTTAAGCTTAGTTTAATTGTTAAGAATAAAAGTAATTCTTTTCTTAAATTGACTTAATTGGCTTTTAATCCACAACCTTTGAACTAATGGTTTTCAGAATTTATGACCTACATAAAAAAGGTAAAGAATAATATTCTGAACAACTTTGGTTTAAGTGTCAAAACTTAGTTTGGAGTTTTTGAAACTGTTTTGAAGCAAATTCAATTTGAATCAAATAAAAGAAAATGGAAAAAGGGAATCAGAACTGAAACAGGTCGAGTTACCCTTTTCGACCCACGCGGCCCAGCTCGCGCTCGCACTCGCGCCCGACCGCGTCTGCGCTGTACGCCGGCGTTGCCGCCACGTGGTCGTCGATGCCTGCCCGCCGACGCCGATAGCCGCGCTGCGCCACTCGCCATGCGCCGCACGCTGACGCTCTGCGCTGACCACGCGCTCGCCTCTCGCCGTCTCTGCCCGCGCAGACACGCCGCGCTGCGCCGCGCCTGCCCTCGCCGTCGCGTCGCCGCTGCTCCGGCAGACCCGACCGGGCCACGCCCTGTCCCGCTCGCCATCAAAGCACGAAGCCACGCTAACGGCGCTAGAACCGAGCTTGCACCGCGCGCAGCCGCTGACGCCCCTGCTTCGCACGCCGCAAAGCTGCCAGCGCCGCTGCCGCACGCCGCGCTGTCGCATCGCCTTAACGCCGCCGCAGACCCAGCACCGACCAGCAGCTTCGCCCCGTCACGGTCGCAATCGAGCGCGGATCAGCGCTAACGGCGCCAGGACCAAGTAGCGCCCTGTCCCTCCTGCGCCGCGCGCGCGGACACGCCACGCCGCTGCCACACGTCGTGTCGTCGCGTCCAGGCCCCCACCAGTCTCTCCTGTCAGCCATGACCGCGCGGGAGGATGCGCCTACATCCCCTCTGCCTCCCTCACTCGCCAGCACTCACCCGCGTTCACTCTCCCGCTCGCGCTGCCTCTGCTCTCGCGCGCCGAGCACCAAACGCACCGCAACACGCCCATTTCAAATTCGCCACCACCCGAGCGCCTCTGCTCGATCCATCTCGCACACCAGTTCGCTTTCGCCTCGCACACGTCCTGCTCGCCTCGCTTTAGCCAGCCAAGCTTCACCGTTGCCGGACCGCCGTCGCCGTTCCTCGGCTCGGAGTCGCCACCGCAATGACCAAACGACGTTCGTCTCCCTCCCGACCACCTTCGTCGCCTCCATCTCCAGGGCAGCACCAGCAAGGGTAGTCAAGGTGAGAACACCAACCCCCATGCCCTAGCTCGCCCTCAATCATCGCACCTCCGTTGGTCGTGTGCCATTGCCGCCGCCGCGGAGCTCGCACGTGGCCAGACTTCCACAGAGCCTCTCCGGTTCAACCAACGCTTGCGCTGTACTCCCCCACACCACCATGGTGCTCACGCAACCGTTAGCCTAGCACCATTGTAACACCCCAGGTGTTAATCACTTAATTAAAAACTGATCATGTCATCATATGCATTAAGCATCATTCATTTGTTTGAAAACCTGGATATGCATTGAACTAAAATGAGTTTACTCGCTTGTGTTTGATCAATGTTGTGAATGCAGGTCATCTTTTCAAATTCTCAAATTAAAATTTGGAATCCAAACCCTAATTCCCAGAGGGGGTGGATTAAACCCTAAACACGATTTTCAAAATCTATAAAGAATTAGCTTTTTGTTGTTTTAGCAAAGTTGTAGATCATGAAATTTCGAGCATCTTTCGTGTTCAAGGTTTTTCATGAAAACCCCTGGAAGCTTGAGCATTTTGCAAAATAGCCACAGGGTCAGTTCTGTCTTTTCTTCAAGTAGTTGCATGGCGGGGTTGAACTCGACGCTGACACCTGTCCGGCCACCTGTCGACACCACCGTGTGACTCCTGTCCTTGACTCACGTCTTGTCGTGTACGTGGAGACATCGCGGGACCGTTGTCGTCTTCAAAACGGGACACCGTCCACTCTGTCTCCCTTTCCACGCCACGCCACCGCTCTGCTTTGCTCCGCCGAGCGCTCCACCATCATCGACGAGCTCGTTCGAGCTTGTTAGCCACTTCCAATCACTCAATCCTTTGCTTTTGTCTTCGCTTTGACCTTGCGCATTCTCGGAGTGAGTTGGTGAAAGCCGTCGAGCTTGCATTCATCCAGTGTGGTTCCGTCTTCCTCAACTCCGACGAGAGCGCCGTCGCTCTAGTCAGTCCTCGACCGGGCTACACAGGAGCTACATTGTCTTTTTATCTTGTGTTTCTTGCTCCTTGTTCATCTCTGATTCTTGTCGGCTTATCCGTTTTGCAAATGGGGGACCATAGCTCCGGGAACATCTTCGTTGCCGCTCGGTTCTTCGTCTCCGCCGGCACGTTCTCCATCGACAGTCGTCTCTGCTTCATCTCCGGCCACGTTTGCTAGCGCTTCGTGACCAGGGTGAGCTCCTCGACCTCTCCGCCCTACTCGTTTGTCCTTGAATCGAGCTTTCGAGCTCCGTCCTCGAGCACCGCCGCTGTTCTTATTCGGCGCGGCGGTGTGTTCATCGTCTAGTCGTTGTAGTTGATCTTTTTGTGATCCAAGTCTTGCGCTAGCTTCGACTAGCCGTCCTGAGTCTGTTTCGAGGGGTAGTTGCCCTCGAGCACGTGCGTGTTTTCTCCGGCGCACGTCGCACAGATCCCCACCGACCATTATGGCCGTCGATGAGGATGTTGCGTTTAGCTCTGAGTTCGTTTCGTGCGCGCTTCGCGTTGTTTGGGGGCCGCTTAGCTTGCTAGAGTTGTTAGTTGAGCTGATCGAGGTCTGACCGAGGCTTGTTTTTCTCTGGCGTATGTGCGGTTGAGCTCGGGTCGCCGCCATTACCGTCGACGAAGTCTCCTGGGTAGGTTTTAGCCTCGTTTCTGTTGAGCGTTTTGCTCGTAGTTATTCTTTGAGTCGTTATCGAGGCCTAGCTTCTTCGATCGAGGTCTGTGCTCGACGGTGCACGATCGGTCGAGCTCCGGGCGACCGCCATGGCCGTCGATGAGGTGTCTCTGAGGGTTTGTTTCGGTCGTGGCGCACCTCGTTGGGTTCGGCTCGGCGAGCCGAAGCAGGTTCGAGGGGTAGCCGTTCGGTTTGGTCACCGATGGCGACGCGCCGCCGTGTTTTGTGGTCGTCGGCGCCGCCGCGAGCGTCTGTGCCACTGACGGGCGGGTCTCAGCCGTTAGTGGGTTTGTGCAGGGTTTTTCCTGTTTCCTGTAGTTCAGTATGTTTTTCATCTTGTAAAAATGTCCAAGATAGTTATAAAATGTTTAGAAACCCTAATAACTTTAGGTTTTGAGTGATTTTGGATTATTTGACACAAATGGTCATTGTCCAGTGACAAACACAAGTTGGACATGCTTGATGTAATGTTGTTTGCTCAGTTCTTTTGGATGTAATTATGAATTTAGATAATCAAGATAAATAGGGTTTAATTAATTTGCTTTATAACCTAGTGTTGCTTTCCTTCATGAAGGGAAGTGGTACTCAAGGTGTAATCTGTTTTAATCTTCTCTTAAGAACATGTTTGTTTGAGTTGAGCATCATGTTTACTATTCAAGCATCATCTAAAACATGTCATTATATCGTGTAGATTGTTTGTTGGTTGGGTTGGATACCTCCAGTGAAGAGGTTTTCTCTATTTAATCTGAGCTCGAGTTCGTTTATCCCTCCAACCAAGGCAAGCCCTGGTGCATTCAAACACTTCCTTGTATTTAAAATGATTGCTTTAAATACACTTATGTTTATACTATTGCATTACGATACTTTATTAAATTCCTACTTGATGCATAACTTTATCCTTGTACTATTTGTACCTTTAACCTAGTCACTTGTTTAAAGATGCAAAGTTTTCGCAAAAATGCTTAGCATGCTTAGAACTTTTATAGTAGGTGATTTCCGGTCACCTACGCATAGCGTATTGCTTCAGCAAATGGTTATGTTTTTCTGAGAAGGGAATGTTGTTGTTGGAAGTAATAATCTGAGACCGGGCGGACACGGTGTTGGAGAGCCATCAGCGGTGTCTGGTGAGCGGGTTCTTTCCGCCTGTGTCGATTAGGAACCGTCCGTTGTAGACGTCCAAGGGTTGTGACTTTGGAGTACTTATCACATACTCCGGGAAGCTAGACTCTGGCTATTCTCGTCTGAAGAACGGTTAACCCGCACTGGGAGTGGAGAGATGGCGAGAGTAGTGTGTACCCTCCAAGTTAGTGAACTGGATGGAGGTGTACTGTGCTCTCGGGTGGCGGAACCCCGGTCTTGGCGAGAGGATCCAGGGAAAGGTAGTCATATGCGTGCTTTAAGCGGTTGTATATGTCGTGTGATAGGGAAGCCCCAGCTGGGATAAACCGATTCGAATTGTCGTGTTCCTCGGAAATGGAAACATGACCCTATCCTCTACCGCGTAGTAATACACTTAAACTGGATACTTGTTGGATCCCGTTTGGAAGGTTATTACCTTGTTATCGATCATACATCTAGATCGGTACTTGATTAATCTCATGGATAACATAAATGAATTTCAATTCTTTTATAAATGCCCATTTATGCAAAATACTTGATTCTTACAAACCACACCTTGAATCCTATGACTTGCATATTGTTTTGTCCACCAAATACTTTTCTTTGTCGGATAAGTCTTTTTGAGTACTCCCGTACTCAGGGTTTGTTAACCCCTGTTGCAGATGAGGATCTCAACCTGGTTTGTGTGGCTTCTTGCTGCATGACCGTGGTCAGTGTAGGTGAAGATGAAGAATAAACTGTCCTTGCTTGACTCTTGGGCAAGAGTGCCTCAGTTGTTTGTTCATACTCTCTCAACAGCTTGGTGTGTTTTAACATATGACACTTAAGTTATGTTTCAAAACTTATGGTTTGTAATATGACTTTAAAGTTCCGCTACTTTGATGTAATATAAAAAATTCGTATTACTTCTGTAATGATTGTAATGAGGTGATCCTGTTCGGAAAGAGGTGGATGACCCACTGCAAAGTGGCGACACCTGACGGACTAATTAAGGTTTGAATCATCTGTTGGGATTAAGTTGGTTAATCCTGACAACTGAGCCCTATCTTAAGAGGTTCTGTCACACACACCGCCGGTAATCACCCCACCGCGTCGCACTGCCACTTTGCTCCGCCACCGCACGCCGTCGGCTCGCTAAATGGTCGCGCTGGCTCTACCAACCCCACCAATCGATGCGCGATGTCACCCTGAGTCCAGCGCATCCAACCTCACCGCCGGCAAGCTCGCCGTCGGCGAGAACGCGCCGGTCAGCGTCGGTGCTCTGCCCTGACTCGTTGGCAAGTGGGCCAGCGTTGACCGCGGGCCCCACCTGCCAGTTCGGCCTCCCGCATTGTCTGGGCCGAGCCCAACACTGTTCACCATGGGCCGAATGCTGAGATGCATTTCCTTTTTCTATTTTCAGTAAATCGGTTAATGCTTGTTTATTTTGTATCTAGAGTTTGGTAAATCCTAAAATGGTGAAATAAATTTTGCTAGACTCTATAAATGATGATATTTCTGTTAAAAATATAAAAGTAATTTTTGGAGAATGTCTTCAGTACTAATGTTTAAATAATCTTTTTCTGCATTTATCAAAGTTAATTGTGTTCCTGCATGTAATGATCAAATAAAAATATGAGGTTTTTATGCTAGCTCTTTTATCCTATGTAAAAGCTAGGAAAAATATAAAATGCCATGTTTTGTGTAAGTTTTATTTATCAGCTATTAAAATGTGTTTGTGCTGTTTTTTTAGAATAATTCCTGTGGTAAATCTGTGCTTGTATAAATCATGAAACTTTTTGAGTAGCCTCTGTATATTATTCTCTGTGTAGGAAAAATATAACATATGGTATGTTGTATGGCAGAAAAGATACTTGTAGTTCAAGTGTCCTTTTCTAGGGTTTTCTTAAGAAATTCTTATAGAGATTAATCTGGTAGTGTTGATCATGGAACTTTCTTGATAAATATGTTGTTAAGCTAAGAACCTGTTAAAAATAAGTTATAGCATGTTTCACCCTGTTAGCTAGTAGCTCTAGTTCAAAGTGTTTTTTCTGCCTTTAATTTCATCTTTTTGTACCTGCTAGCTGGTAGCTTTGCTTTAAGTGAAATTTCTGCAGTAGCATCTGGTAGGCTTGTTCTGTTCCCTGTATTTTTTGTAGATTTGTCTGAGCAGTTTTTAATATACTTGCTGTGTAAAGTGGAACTAGAGTAAATATTTAAGATAATTCCAAAAGTAATCTTTGAGTGTTTAATTCTTGTTCAAGCATCATCCCTGCACCATAAGTACTTATAAGCATCGCAAACATACAGGATCAGTAGAGGAACCTCAGGAGCAACTTCCAGAGGAAGGAGTCCAGGAGGTGCAGGATCTGAACGAGGAGCACCACAGGCTCGACACTAACCTCCCCGAGTGCCCTAACCACCAGCCCTCCACCTTCACTCAAGGCAAACCCCGGAGCATCTTTAAGCCTCCCAGTATTTACAATTAATCTACTTTAGTATTTTATACTGTGATGCATTAGGTGATAGGATTTGACTGAATCCTAATTGCTGCATTACCTTCCCTGATTATTGTTTTACCTACCTTGTTAACCTATAAATAAAAGTAAAAGCGACTGCTTAGCCTGCTTAGAATAAATGATTACATTTATATTTATGTTCGTATTATCCCATGGGGATAGTACCGATCACGGTTGGCTATATTTGCTATCGTGGAAAGAACCAATGGTAGTAATGAAATGCGGTCAACTGCAAGGCAGGGGCACCAAGTGGTTTAGACTTGGGGGCAGTCCGTCCGTTGGATCGTGTAGGTTTGTATACGATGGTGGCCCTCTTACATCTTTGAATGCACCCTTTCACATAGGGGTCGTTGCGAGTATCGACCCCGAAGCCGAGTAAACACTGTCCGGGCCGACCCTCAGTCTACTTTTGGCTCCCTCTAGTTTGGAGATACGACCTGTCCCGTGGTGGCTAACTGATTTCTCCAATTGGGTGGATTACGCTGAGGTCGCGACGTACTACCTAGATAGTGTTGAGCGGTAACCCAATGCATGAATCCGACGGGGAAAGTGTGGGCGTGTGTTAAAAGGTAATCTTGCCAGCTGGTTGTATATCGATTTGAGTCACCGCCTCCCACCAGATACTGGGGGATTATGCTGAGCTTCACCACGGTACAACTCCATGTGACATCGTAATGGTTCTACTAAAATATTGATGAAGGAATTGGATATATTATTATATTGATTGCTTAGATCAAGTGTGTGCTCTAGTACATGTGCAAACTTAGAGATAATGATAGGATGGAAAATGACTGCTCTCTAATCTTTAAGTTTCATATTGTTCGTGTTTCCGCCAAAGCAAAGTTTATCTAGATCCACATAAAAAGTCATGCATACCCTTGGAGTCTTTATTTTCAGTTAGACGGGTAAGTCTAGCTGAGTACATTCCCGTACTCAGGGTTTATCCCGTTTGTTGCAGATGGTCAAATATACTTTGACTATTGTAAGCACTGTCTCTATCCTGTCGAAGGAGAAGAGGAGTAGGCTGTGGGAAAGGTCTTCTACGAGCTCATCTTTTGCTGTTGTTGGACATGTCCTCGTTGGCACCCCTATCTTTTAAATGGTATTAGCCTGGAGTAAGACTTTGGGTTAGAATTTCAAAATAATGTTTTATTTGGCCACATGTGTTGTGGCATGAGTACTACTTTTATTTGGAGCAAAGTTTTGTAATAACTTTATTTCGTACTTCAAGTATTTTCGTTTAATTGTTGGTTCGTTCGAATGTGCATATCTGAGTTTTCGCGATCTGGGTTGGATATATGATTGTTAGAAATCCTTTGAGATTTCCGGACTACATGGATTTAATGGGCTCAAGTGCGTTAAGTGGCAGTTAAATCGACTACTTTGGTACTTGATCTCTTATAATTTGGACGGTTCTGCCACAACGCTCGTCGACGTGGGTGGCGACAGCAATAACGCCGAGCGACGCTGCTTCCCCATCATCATTGATGTGGCCGTCCCATCTCCATCGACGTGGGTGTTGACGACAACACTAGCGGAGGCAGTGACCGCGGCGAGGTGGGTTTCATTATGAGATTTTCTATAGTCCAATCCGTCCCCTCTCTTTCCCTTTCCAAACTCTCATCGAATCGATTCCCAATTCTCATTCTCAATTCTGCGGTTTTGTCGTCCGTCTTTTCCTTCCGGGTTCTGATTGATTGATTAGGAGTCTCTGCATTAACCTGATTGATTGATTAGGCATTGCGGGAGTTTTCTCGGCTTGGGATACAATTGCAGGAGTTTTCTGTGGGTTGGGGTTTTCAATATTTAATAAACTTTCCCATCTGGTCCGTTCTTCAATGCCTTCATTAGAGCTCCTTTGAATCACTAATTAGGGTTGCAATGTAATAGTTGGAGTGGACCATGCAACACTTCTACGATCTCCTGCTCCTGCTGGCCTCATTCGTCCCGCCCGCGCTAGCCTAGAAGGCGCTCCCACCATACTTGGTGGAGGGGCTGGCCTAGACACGGATCGTCCTAGCGTACGACATCTTCCTCACGGTCGCTATCACCACCTTCTCGGTCAGTCTTCGGCACCTCCAATAGGTGCTTGCCAACACTGGTGGAGCCAAGGGGGGGGGGGCTGGCAGGGGGCATGACCCCCCCCCCCCCGGCCCGCGCCAGCCTAGAAGGCACTCCCACCGGACTTGGTGGAGGGGCTGGCCTAGACACGGATCGTCCTAGCGTACGACATCTTCCTCACGGTCGTTGTCACCACCTTCTCGGTCAGAGTCTTCGACACCTCCAATAGGTGCTTGCCGACACGGGTGCAGGGGCCATGCCCCCCTAACATTTTACAACAAAAGAAATTAGTAGTATAATTTTATATTTATTTTAAGTATGATATTATATAACATTCCTGTCATATATACTTATTAATATCTTTTAGATAATTAAAATTATACAAAACACAGCTAGATTATACAAATATCGAAACAAAAAAAATCGAATTGACATCTAAGATTTACAAAGTCACTTTAATTGTCTCATTGTTAATGGACTTGTCATTTACCACTAAAAAATAACGCTTAGATTTTAGGATAGATATAAGAAATCCTGACAATCACAAGAATGATCCTAACAAGTTAATCTACACTTAGTTTTTATATGTTGATTTTTTTATCGGTCCCCTGAGTATAATTTCTGGCTCCGCCACTACTTGCCGACCCTCCTCCGGATGCGCTCGTCACCATCCTCGCAGAGGTGTTGGCGGCCGTCTACATGATGCTATGATGACTCATCGTGGTCGGCGCGTGTTTCACAGTGATACTTCTGGCCGCCCACTGTTCGCCTGTCGCCGCCAACCACCGTTAGATCACAGATCATAGTGTTTAGTAGTATAGTACTATGTACATACACCACGAGGCTTGCTGAGTTCCTATACATATTAGTGAACTGGTAGTTCGTATACGTACATACATACATACAATATGCATGTAGTTGTTTATATATATATACACTAGTACTCTAACAAGTTAATCTACACTTAGTATAAATCCTTGCCAGGCTGCGGTAGGGGAGAGTCTAAATGGGATTGACTAAATGGGATGCATGAGGTCTCCCATGGGCCATGGCATAGTCGGAACTCGGAAGCTACACGCTTGGCCCACTTAGCTTGTATATTAGTATATTTGCCCATGTTAATACTATAGTTTTTTTTAGAAAAAATATTTTAGAAAAACAATCAATTTATTTTGGCAGAGTTTAACTTTTTACACAATAGTTTAACAAATATCGTTGCATTTAACAAGACATAGTTACATTCTCACCCTCTCCCTTCATTTTAACTGCTCGTGGGTCCTATCTTACCCTCTCCCTTCTTCCCCACCGCTCCCCTATCCTTCCCGTTCGCGTCGAAGCTCCTGCTCGCCCCGGACGCGGAGCTCGTGCTCGCCCCTGCGCCACGGCAGACGAAGCTCCCGCGCGCCCTCGCGCAGTGGCCGGCGGGGCTCCCGCTCGCGCCCGTGCCCCGGCCGGCGGAGCTCGTGCGCGCGCCCGCGCCCCGGCCGGCGGAGCTCCGGCTCGGCTTCGCGCTCTCAACGGCTGAGCCCGTGGTGGAGCTCCCGCTCGCGCCCCGGTCGGCGGAGCTCCTACTCGCCCGCTGCGGCCTCGCCCGCTGAGCTCAAATATCCAACAAGGCTAAAGAATTCATAAATACAGAAAACTCAAATTTTAAGCAACGTATTTAGAAGGAACAGATCTTGACTCCTGAGCAAACAAACAAGATATCGGTCAGTGGTTACACCATATGAATCCTAGGTAACACATGTTTTCATACTCCACAGGATTAGAATTCATATTCCTTCTCCTCACTTTTCTATCTTCCCTATGTATTTTTAATAATTCTATTATCAGGAAATAAGCTATTGACATGTAGAAAAAAAAATCCTATTATAATTCTAAATAATGAAAATTAATAAGCTACTTACCCCTTGTACATTATCGTCTCATTAAATGGAAAAGCATGCCGCGACCCAATAGAAACATACTGATGCTCAGGGTGGGCAATGGTTGCCTCATTGCAAACCACAACGATCTTTGCAATCATCAGGAAATTTTCATCCATGCTCAAGCTTGACAAGTTATGTAGTTCACCTGCAGCAGGCCAACGGCACTGGCAATGGTTGGATCATCAGTTATTCCATGACGTAGTTCACCTGCAGCAGGCCAACAGCGAATGCAAATCAAATCTCAGTGGATGGATCATCACCTAGCTTTCACAATCACGTGCCACGTAAATGCAAATCTTGTACAAGTAAATGCAAATGGGCGAAACATTTTGGACGGCAGCCTAATACCTCCTCCGGTGCCACGCCGGCGTCTTCCAGGCTCCCCTGATGCACGCCGCCGCGGCACGTACGGCCGTCGAGCCTCGGGTGGTGAGCGTCGCAGCTCCACCGCGCGCCGCATTGCGTACTCGAGGCTCAACCAAAGCATCATCCATCCTCGTCATCAGCTTGCAGCGTGGCACGAGCTGCACGACAAACGACGAACAGTAGCAGCGAGCACAGACGCACGCGCGCGTTCCCTAGCGCGGCGGCGAGCGCGCACGTGTACCAGGCCTTCGCTCACAACGAAACCGTCGAGGGCCCTATCCAACGGCCGGGACGCCGCGCCGGGGTCTTCATTCCGCCGCGACAGCGCCCGCAGGGCTGCGAACCCGCCGAGGCAGACGGGCACGGCGGCGGCCTCCGCGCCACCGGCGACCATGTCGTCCGAACGGGCGATTTTGTCGATCTTACGTCCTGCGGCAGCTCTTCGTCACCCGTGGCAGCCGGGGAGACGCAGCCGGGGAGACTGGACGGGGCGGAGGCTAGTCGCAGCCTGGGATTAGCCGGCGAGGGCGGAGATTCGAGCATTTAGAACTTTGGTGGTGGGAAGGTGGGAGAGTAAGACCGATTTCTAATTTTAAATTTTTAATCTTAACCGTTGAATGCATGGTAGTGAGCTGTTGATTTTGAAAGAAAGAATTGACCTAGATAAGTTTTTAATTATAGGAGAGAGGAGAAAAAGTTTATAAATAATAATAATAATAATAATAATAATAATAATAATTGTGTACCGAGCGCCACCGAACTTGCCAGCGCTAATCTTCAAGTTTTGGGATGCGCATCACGAACATCTACCTCATGTAGTCCTATATACAAGGTCAGGGGATGCAGTTTCTCGACACTTGGCGATGTGGCATATTTATATTAGACAAAAAAAAAGGAGCGCTGTCCGGACCGCCACACGGCCCAACATCTCGTAGGCTCAGCCCACACAGGGAAAGGCAGATTGCAAAGCGCCTGAAGCGGCATACAGATCGTAGTCCTCGTCAGTCAAAGAACAGATGGCAAGGCAACTGAAGGCCAGCGCCCAGCGACAGCAGGCAGGATGCTCGGCCGCGGCCGCGGCCGCGGCCGCCGTGTTCCTTGCCTCCTTCCTGGTGGCCGGTGGGCACGGTCTCCGCGGCCGACGTTCCCGCCCCAGCGCCCACGTCCGGCGCCACGGCAGCCGCGCCTGTCGCCGCGGTGCGCGGTACGCGGTTTTCGTCTGGCCGGCCGCGCTGGCGGGAAGAAGGGAGAGGGAGATACGCGGCGCATGTGCTTTGCGTGCATCGGTGCAAGGCCGCCGCCGCACGTTCAAGATGTTCGCGTCCACATGCTCTTCGTTCATGATGACACAGTACGTACCGATAAAATGATTTATTGGCGCCGGATTCGTTTGTACAGTACTACAGTGATAATGTGTTTACGGTGGTGATGCTAAATACCTGCCACGTACTACTACTTCCGTTGCATATGCATATATACCTGGAATCCAGCAGTACTTTTTTTTTATGAGCGATTCGCAAAATCAAGCGTGGTGGTCCCAAAACAAAAGCACGCGAGGCTCTATGACCGATCAATTATTGATGCACATGATTTGACAGCAAGGACCGATCGATTGGAATGCAACCGATCAAGCGTGCGATGTGATGTGTTCGCCGCAAAAAATAAATAAATAATAAAGCGTGCGATGTGCCCTCCGTCTCTAAAAAAAATGTAACTGTGGGAATCGTACCCGTCAATGTTATTTATGTTTGATCAGCTTTATATTAAATACTATTAACAGTTATGTCTCTAAATAATTTTATTATAAAAATATATTCTATAACTAATCTAATGATACTAGTTATATATCACAATGTTAGTATTTTTTTATATAAATTTAGTTAAACTTCAAACTGTTTGACTTCTCAAAAACGAAAATTACATTATTTTGAGGACGGAGATGGAGATAGTACATGCATTTTGCTGACCGCCTGCACGCCGCACCCACGACGCGGCAAGTGGTTCCTGAATTACTGTAATCCTGTCCTGCTCCCTGTCCTAAAATAGAGGTTATTACGTATAAGAGATGTGAGTCAAACTTTTTTAATACTGATTAAATATATATAATATTTATATTTTTGAATTTATATTTTTGAATAAATTTATTATAAAAATATATTGTTCAACGATCTATCTAATAATATTAATTATGTATAATAATAATATTTTTTTTCTTTTTTAATATAATTAGTTAAAGTTAAAATATACTAATTTCAGAGGACGTGAAACTATGAAAGCAATTTATATTTTAAGACATCTATATTATAATTAAAAAAAAAATTTAGAGTAGGAAGCCTGATCTCACCTCCTAACCCCCACGATCACCCTCCAACCCGGTCTCGCGAAAAAAAATGCCGACACCACCAATCCATCCCCTCAATCACGCTCTATCCCCCGGGATCCCGCTCCCTCACGCGCACGCGGGCGCCCACGCCGCCGTCTCCTCGCCTCGGTCCACGCCCACGCTGCCCCCTCGCCTAGGGCACCACTCACCCACGCATCCCCTGCCGCGAAGCCGCTCGTCACACTGGCGTCGTCGAGCTCGCTGCCGCCCCACACCCTCTCCCTACGCTTCACACCAATGGCAGATCAAGCAAGGGAGCAGGTGTTCGCCTTCAACGGATCCCGCCTCCTCCTCTCCCTCCCAGTCGCGAAACCGCACCGCCGCGCAAGGCCATGCCGAGAAGGCCCTTGCTGTTCGCGCCCGCGCCCGCGCCGTCGTCCTCGCTCCGCCCTGATCCGCGGTCGACATCCCGCATCTGGATCGGGATGAGCGCGGGCGGGTCGAATGCAGGTATGGCAGGCGTACGACGTTGGACAACGGGAGGATGCGAGCCCAATGGAGGTTCCACTATGAACCCTAAAGCCACCCGATTTGATCTAACATATTTGGTTTTGGTTTGGATTTGTGGCTATACTAGCTGTAGATTGGTAACCTGACCATGAATTAATGCGACTCGAAGTCATCTTTGCACAATTGATAGTCAATAAATGAATACAAATTTTTAGTCACATTTAGGATCCTGTTTTTTTATGTGGAATTGGGGATTTGGGGACTGTTATCGCTCTAAAGTTGTGGCACATTGCAAAAATTGGGCGAAGGAATTTGGTTTTTGTTTTCTTAGAGGAATTCGGTTTTTTGCCATCGTCCAGGAATCCAATGCCCAATGGTATGTGCACAGATCCATTCTCCAACTATTTAGCCAGAACACTGGTTGCAAGACCCTTGTTTTGTATGGTCAGAAGCTCGTGCTCTTAATCTCAATCTGCGTTCACGTGTTCATTGACGTCTCACATGCATGAGATTGCAATTGCAGGTTGTACTACCTAAACAAAATTCCAAGAGTCTTCAAATAACATCGTGATATGTTTAAATTTTTTGTATCTCCTAAGAATAAAGTTGCTTGCATTAGACTGTTTGCAACAAGAATAATCTTGATCCCTTACCTTTGCATTAGACATCGTGATATGTTTAAAATTTTTGTATCTCCTAAGAATAAAGTTGTTTCCTGTTCTAAATTTTTTGCCATACTATTTTTTATTTGCCATACTATATGTTACCTTTCAACATGCTACTTCTTGCTCAAGAACAGGCTGCTCGCCTACTAGAAGCCCAAGAAAATGTGCATGATGAAGATGATCAAATTCTTCTTTTTTGCAAAGGAGCAGATAGGTAGGATTTGTACCATTTTTTAAAATTTGGTGATGCTCTTGGAATTTGTTTTTTGCTAAGCCTGTACATCAAGCCATCTGTATTCAGATTTTGATATTTTGTTATTATCTCAAAAATGGTAAGAAGCAAATTTTACATCTGATTACTTGGTCCTGTCAACATGCTTGGCCTGTTTGTTCTATCATTTCAATGCCACCACTTTTTGGGCTCCAGCTTAACTATCCTCTCTGTTCTCAGGTGCAATCAAGTCGCTGCTGATAGCTGGAAATTGCAGGATGGAGGATAGGGGCTTAAAAATCATCATGGGCAAGTGGTACTGCATCTAGCTGCAGGTTACAGCTCTTCCAGTTGCCTGTCGAGTGTCCTCCTTGATGCCTCCTCCTTGATACAGTCATGCGCCCATTTTAATGCTGCTGCTGCTTTTGCATCTGTGTGCTTGCTGGCAGATTGACCCGAGGCATCGGTATGGGCACAATTTACACATCTATTACGATGTCTGGTCCAAGAGCGAGAGCACGGAGCCCTTCTTTTATTGGTAAGTGAACCTGAATTCACTTGTTGCTACTACTCCATTTAAATTTGTCAGCGTGGAAATATGTTACCGCTATGTTTAACAGATACTAGCCTGAATATATTATTGGATGACCAGCTGATCCATGCTCTTCTGTTTCTTGCTATGAATTGCAGAAAGAAAGACAAGAGTATGAAGTAGTGGTGGAGAGGGGAAAACTTGTGTATAAGAAAAATGGAGCTGTTGTGCATACTTCGGATGATTCCAAGTGGATTTTCGTCCTCAGCACTACCAAAGAACTCTATGTTGGACAGGTAAACACAAATTTCGGTTAACCAGATTGCAATTTGTATTTGTTGCTACACGCCGACGAATGCAATTTACCGTGTTTGTTCTTGTCGACATAAAAATAAATTGCTTCTTGCATTAGTTCTGAAGTTCTTGCTCTGGGTGACTATGAGCAGAAGAAGAAAGGATCATTTCAGCACTCGAGTTTCTTAGCTGGCGGAGCCATAACATCTGCCGGAAGATTGGTCGTCAAAGAAGGAATCCTCAAGGTATGTTCATACTCCAGGGCTCCAGGCAATGCAATCATACGGAAAAACAAAATCTTTGTATGGCATATATATGATGGAAAATGGCGCTGCCCATTCAGGAAAGTAACCGACGGCGTTGCTTGCATTTCTTCAGGCTATATGGCCGTACAGTGCTCACTACCTTCCAACTGAAGACAACTTCAAAGAGTTACCTTAAGGAGAACGGTGTCGACCTCACCCATGTCAAGGTAAATGTAAGCAAATATCACACTGCTCTGCGTGCCACTCAACATATGGGTGTTTGTTTCTTCATGAGTTAAATCACTGCAAGACTTAGAACTGACATATGGGTATTACTGTTATGCGCTCGTTCAGAAATGCCCACTCCCACTCGACAAAGACGACGAGTACCCCTTGCTGAGCAAACCTGAGGCTCAGGCCAACGCCGCTGACTCGAACGGCGCTGACGGAGCAGAACACAACACGGCCTCTGCCGCCATGGATGAGCACACGAGCGACTCCGACCCAGCCGTCGGCGACGTTCACCAGGCAACCGGCGACGGGAACATGAGTGAAGCAGAGGATGACACCGACACCCACGCTCACACCGACATCGACACCGAAGAGGAGGCGCAGCAGCACGAGCTGCCGCTGCCACAGTCGAGTGCTGGTGCTGGTGCTGCTGAGCTTGGCAAGAACCACTTGACGTGCCGGTGGTCGACGGGCACGGGCCCTCGCATCCGGTGCGTCCGGGACTACCCAGAGGACCTTCAGTCCAGGGCGCTGGAGCACGTCAACCTCTCGCCGAGGCTCACCGGCTCGCCGTCGAGGAAGAGGGACCCGGTTCCTTCGCCGCGCCCCAGCCCGGCGATGATCCTGTCTCCGAGGCTCGCTTCCGTGGGATTCCAGCCCCAGACCACGGTGTCGCTCACGCTGCCTGACTTCAAGAGGAGCAGGTTGCAGTGAGCAACTCTGTTCTTGTTTCATTCACTAGGCGATCAGAAGAATAATTAAACTGGCGAGGCTGTTTACTGACATGCCAGTGATCTTTTTTGCTGCTAGGTTAATTAGTAGATTATTACTTCATTTTTTCCCTTTTTTCTGCTCATTGCTTTATTGATGGTGGTTGTAGATACCATTTGTGATTCTTTTGTTAGAATGTATGTATAATGTATGCAAAGAGTGCATGTACATTGCTTAAGATTAAAAGGAAAACAAAAAGGGCAATTTTGTTTACAGGAATGCGTTGTGTTGTTGCCATGAACAATAGGTTACCTGTTCATAAACTTTTTTTGTTTCTTTAGGAAACGATTCTTATTTGCAGGCTTTTCCCTAAGAACAGGAGCATTGCTATGTCATTTAAGTGCCTCCCCGATGCAACAATCAACATGGTGGCTAATTTTCATGCGACGTGGAGTGGTGATTTCGCAGGTGCAGAAGTGAACGGTGGAGAACATCTTGATACAAAGTGACTGCTTAGGACACGTACAACAGTTGTGCTAGCCGTCGTCTCAAGGTTCTTATTTTGCAAATCACCCCTCCGTTCCGAGGAGAGAGAGCGAAGCCGTCCTCACGAGAAGACAGCGTGCTACAGAGAATGAAAATCGCCGTAACATTAGCACGGGCATACTACGTCTTCTGAAGATCTCCAATATATGATTAAGAAGCTAGAGAGAATGTAACTACCTCTTAAATGCAAAAAGGTTTCATCTCTTATGTATAAGCTCAAATACTATTGTGTAAAGAGTGAAACACTGCAAAAATAAATTGGTTATTTTTTAAAGCATTTTCCTGAATAAAACCGTAGCGTTAGCACGGACATTATACTAGTAGGAGTAGTGCATGAGACCATCGTAATTAGTGTTTCATAATAAATTCCGTTTCATAAAAGCAACGCAATTAGTGTTTCATGGTCGTACTTTCTCCTCTCTTTTTTTTTTCCCGTTGGGGGTGCTAAATCATATTCTTTTCCCGCCAATAACGGATTAGAAATGGAAAAGGCCCGGCCCAACCTTCCCAGCAGTCTTCAGTGTCCGTCTCCCATCACCGCGAATCACTCACTACCTTGCAGTGTGCCCCTCTTCCAGTTCCAGGTCCCAGCCCTGTCCAGATCCAGATGGGAGCTCGACCACCGCTGCCCTCCTCCCTGCCCCACGCCGCCCTCCTCTGATCCCGCACTCCCCGAAGTCCCCCCACTGCCGGCGCGATCTCCGCATTCCCCCACTGCCTGTTCGCCCCACCACCCGCTGATGCCGGCCATACAGGCCACTGCGCCGCCCGGAGTCCTGGCGTGAACAGCTGTCCCTGACTCCCTGCAGTGCAGCCTCCACCCGCCTGTTCCCCCGTTCCACCCGCCGCCGCCGCTCATCAAATAGCCCCTCCGCCTGCAGCGCAGAGCCGCCACAGCTGCCGCCGCCGCCGGGAGGGAAGAACCCGACTCAAGTTGCTGCACGTCCAACGTACACGGGTACGGATCGAACGTCCACTTATTGAGTGGCGGATGATGTCAATTGTTTTTTTTTCTATTATTGATCAACAAGTACTCAAGCGCTACAATAATGGGGATTGTAGTAGGAGCAGCTCTTAGAGAATCGAGAAGGGATATAGGTCTCGTCCACTCCTATCTGTCGAGATACTAGAGGTTATAGCGGTTAGATCAAGGTCAGACAATGGCGACCCCTACGTCTTAGAAAACTGGCGGCATGAGCTGCATTCTGGTGCTAAATTGATACAGTAGATACATGCACAAGACAAAAGTTTTTTTTTTTTGAACTGCAGATTGAATTGCGTGTGGTTACATGGAATAGGTCTATAAAGCGTGTTTTTAATCAAGGTAGCAAAATACATGTGAATTCGACTATTACATGTGAATTTGACTGTTTAGTACCTTTAAATGTAAAAAGAATATGGGTATTGATATTCGACGGCACACTTTGTGGATTGCTCTGGTTCAGGTAGGAGTAGATAGGAACTCTCATGTTTGTCAATTGTTAAATTTGTTGTTCTTATATATGCTTTGCATATACCATTCAGGTTTAATCAAGGTAATCTCTGACTTCGTTCATAACCGATCTATTGCAGTGGGATATACTACATTGGCCTGCTTGGACAGTACTTCTCTTTTTAATTTGTAAATATCTCTCTCGTTCTTCAGTTATGGCAACTATGGTTGAAGGGTGTGTTGGTCCTAGTGAGCTCCACCTGAAGAAGGAACTTATTGCCTTGAGAAAGGCACGTTTCTTGCGTGATCCGGAAACATGCTCATCCTGGAGGTCCCCGTTAAGCTCAAAATCATTCTTGACAACTTCTGGTGTTATAAATCACAATGGGGTAGGCAGTAGTTTGTCAGAAAAGCACATAGAGCCAGCTGCAGCACCGCCCAAAAGTGAAAAGAAAAGAAAAAACGTTTATCTCTACAATTGGAGACAGCATTCTAACAAATCTAGTGAAAGTGGAGTGAAGTTAGCTGTGGACGATAGACAAGCCTCAGCAGACTGTAGTCTGGAAAGCCCATGTATTTCTAACGGTATGGACTCTAGGAGTGACACATGTCTGGAAGTTCCTGTCAGCATATACAGTGTTCAAGGTTCGAATTCATGCACTCCAGTTAAAAGAACTGTTAGAAGGGTGAGGAGGAGTTCATTCTCAAAGAAAGGAGCTATGAGAAATTCGACCGTTTCAAAATTGCTAGATCTCCATGTGAACTCTGGTGAGCAGTCTGAGGATACTGAGAACTACAACTCAGAGACTCATGAGCACCTTCAGAAAGTAGGGTATTTTTCTCGCTCTACATCACCATTGTTTGCTGCATCAGGGTGTTTTAGCTCAACAAATCCTTCTAAGCTGTTGAGAGTGCCAAAAAGAGAAGGATCTTCCTTCTCTTGTACTCCGGTCTCCACTAGTTCCTATTACAGGTACAAAGGGAGGAATCCTAGTACTGTAGGCTCATGGGATGGAACAACTGCTGCTTCACTTGATGAAAATGGGCTGAACCAACCAGAACTGTTGACAAATCAGAGGTGTGGCATTCCTTGTTATTGGTCGAAAAGGAGTAAACACAAGGGATCTGAAAGGAGTTGTTCTCCTTCACTTTCTGATACACTTAGAAGAAAAGGCAGCAGTCTTTTGTGCGGGAGTCAGACAATGCATGGGAGAAAGAAATCATCAGGCTCCAATAAATATGGATATCATAAAAAATCTTCCCAAGGTGTACCACTGTTGGGTGATAGTAGTCATTTTGCTTATTCATCATTTGATTCAGCTAGCGATGAAGTTTCAACCATCTTTGGAGAAATAGATCTGGAAGCTTTGAGCCGTTTGGATGGCAGAAGGTGGTCAAGCTGTAAAAGCCAGGATGGGATTGCACTATCTGTGAGTGGAGCTGATCATGTAGTTTCAGATCACAGAAGCTTGAGCCAAAAATATCGACCAAGGTCATTTCTTGAAATTGTTGGTCAAAATTTTGTTGTGCAGTCACTTAGTAATGCAATTGCAAGGGAAAGAATAGCTCCAGCATATCTGTTCCATGGGCCTCGTGGGACAGGAAAAACATCTTCTGCAAGAGTACTTTCAGCAGCTTTAAGTTGTACTGCTACTGGAGAGACCAAGCCCTGTGGAGTTTGTACCGAGTGTAGTGACTTTTTCACTGGAAATGGAATTAATCTAATTGAGGTTGATGCTACCAACAGAAAAGGTATAAACAGAGTAAGGCACTTGATTGAAAATATACCTGCATCTGCATCTTCTTCACGGTACAAAGTATTTGTCGTCGATGAATGCCATATGGTATCTTCTAAAGTCTGGTCGGCATTTATGAAATTTCTTGATGAACCATTACCTCGTGTTGTCTTCATATTTATAACAATAGACCCTGATAACCTTCCCCGTTCTGTCATATCACGTTGTCAAAAGTTCATGTTCTCCAAGATCAAGGACATTGACATAGTATGCCGGCTGAGGAAAATTGCTATGAAGGAAAACCTTGATGTTGAATTGGCTGCTCTAGATTTAATAGCACTAAACTCAGATGGATCATTGAGAGATGCAGAGACAATGTTAGATCAGTTGTGTTTACTAGGGAAGAAGATAACACCGTCACTTGTAAATGATCTGGTAAGTTATTTTTCAGATTGTTGGATACTTTTTAAACTGTGAAAAATTCTCTATTCTGTTGCTTCAATGATGTATTATTGGAACTTGCACATGTCTAAATGGATTATGCTCATCATGAAGTATGAAGACATAAACACACTGATTACCATATGTTATGTAGATATATGCAAAATAGGTTTTCTTTTCATTCAATGTTCTCTACTCAATGGCTCAATGCCTTGTTTTTCGATTACGGACCCATGAGCTTTCGCTTTCTGCTTTCTCTGGAATGAACATTCACAAACTCTTTGGATTAGATTGTTTGAACTCTCCCGCGCTCCCTTCCTCACTGTACGTTTGTAGTTCCTTCGTTAATGGAAATCAGAACTCTAATAGCCTAATAGGGTGTATGGTTTGAGAAATGAGTTAGTCCATCATCTTCTTACTCTTGACCTTTTTGTTTGGTTTGTGGAATGGAATGGGTTGATCCATCATTAGCTCATTCCTCACAAGCTAATAATTAGTAGTAGTATGATGAATGAAGTCATTCCATCAAATTTGAGGAATGGACTGGACTCACAATGCACCACCTCATCTAGAATGGAGTGATTTCTCAAACCAAACACCCTGAAAGATTTCCTTTATAACTGTAGCAACTTGGAAGTTATAATGGCAATGCCATATTTAGATCAGTCACACAAACTTTAACTATGCTTTACAGGTTGGGGTTGTGTCTGAGGAGAAACTCCTTGACCTATTGGAGATAGCCATGTCATCAGACACTGCTGAAACAGTGAAAAGGTCGAGAGAGCTGATGGATTCTGGTGTTGATCCAATGGCATTAATGTCACAATTAGCTGGGCTCATAATGGACATCATTGCTGGGACCTATAGATTGGCGGACCCTACTTGCGGTGGAGATGGAATCGGTGGTCGAAATAGTGAGTCTTAACTTTCTAATGCAATCTTTCAAAACCCATCTTTTGTGTCGCTGACTCACTGTTCATGCTTTACTTGTAAAGTGTGTTTTTCTTATGCAGCCAGTCATTCAGTATCAACGTGCTTTTTAATATTGTGTGTTAATCTATTTGGAGTTTCCACTCCTTTGTTGAGGAGGCAACAAACTGTACTTAAGATTCTAATGCCTGATAAATGTTTATGAAATCTTTCCTTTTAGAATCAAGATGTTGATTAACAACTTTGTTTGTTCTTATGAAATTGCATTAGTATACTATGAATACAAGTAAATGTGATTATCTGACAAAGTAAACTGATACATTCAGCTTCTCTACTATTATCTTGTCTGATTGAAACAGTAAACATATGAAATTCAGATAGTGATATTTGATGTTTTATCACCTTTATAAAGAAATACGAAATGAATTGAGCTGTAATGGCAATGCTTATGCGTATATTAAGAAACTACATTGATAGGATCGTAGTTAATTTTCTTGCTAAGGAGATGATGAATTTTGCAAGGACTTATGTAGAACAAAACAGTTACGTGGGCATACCCACCATTTTAGATAATATTTAATACCTGCTCATGAATCAATGCATGCCTGGATGCCTTAAATGAGCATAATTTAATACACTTTTATTGAGAAGCACAATTGTTTCCACTTGCATCATATTTGTTGGATACTGTGCTCTCTGTTTTACTAGTTTTATTATCTAACATATTTAGTTTTAGGGTCTGATTCATATGGCTTTTAAATGTGTGCACCCCTTGATCATTTCCCACAGTTTGGTTAAATACAGTGTATATTGGTGTGTTGCTCGGTTACTTATATTTCTTCCGTGTAACTGTCAGAAAATGAAATTATCATGGTTTGTTTGAATTACAAGGTTCCATCTCTAAAGAAACAAATTTGTTATGTATTCTTTACAGAATCAGTTGAGTTATTTCAATGGTGCACATCAGTATCGCTCTTATGAATATTGTGCATTTTCCTATCACACAACTACTCAGCCAAAAATGCTAATTTACTTTGTACCTCTTTGCAATATCTTGGTGTGCCAAGAAACAGATGTAAACTTTAACCTGCCAGTATGGATTGTGGATATGTACTTTTTGTGTGGCACCACCACTTGTAATCTATCTTGTCGCTCCAATTGAGATTGCTACAATGGATCTGTGGTCTGTCAATCTGTTGCAATATAGTGCATTTTTTAATGCATTGATCTAAACAGGAAAGATTTATCTGAATTCTGAAGTTCTAACATGTTTGTTGCCTTCTTTAGTAACTGATGCTGAATTGGAAAGATTACAACAAGCGTTGAGGATTCTTTCTGATGCTGAAAAACAGATAAGACTTTCAAGCGAGCGTTCGACATGGTTCACTGCTGCTTTACTCCAGCTTGGTTCTGGTCATAATTCAGAAATAACTCAATCAAGAAGCAGTAGTAAGCAAAGTGCTAAAGCAACCAGCGAAACCATGATGGAAGCAGTGAGAGAATCCTCTGCAAGTAGGACTACATCTCATCATTTATCCACTTTTCCTGATTCAAAGAAAATAGTGGATCTGAAAACAACCAGTGGGCACTCTAGTCCTCAGGGCCTTGCTTCATTGTCCTCCAGGATTAGACCCAATGAAAACATGATTTATGCAGAGTGTAGGTCTGTTGATAGAGCATTATTGGATTCTGCTCAAACACATACTTCTTCTGAGCAAAAGGCTATGAATAGTGGAATCTCAGATAACCTTACCCGAATTTGGAGGAAGTGCATAGAGAACTGCCACTCCAAGACATTGCGGCAGCTTCTCTATGATCATGGGAAACTAGCATCTGTCAAAGAATGTGAAGGTAAGCATATACTGTGTTCTCATTCTTGTCCCTGCTATGTTAATGTTTTGAGGCCTTCTGTTTACAACTTACAAGTTTGCTGTAGTACTTCTGACCACTGGATTAGAGCTGGAGCTACCTGACCATGTCAGGCATCTTTATTCCACTGCATCATTTTAAAACTTTGATGGCCTAAAGCTCGAGTCAGAAACTCAGAATGAGAATTTCTGGATTCCGACTTTACAATATGCGAAAACTAAGGGTAATTTAGCTGCCCCAAAAGCTGAATGCAGTTGCATTACATCTTTTGCTTGCGGTTCCAGTTCCATGACTAAATAAATGCGACCATCAGAGTTGTCAACACTTAAGTTCAGGTTCCAGCTTTTCATTTGTAGCCATTTATCTTCAAAACAGAAATTGCACTATAGCTTGACAAACTGCATTTAGCATTTAGTTGAATCGGTGTATACTGAATACGGAGTCCAAATTAGGTGAAAGGTGCAGAAACACTAACCATATTGTTACACACTAGCCCATGGTAATGTAATTGATAAAATTCGTTCATGTAACTTTTGTTTTATTGAACTAGAACATCTATGTTTCAAACATCTGGCTGGAAAGGAATTCCACCTAATTATTTGTTGATGTATCGAGCTTAGTTGTATGGTTTAAAATAAAGAATTATAAGCCCAGCTTATCAACCATGGTACACTGTTTTTCTCTCACAACAAAACAACCAAAAACAGCTGAAGTTGGCTTATCAGCCGCAGAAACCATCAGCCGAACAGGCTTAAATCAACTTTTGCTTACTGTGTTTTCTTGAAGAAGCCTATATTTTATTGCAACTTTAAGTCTAGGTTCCTTGAAGTCTCCAATTCTTCTAGCTTACGTCCAAATTTGACATACTTAGTCACTGGAAGTGTAAGCAACAATACTGACCCTGTGGCTTGACAGATTCAGCATATTTGATGCGTAATTGTGACTAAACCTGTATGTTGAGCATGGAAATGATGCTTGAAAAGTCTGACGTACAAATAGGAACACATGAAAAATGAGAGACCAACAAGGGAATTTTCTTCCTTTTTCTTGCCACTTATTTGTTCTTTTCTGGTGCACAGCTGTTCATCTGCACAAACTTGATTTTGGTATACTTTATTTCAGGTACCATTGTTGCTTTTATAGCATTTGAGGACAATGATATAAAGTTTCGAGCCCAAAGATTTAATAGCAGCATCATAAATTCAATGGAAACTGTACTGAAGTGCAATGTGGAAGTCAGGATTTGTTTAATGCAAGAATTTCTTGCTGGAGGACTAAAGGATGAGACATACCCGGATGAAACCGCTGAATCTGATGTCCTGAGTTGTTCAACCAACAGTGAACGTCGAAAGGGTGGTCTGAATCTATCAGGTGCTGGTGCAGTGCAGTCAAGCAATGTTCCCATGATCAACTCTGATGAAATGTCAGGAATGCATAGAACAAGAGGGCAGGATGTTTCTGTTGAACAGTTGAAGATATCAGCTCTTGATGAACGAAGGTTAGAGAGTGCATGGCTCCAGGCTGCTGAAAAACCCACGCCTGGTATGTTAAATCAAGCTAGACCCGAGAGAAATCAAATTCTTCCACAAAATGGTGGTCAACATCATGGGAGGTCCTCAATGGCCACCATTGTTCCCTCAAGGCATGTTGACAAGGATCTGTCTAATGAACTGAAAGCCTTAAAGATCAGTGACAGTCATGGTCCCCATAAAGGTCAAAATGTACAGACTGAGAATGGTTATGCCATTTCACCAAGCCTTTTGCATAGAAATAACCATTTGGCAAATTGCGACAATGAGAGTGTGTAAGTAACATAATCTCATGAATCCAGCATTATCTTTTTATCTTGTCTTTAGAAGATTGGCGGTGCTACTAGAAAAAAAGTAAACAACCGCATGTTACCTTGAGAGAATAAAATGTAGCTGCATACAAGTTACAAATGGAGAATTTCTTATTTTCTAGTCAAATTAAATGACTTGGAGGTGGCACTGAAGCACATTTCCTTAGCATTATACATCTCCTTAGCCAGCTTTCACAAAAGTTTCTATGTGTTTCATGGTTAGCAAAAATATGTGCCTTTTTTCCTTTTCAGCTTGTAACACTCACTATTTGCATGCCTAACTTCAGGGTTTCTGAGTCTGGAGCACCTGGTTGCCGTGGGCTCTTCCATGCTGGAAAACTGAAAAAACGAAAAGGAGAAAGGTAAATCTGAAATGCACTCATATGAAGATATTTCTTTAAGCTATCATGTCTTACATTCCATTCGATTCATGTTCTCGATTCAGGGAAAAGGGCAGACACGGTTGAGGTCGTCTTAAGTTGGCAATTGACAATGATAAAGCGAGCATTATGGCCCTGGATTGTAGAGGAACTTTTGAAGAGATGCATGTGCCTCACGAAACTGCCTTGCTTCATTCTTTCTAGAGGATTTATGAAGACCAATTCGTTATAATTTCCATGCATTTAACTCTGCTGCTGAGGGTTCAGCATTTTCAACGCGATGACTCAGCTGAGGGTGCTAAAAGTTGGATACTTCATACCCAACAGAGATGTTGGACATGCGGATTTGAATAAGTCGTTCTGATCCATCTATATGCTTCTTGTACAGACATTTGGATGTGTAACCCCTTGCCGAGTCGCAGGGCTGAGGCATGAGGCGGTTAGCGCAATTAGGAAATACTCTATTGATTAGCGAGTTGATGAGACGCACTTATTTTTCAGCAATTTTTTGTACCGTTTTTTACAGCAGTTGAATTTACTTTACATTTGTTATTGTACCAGATCTTTTTATTAGAACAAAGGAAGACCTTACGTCCATAAGTTGCGACTTTATCAAGTTTGTACAAATAATATTAACTCCTTCGTTTGTGTAGATTTACATTTTGTATCGGTGATTTAAAATCTCTATGTATCGGTGGTTTAAATTCTCTATTCTAGTACTATATATGCTAATACAGATAATTCTCTATCTAATCTACCCTTTTACCTCCAGCAGTCAATTGCATATGCTCAAGTGTTGTTGTGTTGTTGCTTAATATCATAATATGTCATGTTTATCTCAAACAAAACGCAGTGTATACAAACTCACTGCATTACTTTATATATAGAGAGAGCTGTGTAAACAGGTCGATCGATACATGAACCAAAAATCCAAGATGCACACACTCCCAACACACCCAACATGAAAATACTGGTAACAATCACGCAAAAAAAAGCGATGAACTGAACTGATATATGTATGTATCACTCCGATCCGGGTCCGGGCCTCCGGGGGCGGCAACGCGCGGGAGACGCCGCGCGCAGCGGCGACACAGCTCAGCTGAAGAGGTACCCAACGGCGGCCACGGCGAGCGTGCCGACAGCGAGCGCCGGACCAGTCACGGTGGCAGCGGAGGTGCCGGGGCCGGCGGGTCCGGGAGCCGGCGCGTCGGACGCGGTGGCGACGCCGACGAGCGATGAGGCGGCGACGGCGGCAGCCGCGGCCGCGGCGAGGATCCTGAGCCTGAGGGTGGCCGCCATCTCGCTAGCTTAGCTTCTCGGTCGATCGGTGATCGAGAGAGATAGGACGGGAGGCCGGAGAGGAGGAGCAGGAAGCTAGCGAGCTGATGTGGGAAGGGCGGGAAGGAGAGGCCGGGCATATATATAGCTGGGTGGCGGGGCCCCCTTGTTTAGCCTTGGAAACAAGGAAGAATTGTGTTCTTGGCTGGAGTTTCACAGCCTGGCTGGCTGGCTGGCTGGCTGGGCTGTCTTAATTTTAGGATTTGCTATGATTAGCTGGGGGTGATTACTGCGTGGGCGGTATCTGAATGAATGGTCAGTTTTTGTCTGTTCTGCACTTCTGCGTGCAGGGACGAAGCAAGTACGCGTGCGCGCTCCTCGCGAAGGCGCCAACTGTACCGGTGTGTTATCTGTCATTGTCATCATCAGTATCATCGAATGAACGATTCGGCGGCTTTGTTGGTTGATTCAGGCGCCTTGTTGTTCGAGTATCTCAAGGAAAACGTTGGTCGCCAAACGTTGGTTCTGGAGACCATTTGTTTGGTTATTGTTTATGAAATTACGGTACAACTGTACGTAATTTCTTCACTTTTCATATAGTTCAGGTGCCTGGAATTTAAGATGATTTCAGACAACACTAATATATCACCAACTAGCTAATATAAATTAGTTATTAATTTTATATTTTATATTTTATTATTTATCTTTGTGTTATAACATATTAATTTTTATCATTGTTCTCCTATAGAAATAATTGTAATTGTTGAATTGTCTTTGTGTCAACATTTATAAAATTTTGTCAGTTTTGTCTAACATGTTTTTTATTTCTGAAATCGAAAATTACAAACTGTGTTTATATAAATTGCAAGGAACTGAAACTACAATTTTAATATAAAACATTACAATAACTATTGTCTGAAAAGAAACTAAAATTCAGGCATCTAAAATTTAGTAAATCCCTAATTTCTCACGAAATATGGGTCCGCCGAGCCGAAATTAACCGCACGCGCCGGCAGCAGGAATGAATGATGCCGTGGCCCGGCATGCTTCCCCGCTCTGCCTCCTCGTGCTTTCCGCGCGCTGGTTGCCGCCCGACCTCTGCCCCGGCCTCCCCCATCGGCCGTCGTGCTGCCGACGCCGACGTCCACCTGGCCGGGCCCTGGCCCGTGCGCACGTTTCCCCGCGGGCTCGGTCCTCTCTTCGCGGTCGCGCCCCGCCAACAGTTACACGAAGAGTGGCCGGCCGGCCGACCGGCCGTAGCTTGCCTACGTGCTCCATCACGAATTCACGGTTCGTGCCTACATGTCGTAGGTCGTAGCTCGTACTCCCTCTCACCATGGAACCATGCACTGTACTATACTACTCCATCTGTCTCAGTATAATGAACGTTTTAAACCTTACGGGAGTACTAAGGTCAAACTAAATGACTTGCATGTCCTTATAATTTCAATCTCTATATATACAACTAGTGCATTCATGGCCATATAACCGTTCTATTTTTATGTAGTGGACGATAGCAAATGGATGGATGGACAAGTGTTGTATTTGTTCAAGAGTCGGACCCACACTAGGTACCTAAAATGACATGTATTTTGATACTTTTTTTGAACACTTAGACATCCACTATATTGGGACGATTAACGTGCCTCTTTAATTCCCCCAAAAAAAAATTGTGCCGCCACATCACGTATCTTGGGAGTGATGACCTGTTACAACTCAGGACAAACACATGGTATGATATGAAGGACCGGTATTTTTCTCGATGCGCAAAAGATTTGCGCAACATTGTATTAAGAGAATAGTTTGAACAAGCATACAACACGTTTCTATCAAACGTCGAAGGAGATCATCTAACACAGCCGTAACTGGATCATCCTAACAAAAGATCTCTTGTTTCCATATTACATAAAAGAAAATAATCAATACCGACTAGTGGCGGATCCAGAAACGGATCAAGTGGGGGGCTAAATAACATAGGCTATTTTTTTCTTGTTAGACACAATTCACTAAGAACTTGTTTGGTACAGCTTAGCTTTATTAATGAAGTTATTTTTTTACAAAATAGTTTTATGAGCAACTCTCTAAGTAAAGTTGAGCTATTTTTAAAAAAATATTTGGCAAAACAGCTTCACCAATAAATTTATACATGCATATGTAAGAGAGGGGGGAAGAGAGATGAAATAAGCTACTTTTTTAGTTTCATCCCACTTCATGTCTTTGTGAGAGGGGAAAAAACAGCTTCATGGGTGAAGCTTTTTTAAAAAGAGGTGTTTAGTAAAAAAAAAACTCGCAACAACTTCATAAAATTATTGTGAGTTACATCAAACAGGCCCTAATAGATGTAGATAAAATTAATAATTTAATATTGATTCAAAACGCTCAAAATCAAAGATACATAGAATTAAGATAATAAAGATAAAAAAGTACCAAATACAAATAGTCTTCCATCTTTAAGAAATCACATCACTTGAAATCGATTGTTCAACTTATAAATTACTTGATTAAGGATAATATTTGAGTGGTCTTTTTAGAAATTTTGATTGTTCAACTCATAAATTATTTAATTAAGAATAATATTGAAAACCTGTTTAAAAATTTTTCTAGCTCACGTGGGGGGCAGCCCCCGGTGCATCCGCCATTGATACCGACACAACCATGCGGCCTAAGAGGTAGCTTTGCGTCTTTGCGGTTGTCTGGCTGAATCCTTTCCAACACCCAGAAAGAGTGCATCCAGCGACCAGCGCTTTAGCATTAGCCGCAGTCAAATCACTATTGAAAAGCTTATCAAAGGCCTCCAGCTCTCAAGGACTGGTCTTGAGTTTATGTTTACATGGCAACCTGAAAGCTTAGGCCGGAACGATCCAAAGCAGCAAGCACACACTGTTAACCCAAAGATCGATGCACAGAGGCGATCAAATACAGAAACTCGTCTATTATTCACAGATGAAGCAAGCCATGTATTGCTGAACACTGCCAGAACTAGTAGACAAAATGATCCCAATAACGTCGCATTTCAGTCGTCGATCCGCTCGCGAGATGTACATCAGAACGTAATTCATTTTTGAGATCATCAGCTATAGCAATCAGTTAAACGATCGCGCGCGTACGTCAGGATTCCTTGAGCAGGAACACGGCGGAGGCCGAGGATGGCCGCTCCGACTCCGAGGAGTAGTGGCCGGCGGCCCAGTTGCGCCTCCTGTCCGTGCTGGGCCGGGCGCTGCTGGTGCTGCTCCTCATCCGCTCCTTGAAGCCCCGGCACGACTGCATGTGCGAGTGCAGCTCCTGCGGCTTGAACTCCTTCCCGCACTGCCTGCATATCCACGTACGTTGTCAAAAACATGCGTGACGGCGTCAGGCATAATAGTACTGTCTGAGTACGTGTGTGTGTCAACGAAATGCAATGCGTTTTATAGTGTGGAGAAATCTCACGAGCTGCTGCCTGATCTGCTTGTTTACTTGTTATCAGGGTTTTCCTTACCGACCGCTCGCCGGTAACCGTCCAGGGGCGGTTTGGCGGTTACCGACGGTAACCGCCCAAAACGGTCCCAAACCGAACGGTTCGTATTTTAAATTCAAACGGCGTAGTTCAAACGGTTTGGGACCGGTAACCGGCCAATTAGAGCCGGTTACCGTCCGGTTTGGGCGGTTACTGACCCAAACCGCCCCAAACCAAATTTCAATTTTGAAAAAAAAAATCGAAAGTGCTGAAAAAATTCCTAAAAATAGTTCATGATTTATAGAGTCGAATGGTGCAAATTTTTTTCAATTTGGAGTTCGTTTGCTATTTATTTTTACGCGTACAAGTTTAAAAAAAAATAAAAAAGATCATTTTTCTTTTTTTTTCAAACTTGTACACGTCAAAATAAATAGCAAACGAACTCCAATTTGAAAAATTTGTACACCATTCGACTCTATAAATCATGAACTATTTTTAGGAATTTTTTCAGCATTTTCGATTTTTTTTTTCAAACTTGAAATTTGAATTCAAACCGGTACCGAAACCGAACCGGTCCCGGGCGGTTTGCCGGTAACCGGGTAACCGAACGGTATGAAAAACCCTGCTTGTTATACTAATAATTGCAACAAACAGGACGGCACATTTATGTGGGGAAACCGTTCGTCATTCATGCAGCTACCCGGCCTAGGAGGAAAATTCAGACACCAAATTCAGAAACGTAGTAGTCGTTCGACCAGGTGAGCAGGCCTTATTATCGACTGAGACCATGCATGGTTTGGAATTTTGGATCAGTGGGGTTCTAACAGATGCAAGTACGCGAAGCTGTTAGCACGTCAGTTAGTCAGTATCCCTATATATGGTCCTGTCACTGGATGTATATACTCCTACAATAAGACAACCTAAAAAGAATGTAGGAATAAATTTGAATGCTTAAAAATGTACCCTCTTTCGTCTTCTACTCGCATGGAATAACTTACCCTACATTGTACAAGATCCGCGAATGATCTTTGAATCATTGGAAAAGATCTCATCGCAGGTTAACTCGAAATTAAACAAGCACACAAAAAGCCAGAGGTGAATAACGGAAGGAATCCATCGCAGGCAGCAGCGGCACTTACGAGCAACGCGGCAGTGTGGCCGGCTTGTGCGCGTCGTGCTTCTTCTCCCCGTCTCGCTTCCGCTGCTTGTCCTTGCCGCCGCCGCCCTTCCGCGGCCTCGTCGCCTTCCGGCTCACGCTGCCACGCACGCACGCACGTACGCGCTTGCAAAAGTTAGCAAAAACCAAACCAAGCCATCGAGAATTGGATCGTCCAGCCGACCGATCCTTGTGCGCGTGCGCGTGAGCGTGACGTGAATATGCGTTTCGACGACGACTCACCGTAGGCCGCAGCCTTCCATGCCGGGGCAAGTCGGCGTAGGCGGCGGCCAGTCGTCGCCGCCGTCCTGCCGGCGCGCCAGCGGGCGGAGCGCGGCGTCGTCGGCGTCGGCGCGCGCGCACGTCAGCATGTTGTGGAGCGCCCTTGCCACGCGCATCCTCCGCGCCTGCTGCTTCCCCACCGCGCGGGCGTGGCCCCTGACTCCCCTTGCCGCTTCCTCTCCCTGCGGCAGCTTCTCCTTCTCCACCGGCGCGGGCGCCGCAGCCTTGGTGTCCGCCGCCGCGTCTCCTTCGCCGTCGCCGCCGTCCTTCTGCTGCTGCTGCTGCTGCTGTTTTGGCCGCTGGTGGCTCTGTGACCGCGACACCTCGATCTTGATCACCACTTGCTCCTGCTGCTTTATTTGCTCGTCGAGGCCCTGTGGCTTGTCGACCTTGAACGGCAACGTGCTGTGGCGCGCCGACTCACAGCCTCCCGGCGAGTCCTGGTCCGCAGGCGGTGGCGGCTTCGGGGAGCTCTCGTCGGAGTCCGGCGTCAGCTCTACCTCCACGGGGCGGTTGTGATCGTCGTTCCACGGCGTCACGTCTTCCTCTTCCTCCTTGCGTTTCTTCTCGCCTGGTATTCACAGCATTTAGTTACGTCCAATTGTTAACCTCAACGCAGAAATGATAACAAAACCCATTCGGAAAAAAAAGAAAACTAACTAGGCCAGAAACAAATAAAATGGGATGGGAATTCAGGCATGGATGAGTCACCTAAACCTAACGAACAAGTCCTTGTTGGCGCTTGGACGCAGGGAGGAGGTGTTCCCCGGACGTCGCAGCCCTTGAGCACGTACTCGTTGTCGGAGACGGGCGTGATGAGGTCGTCGTCCTTCAGGTCCTGCCACACGTACCCGGCCTTGTACTTCCTGCATATGGTGATGAAGAGTAATAACAGGAGGAGGATTATGTATACTACAAGGAAATTAATAGTCCTCTATCTAGTCTAGAAGAATAATCGACATGGATCAAGAAATTAGTAACATTCAATCAATACAGATCGACACAGCCAGCCAAATAGAGAAATCAATCAACTGGCAACAGGCTAGCTATATCCATAGGAAGGCAACCAGAAATGCTGTACATAATCCGATTCATCGATCGATCATCATAGCATACTACTACGGTACTACCTTTTGTAGGACCAGGAGTAATTGTCCGGCATGTCCTTGCCGCGCAGCTCGGCGAGCCACCTCTTGACATCTGAACCAACGAGACGGCGGTTCATTCGACACGAACGGCAAAGAATAATGAGCGGCATTGATCGGCGATCGCACGTAGTAGATGCAGATGGATCTGAAAATGGAGGAAGAAAAGAACGGCCTACGAAACGCACGTACCGCGGAGGCGGACGCCGCCGGCGCGGTTGAGGTGGTTGACGCGGAAGAGGTGCGGGTGGTCCGTCCGGCCGCCGCGGCTCAGGAAGTAGACCACGTTGATCCGCCTCACCTCGCCCGCGCCTCCTCCTCCTCCTGCTACCCCCTTGTGCGCGTCCATGATGCCCCCCCCCCCCCCCCCCCCTTCACCTCCTCCTTAACGACCTCTCGGTATCGCCGGCCGTCGGCGGCGGCGACAACGAGAAGGACAATCCGATCCCAGGGAACAAGGAGATAGCACCAAAAATCAACAGAACCTGCTGCGTGCCAGCACCTGCGCGGCTGCGCCCGATCTTTGTCCCCCTATTTATTTAAATCGAATGGGGACGGCAGGGGATGGAGATGCAACCGGAATTCTTAATCTCGCAAGAGGGGGCAGAGAGGGAGGCCGGCGCCGCGTGCGTGCGTGCATGAGCCGATGCAGAGATTTTGAGTTCACGGGCGGATCCAAGAGGCAGCGGCGTCGCGTGGCGTGGCTCAAAATATTGGTGAGGGATTGGAGGGCGTGGCTGAATACGATAGACTAGAGAAGGAGGAGGAGGAGGAGAGGGTCCCTGCAGCAGCCTGCAGGGCCCCCTCGATCTCCCTGCCTTGCCTGGCCTGCGCGAAGGTTTGGGAATCTACCGAGGGCTCTGGGGATTATTATATACTTTCCTAAATATCTGTCTCTAAAAAATTCATGTTTTCCCGAACATATGTAAAGAGACGGAGAAAGTATATAATATAATATGACGACGACGACGACGATCGTCTGCGTTTGGAATGGGGCTAATCGCTATTTATACGGCCTGGGTCTGGTGACCGATGGCGATGGGCCGCATGGCCCACCTCGTAGAGATAGAATGGATTCCTCGCCGATCGAGATCCTGGCATTGTCTCTGCAGTGCTCGGTTCCTCTCCGATTTTGATCCTGATACAAGCACAGTGCTACGTGGGACAGGTTATTGCTGGAACGCAAAAAATGGACGTGATGATAGATTGAGATTCACGTGCACGGTAAAACAGTCGAGAGCTTGTAAAAATACCCGCAATTGAAACACAGTGCAGTGCGTGGCCAATCCGCCAATGCAAGGTCAACAAACGGATCTTTTTCTCCTCTACATAGTATGCGAGTTCGTTGCCACAACAAAAACCGTTATCTTGAACAGCTGTTCCTTGACTGAAGCAGCAGTCCAACCTCGAGAACTCCAGCAGCAACGAGTTATACTACCAGTCTAGCAACAAAGGTAGGCACAATCCGGTTAACAATTCTCTCCGAGTCCAGGAACACTCGATGCATGAGCCATATACAAATGCCGTCTCTTTCTGAAACTGAATGGAGCCTCTGGTACGTGCAGACGTGCCACCTACTGTGTGGTGCAGGGCCGACCATGCGCCTGCCATTTGGTTTTAGGGAGTGCGTGCCGGGGGGCCAAAAGAAAAGAAAAATCCTAACTGCCCGCTCGTTGCCGGACAAAGACAGCTCCCTTTTTTTCTCAACCCTTCGCAGCATTTGCTACGGCGCGCAGATCGAGTCGAGGGTGAGGGTAAAATCGGGCCCTTTTGTTAATTAATCATTTGATTTGTTTTAAAATGCTCGCCCGGCTTGACGTAGTGGTTTGTGGGCGTTGGTGATAACGACGGCTGCAGCAGCTTCAAGCAGCATCGCAGCGTCACTTTCCAGGTTCCCAGTGCGAACACGAGAGCCTCGCCCTACCGGTCGCGGGCAAAACCGGCGAACGGCGATCAGTCCCTTACAGCCACTTCACACTGCGTCGCTGCCATCGCCGGGGGACTCGCAGTCCGGCCGGCAGAGGCATTATTGGACGGCAGACAAGCGGCAGCAGCATCGTCTACCAACAGCCGAGAGCTGTTTTCTCTGCGACCAGGAAACATATATATAGACCATTGATCACATCTTGGCATCATGCTCATATACTCGAGACAGGTGTGTGGTGAGCATTCTAGCGGCGCTTATTGGTGTCGACGCCACACGGGTGAGAGACTAGTCATGGCTCAATTGGTGGGGTTCCTGACGGCTGCGGTGGTATGCCCATACAAGGCGGGGAGTCGACTCTTTGTTCGCGATAGTGGCTTGGGTACTATGGAAGGAATGCAAATTGTCCTATGCGTCTAGATGAATACGATCATCTTTGGAGAGGGGCGGGCGATGTGTGATGTGTTAACGGTGGGGTGATCATCAATGCTGTAGAAAAACAAAACAAGATTGATAAATAACATGGACCTAGATTGCTTACATACATGTTAAATTTTTACGGAATGACATATGCTCCCTCCGTCCCTGAAAGATTAGATTTCTGGGTTTGTCCTAAGTCAAACTTTTAAAACTTTGACTAAAATTTTAGAATAATTCATTAAAAGTTATGATATCAAACTAGTATCATTAGATTTATCTAAGAATATATTTTTACATGGTACGTACTCATTTTAAGTCATATATGTTGTTACATTTCTCTATAAAGTTAGTTAAAGTTAAAAAAAGTTTGACTAACACGGATTCTAGGAATTGATTCTTTCAGGGACGGAGGGAGTAGATTGAGTTGGTCATACGCCCTCGGGCGGATCAAGAAGCCAGACATGCCTGCCTGTTACAAAAGAGATCATGCTCCAAGCTACATTATGAGCATCAACAGTCTGTTCGTTTCACCGTTTTGGTGGCTGATAAGCTGGCTGATGCTGTTTTTGACTGTTTTTCTACTGTTTCAGTGGTTGATAAGCCGGCTGATAAGCTAACGAACAGAGCAACATTAATAAGGGCAGCTCCAGTGTGCATGCAAAACGAACCATAGGAAGAGAGAAATAGATGAAGCCAGTGTGCATGCAAAATGAACTATAGGGAGAGAGAAACAGATGAAGCCGGTGCACACACTAGAGCAAACGAATCATACTAGAAGATTTATTGGTTCGGTGTTTGTTTTTGTTTTGACGCTTCAATATAAAATATTAATTTTACGTACACCACCACACAGAGAGAAATCAGATGAGCTCCCTTCTCTCATCACTTGTTTATTGTTTGATGTGGGTCCTATGGTGAGAAAAACGAACCGCGCACTGGAGATGTACTGCTTTTCTTGCAATTGAATCAATGGGCTGCCTTTCTGAACTCATAACTGCAGCACACTTCAGTATAACACTGGAGCTACCCTAAGAGCAGATACAATAATACATGTTAGCTTGGCTTATAGCTAAGACATGTCAGCAAATATCTATGTGGCGGAGAGAGAAACGAGCTGCTTGACGCAATATCCAGCGCCGGGCGCTTACACACTTCCCTGAGCTCTGTGGGGGCCACCACTGCAAAGCTCATGTCTCTCCCCTATCGCATGGTGAGAGCGTCAGACCAGCATCAAATGAGAGCGCAACAGTGAGTAGAAAGAGGAGGATTGAAGATAGTGATGAGACCCATGTGCTATTAAAAATATATTTTGAGGAGATAAACTATTATACAATTAGTCTTTTAAGCTTGACTCCAAATGATATAGCTTGTCTTATAGTCAAGCTTATTAAACCTGCTCTAATAGAGATAAATATCTAGGACTAAGATAAAACCCATATGAGAAGAACCACGGAAGAGAGAAGAACAAGAGTTAGAGACCCAACTCTGCTCCCCATACATTGCAGGCCAAGCCATAATGTCGATTGGGTCAGAATAAAGAATAGAACTGGGCCCAAATCTAATCAAACAAAGGAACGGGCAAATTCAGAAAAGCCTTGCTGGCTGCTGCAAGACTAGACTCACACGCTCCGTCGCACCGAAGAAATTTTGTGTCTGCCTTCATTATTCAGAGAGTGCGTACACACATATATCATGTTGCGTTGCGTTCAAACAAGTGCAGTAAACACGCGCCGGATCCAAGAACACAGCATCTGGATTATATTTCTGGATCGGACCATATGTCCCAACTCTCTAACCCCCAGACCTGAACTAAACGCACAACTCACTGGTCGTACTGCTTGTACTGTCATCAGTAATATATATAGGCTGAAAACATCATCACCAACAAAGGAGCGAACTGCCAACACACGTACATTGTACATACATATATGAGATATACATGTCTCTGTCTCTCTGGGCTGGGATGCTGTCGGATCAGCTCACAAATATGACCGAGGGGTCGCAGCAGCACTCGTCTATGAGGCAGCAGCAGCACAGAGCAGCGAGACTGCATGTGTCCAAGAGAAAAAGAAAGCATCTTATTAGTACAGAATTATTCAGAATGATTTTTCTTGAGCTCGTTATATTACTGATTACTGATGATGGTGGTTTCGTTTTTATTTATGAAAAAAAATGCCCTTTCCCTTCACTACTTCTAAGATTAATTTCCTATACTATCGAGCTGACGCGGAGGTCCAAGTCTGTCTAACGGTAGTAGCTAGGCCAGCAGCAATGCATATGGCTGCTTCTGCATGCTTACCATCCTTCAAGGAAGCTCGGCTCCCTCCTCGGCGGAGCCGCGTACTGGTACTGCGGCGGCGCCATCACCGGCGGTCCGTTGTTGTAGTACCATGTGTTCCGAGGAGCAGGAGTAGGAGCATAGCCAAAGCCAAGCAATTAATAATAAGTTTAAGAACAACAAGATAAATGGGCAGGATACTTTGTCTCCTCCATCCCTAAGCTAGGACACTTACCCTGGGGCGGCGGGTACGAGTACCCGTACCTGCGGTCGCTCATGCTAAGTTGCTGACGGCCGGCCTCCTAATAATCAGAGTCGAGAGCTTCAATTCCGACGATGATGGCTGTGTGATGGTGTACTGATCCCGTGCGCGCGGTGGAAGAGAAGAGCAGGGGTCCGGGGAATAAATACCGCAACAATGGAGTGCTCAACTTGCATTACTGGGAGCATCTGTACCATATGCTGTTGCTGCGAATGAATTGCATCTCAAAGGTAGGCACTTGAAGAGTCCAAAGCATTCTCCGTGCGTGCGCAGCTGTCAGCAGATCGACCGCCGAACAACACACGCACGCAAGGGTTAAGATCGAATAAAGCATTCTTCGTCAGAGCTTTTAAGCTGTTGCCCTTTTGTCTGAAATCTCCTTTACCCCGTTTTGCGCCTTTTTTCCTTCCTTTATTTTTTCTCTTCGTAGTACTAGATTCCTGTCTCGAACATTCAAGTTCTCTTTTGCGCCAAGTGTGAACGCCTCTCGATTTCTTCTTCTTGATGAGGGAAGATATGCGGAACCATTCGCCGGACCAGGAGGGACGGTTACCGGCCGAAAGAGACGAGAATAGCCTGGGCGCTGTTGATGGGTGAGAGTGAGGCCAGCGCGCAGAATCTGGCGTGATCTCGCGAACACACGAGCGTTGCCGTCAACGATTTGATCCCGCCGCCCGAATGGAGCATCGATCAGCTGGAGATAGATGGGTTCTTATTTGTTTCACACACGGCAGGTCCATCATATATACCAGATCACCATTCTCGAGAGCTTTCGGCAGTTTAAATTAGCTGCCCATTTGTCCTGCTTTTCGGCGAGCAGAGCAAACGTGGTTAACTCGGAGAACACCGTGGCAAAATTTGGAGACGAAGTGTCTGAAGGTGTCAAGAGGCAAGAGGCTGGCACACCTTCAAACAAGTGTCTAATACTGCCTAAACTCTCTCAGCCGGGGCCTGTTTCAGGAATTATGTGAGCTGTAAGACTGCCCACAGCGTTGGTTTTTGCCGATGCTCAAACAAGAGAGAAGACTCAAGCATCGGGTAGGAACATTGTGGGAACCGGTGCTGAAACGAAAAAAGTTCTACTCGGGTCATGTAGGTTCAGTTCCTCGGTGCTGAACCAGAGGTGTAGATTTAGAAAAAAGTTCTACTCGAGTCATGTAGGTTCAGAAGTGTTAGTGTGCGCCGACCATTCATTTGAACCAGCACACTCTTTACACTGACACCTCTGAACATTTGGGCCCCATACACGATGCTCACACTGTAACGAATTTTGGTTTCTGGCATCGATGACTTTTCAGTATCGGTAACGTTGTGGCCAGTCTAAGATGCGAGCGGAGTAGGGAGTGACGGCACTTTGGATTGCCATCTAGAAGGTCGGCCCTTTCGGTTCCCTGTTTAGCGTACGTAGCTCATATGGATTTTATGGAGCCGTGTGTTGTTACATTAAAACACGTATATCGAACTGGAGGCATGTTAAAACATGGGCGCCTCTAAAGGCCTTTCCGTTGCTAGCCACCGTGAGCGACCCTGTGGCGGAGGCCTCAGCACCGCTTTCTCTAGCGTCGGGGATCGACATCATCTTTGTTCGCCCTTCCGCCCCCAGCTTGTCGTCTTGTTCCCCTCCACCCGTGTGGACTCGATGGGGTATTCCAAGGCTCGTCGATGGACGGAGGACCTTGATGCCTCTGAGGGCTTCCTAACGCAAGCTGAAAATCATTAGCCTCGTCTAAAAGCAGTCTTCCACGTATGCAAGAGATGAAACGAATCAAGTACTTGTCTTGGTGCCTCTACTGCTCTTGCAGAGCTAAAAGCTTGCCATGCTGCAGCCCTTTTACTTTTCTCTGCACCCAAAGCTCTCTATGGCTAGTAGTACTTTTTCTGACTCTGCGCGCCTGCGAGACCACCAGTCTCTGTGATTTGCAGGTTTAATGCAGACATGGAGTCCGGGGCAGCACTTCACGCTATCACGTTGGGGAAGGCCTGATGCGAAGGTATCGTCGGCTACCTTCCTAACCCCGTACCTTGACGCAGTTTGGAGCTAAAAGTTATAGACGTTTAAATTTTTGTTTGAAAAAGAGTGTTGTTTGGCAAATGGGAAATGAGCAGGTAGAGAGAGATGAGAAGCAAAACAAAAGACACTAATTACCTTACCTACTCTCTCATCTCATTGACGTCCTTTATCTGTGCAGACATATCTTTATCCTGTCATAACAAGCCTAAGATGTCCGCAGGAAAGATATAAATGAAACGTAGGAATTAGTAAAGTATTCACGGGCATTTGGTCTAGTGGTATGATTCTCGCTTAGGGTGCGAGAGGTCCCGAGTTCAATTCTCGGAATGCCCCTGTTTTCCGTCTCCATTTTAATTTTTTAGTCCCTTCCATTCTAGTCTGAGGGTAGTTCTGATTTTTCGCAGCTCTCTGTCATTTTTAGCAGCACACGGAACAACGTGTTGGGAAAAAAAAAAAATCCGAACATCGCCGCCTCCGTCCCTATCTCTGTCACGTCCGCCGCGCAAGAGCCAAGGAAGCCGTGCGAAAGCCTCCGTCGCCGCCCCCTCCTAGAGCTCGTCGTGGCCTCGTGGGAGGCCACGCCAAGGTCGCCGCGCTGTGCGTTGCGACGGCTGCTGTGGCTTGAGGCTGGACCTTAAGCTTTTTCGCTAGGGTCGGCTCGAAGGTCGACCGTGTATGCCCTAGCCGAACGGAAACAGGCATGGAAGAGGCGATGGCTGCGGCTGCTCTGGAAGAGAGGCGGTGGCGCCGGGAGCCGGAAGAGGAGGCGGCGGCGGACTGGGCGTGGAGCTGGGGTGCGGGCACGGACGGGCAGCTGGGGAACGGCGGATTCGACGACCACCATCTCCCGCAGCCGCTGCTTCTCCCCACTCGATGCCGCGGCCGTGTCTTTTTCGTCGCTGGTGGCGGCGCCCACGTTATCGCCCTCACAAGTAAGCCTAGCCACCTATTTTAGCTGCCACCTGATAAGATAGCGGTTGATCAAGTGAACTCTCGCCACGGTTTCGCCATGTTTGATGTTTTGACCACTGTTGTACTTGTAGAGATAGTAGTGTGATTATAGTAGTTATGATGGCTCTCGCGTTGCTATAAGTTAATTTTGTTTGTCAACGACAAGGTAGTTTTGGCAACCAAGTTGGGGCAGATTGGCCTCCTACCATGCTCATCTATCCAATGTTATCTAGGAAACATTAACCCAACTTGTTATGCTTCTAGAAGTAAATGTTAGCTTGGTGGCAGGTACTTGGTAGACACATCACCACTGACACTTTGACAGTATCAAAGTCGCTTTTATCTCCATACCTTAGCACCGTAATGAAGCAACCACTTATTTTCACACGCGACTATTTATTTTGTGGAGTAATCATGATTAAGCATTTTAGAGAAAAGAAAGCCATTGATTAAACACTTCGACAACGTAATCTTTTACTAGTCCCAAGTAAGTTGGGGGTAGGCTAGAGATCAAACCCATGGGAAAGAGCATAAACCATAGCAACTTCAATAAACACAGTTTAATTATCAAGTGATGCTGTTTGTTCAAGGTTGACTCTTTACTTGGAAGTAGGGATGCAAGTGGGTACCCAATGGGTTTTTTGGGTCATTTAATTAATTACAGTCAACTGCCATTCTAGTTCATTTTTCCACTTCTCTCAAACTACAAAAATGCCATTCTAGTTCATTTGATTAATTTTTTGGGTCGACCCAGTGACCCAAAATAAATTGAACTTGCATCCCTACTTGGAAGCCAAATGTATATGGTTGATCTGTCTCTAAAGAAAGTTAGCTGCCATGTATTAGTTCTTGATGCACCTTACACTTTTACTATTTTTATGGAAATAAGCTTGCCAGTATACTCAACATTTCAGGTGATGGTGAAGTATTTACTTGGGGCAGAGGTACACATGGCCAACTTGGCCATGGGAACTTGGACAACATCCCTCATCCGAAGTTGGTTAACTTCCTTGAAAATCATACTATAACCTGTGTATCTGCTGGATGGAACCATTCTGGATTTGCTACAGGTCTCCAGATTCTAAAACTATTCATTTGTTATTGTGTTCGTTTGTATATAGAATCTTTTTTGTGTTTGAAGTGTTCTATATGAAATTTATGTATTATATGTTCATGTGTTTGTATTTTTAATGAAGAGTTCAATATTTCTTTGGTATCACCACTGTTTATTTGAAAAATTAACAATTGCTGATGAGCTTTACTGTGATGTTTCTAGTTCTTATTTTCAGATTCTGGGCAACTCTTCATGTGTGGAGATGGCTCATTTGGACAACTTGGCACTGGTGATAACCTCTCAAGGAACTTTCCTTTTGAAGTGGCATACTTTAATGCAAGGCCTATTGAGAAGCTTGCTTTTGGTATGCGCCATTCTCTTGTACTACTGAAAGGTAAGTAAAATCATGGGCCTAGTTGTTATGGTGAAAATCAACTACGTAGTTCTTTTTAAGAAACTGCATGTTCACAGACCCCAGCAATTTACTTCCTTACCTTCTAGAAACACTCATTCAGCATTTCCTCAAATCCGTCATAATACCCTAGGTCTACACTGTATCAACCATAATGCATAATCTAGAGTTCTATTGTTCTTGAGAGTTGAGAGAAATTATTCCCAACCCCACATTGGTATGATCTTTTACGTTACAAATAGATCGGAGGAAGTAGAAGCTCTTTGGCATCCATTTGGAGGTACACTACCTTATATGTCTGTCGTCCCTCCTTGCGAATAAAAGATCTCAATGAGTTCATCAAGGTGGAAGTGAGCTAATGCTATGCCTGCCAAAGGCCACATAAAGCAGTGACATGAATCACTGCTGTTGTTCTTTTCCTGCAGCACAGGAAATGATGCATATGCAGGAGATGTTGTTAGATCATCACAACTGTAGGATCCATGATTCACCATTCGGCACTGATGATGCACATTTGGGAGATGCTGTAGGCGTTTGATGTTCACAACTGCCGGATCAGAGCTTCACCTTTTTGGTTTCTGCACTAGAGAGTAGTGATGTAAATGCAGGAGATGCTGTAGCCTGTAGGTGCCCCCGATCTAAAAGATGAGGTGTTAGCATTTCCAGGATCTTACTCTATTTGGCCTATGAGAAACTAAGAACTGAACCATCTCTCCTGCTTGGTACATTGAATACTTTTCAACAAAATGCATATGTTTTACCAACAGATGACGTTGTACTTTTCTTCTCAGATAATTCAGTGTATGGATTTGGCTCCGCAAGACGTGGACAAGTTGGTAAATGTGTTTCTAGGAACCAAAAAACATATAATGTTCCTAGACTGATTGATGGTTTTCCAAATTGTAAGATAGTGAATATATATGCCAATGGCGATCACAGTGCTGCATTAGACGGTTAGCTTTACAGTTCTGAAGTCGTTGACTCTCATTCTCTCTTCAGTCTTGGACCATAATCCCCCTTCCATTTGATGTGACAGAATCTGGTCATCTATACATCTGGGGAAGAGCATTAATTGGAGAACATGATGACGATCAACCTCAGAAAATTTTACCCTCTTTGATTGTTTCTCAAGTGGCACTAGGATGGCACCATGCATTAGTTTTGTCTGGTGCGTGTGCAATGCGTTTCATTTGAACTATATTTCCTGGATAAGCTCTCACATTTATTGCCATTTTGTATCACAGCTGGAGAATTGTACACACTTGGTGTTTACCGCCACCAGAAATGTGATCTCCCTGGGTTAGGAAATGTATTGGGGCAGCAATCGAATGTGAGGGCAACAAGCAGTTCTCATGATCATTCATCTTCTTTGTCAGTGTTGGAGACGGTTCCATTTATTGATGGAGAACAGGTGGTGCAAATAGCGAGTGGAACTGAGCATTCTGCTTTGGTAACAGGTAAAAGTTCTTCCAAACGCTTGAGATGTGCACACAATAAAGAAAGTAATTTACGATGAGACCGACTAATTTGATCCTGCTTATATTTTGTTATCATCAGATAAAGGAACAGTCTTCACCTGGGGCTGGGGAGAGCATGGACAACTTGGTTTGGGTGACACCTCGGATCATGTGGCTCCTCAGAGTGTTGATATAGGTGACACTGGGCAGCGCACGCCCGGTTCACTTGCCGTCTACTGTGGGAGTGGATTTACCGTCGTGGTAAAATCGCCCTAGTGGCTGTCTAGTTTGTAATGCACACACCAAATTCTCCTTGCCACACAACAAAGAATAAACAGCAGGCAGCATTTTGTTGTGATGCCATGTTGCCATGAAGATAATGGTAGAATTAGAATTGTTTGTGCAAATATTTTGGCGCCTCTGGTTTTGAGCTACACATTTGACTTTGCCATTAGAGGTGGAGCTGAGAGCCTGAGAGGAAAATAAGAGTACAATATCGTCCAGTGGCTAGCTATTCATCATTGCACAGAACCATATTCCGAGGCTGCCTACAAAACAAATAACACAGTAGTGACGCATCCGGTTCTCGTTTGCAAACAAAACGATATCCCTGGATGCTACCTTTAAAAAGGTCAAGCAGTCAAGCTGATGAGCGCTGGCCCTGCGATTGACGACAACACGGCAGATGAGATGGCAGCGACAGCACCTTTCTACAGAATCCGGCCGTACACAACGCTGGTAGACGCTAATCGGCTGGCTATGCAGCAGGATACATGACCCTTGTGGAACCAAACGGCTCATTTTTTTTCCAACTAAAACATGCATATTCTAGGCATGTATTAGCTCATGCAGGCTGTAGTCGGTAATAGTCTAATAACCGAGAGTAAACAAAGAGTGTGACAGGGAGTTTGAACGTTGAAGGAAAAGGATACAACAACTCAACAAGTCCTTGATCTCGTGGAGGTAACTGGTAAGCATGCATCAGCACGATTTGGTCAGAAAATATGCATGCAGACGCTTCCCAAATGCGGTGCCTGCTGCCTTGGGATATTCCGGTTGGATGGTCCTCCGGCGATCTCGACGTCGATGACGGGGACGGGGACGCCAATGAAACCGCGGGCCAGTTTCGCCTGATTTTGGATCGTCTTTCAACGGCAGCATTTGCCCGGATATTCTGGCGTATAGTTGAATGTTCTTAAAATATTCCGACCTGGTCTCTCTTCTTGTCAGGTTTAGACCCTTTGAAACGTAGGGGTTTTTTTCTTCTTTCCTCTCTCGTTTTCTATGTATTTCTGTGAAAATGAACTAACTCCCCTTTGAGATTCCTATATTCTAAGGAGGCTCCGGATTATCAACAGCTCCGGCTCCACTCCTCTGAATGCTGAAAAATCTTTCTCTCTTTCTCTTCTTCAAATAAACTAGGAATCAAGAAAATTCAGACGAAATTTCTGTGCTTCTTTCCTACCTTTACTTTATTATATTATTCCCCATCCTTTTATGTTTCCGCTTTTGAAACCTAGTGACATTTGATGGGAACCCTGCTTATCATGGGATGTGAATGGCTGAGACTTCATCTAAGATTTGGTACTCCTACCTTGCAATTATTCCCTTCCGCCACTTCACTCCAGCCTTAGTTTAGTAAGCATTAATTAATCTTATTGAAACTCCAAGTAGAACTGTAGTGCAAAGGAAATACTCCATCGCTGAGCCTCCCAAAAAATAAAAAGAATTGGTCATAATGTCATACACAAGCTTGTAATAGCAATTACAGAATACGAGCTGGTGGCTAGAAAATGTCCTGCACAATGCCCTTGACTTAACGTCAACGGTCACGTGGGGATGTTTTCATCGCCCGTACTTAGATTTTCCTCTCATCCCAATCAGCATCTCAATCACATACTGTGGTCCTCTATAATGTGTGCAACCCATACAGCACAGCTTTCACTTGTTATCTCTGCTCTAGAAAAACTCACTAATTATCTTGTACTCTCTCTCTCTCTCTCTAATAAAGAAAATATAACATTTTCAAATTTTGGATATAAGAAAATGTTAGTTTTTAGCGCACACAAATCTACCTCAAACAATCTTGGGATTGTACAATTCCCTTTTCCCTTTTCCCCTTAAATTTATAGCAATACTCTCTCTCCCTCGTCTCTCTTGTAGAGTAGATTTTTACTCTTATTTCTGTTACTATGCAATATCAATGGCTGAAAACTTAATACCATCTTACAAATCCATTCAATACACACTTTTTAAGCAATTTTTGTAGACTAAACATGAAATATAATTAGAGCAACCGCTCGTCAAAACTTGCGAACTTTGATTTTTTTTTCTTTTTCTAGAGAGTATGCGTTACATTGATGAACCAATGGGTATGGCAGTGCAATGATTGAAAAACTAGTATGCTTCGGTGATCGCGTTGGCATTCAAGATGCTCTTCTTTTTTCAAGGAAAAAAGGACGAAATATGTGGGAAAGATTTATTACATTACAGAGCAAGCATTTGCCACCTTACAAAGCGACAACAAAAAATGACAGAATATCTCAATAACAAAGTCTAGGCTGAAAATAATACAGTTGTAGTTAGACAAAAGGTCAAAAGGACAAGAGAATAATGAAAAAATGTTAATGAATTCAAATATACTATTAGGCTATTCTCGACCTCACAATTTCGAAGAATCTACCCAAGAACACTTTAATGTGTACTTCGATGCTCCATATGTATACAGTATACTGTCAAACAGACCTAAAGTTTTTTTTTTTTCAATATAGAACTGGAAAGAAATGGCGACAGCAATCTCCTTATTACGCAGTGCCCACTAGCCACGCTCACGCACCCCTCTGGGCTTCGGCTGCTCGCCAGTTCGCTCTCCCCCTCCCTCACAATCACAAAGGTTCAAGACATCTGATGAGGTTCCAGTCCTGAGTACTGTAATAAATGTCCAAGAAACAAACGTTCCCTTTCGAGCCATAGTCTGTTCTTTCCGCGGAAAGCAAAGGGGGTGACGGTGAGGGGATGGCGAGGCGCAATGATGGCTGGGGCGACGGCGACAAGATCAAGATTGGTGTCTGCGTCATGGAGAAAAAGGTCAGCGGTTGGACTTTGGGGAAACTAATGATTTGACCTTGTGTTTCTTCTTGCTGATCTGATTGATTTTCCCTGTGGAAACTTTGTAGGTGTCGTGTTCTCCCATGGAACAGATTCTTGAGAGGCTGCGCGCGTTCGGGGAGTTCGAGGTATGGCTCATAAATGCGTTCTCGTTATGCCGGCGGATTATCCTTTGCGTTCTGTTCCTGTTCTTGCTGACTAGTTGTTCGTCTTTTTTTACAATATAAACAAATAAACAGATAAATAAACAAAGGCAGATACAGTGATGAACGGGAAATAAAAGTTTTCTTACACAGAATTCCAAGCTAGCTGTTTACCAAATGATATGAAATAAGAAGCTGTTATTATACAATCTGCGATTTTACTTCCACTTTTCTTTACATGATATATAGAAGATTGATTTCTGGAAGTTACATTGTTCGATCCGTGAAACTTAAACTAGACATTTTGTGACATCATGAATATGCTACCAGCCTACCATGACAATATGGCATGGTCCTTGGTTTTCTTGTGTTAATACAAAGTAAATCCCATCCCATTCATAATCTCTGTATTCTTTACCCCCTTTTCCCCTGAAGAAGCTGGACAGTTCAGTTTATACTTTAACTTTATACTGCTGAAGGTACATATGCCAGGTCTAGTTTATTCTTCTGGCCCTGTTGGTGTTCAAATGTCTGAATCCTGAAACTATTTTGCAAGCAATTTCAATAACTTTTTGTATTATACTGAATATCAAGGGGTTAAAATAATATGTTTAAGCTTTATGGGTGCAGATTATAATTTTTGGTGACAAAGTGATTCTTGAAGATCCCATTGAAAGGTACGTTCGATAAGTGTGAAGAGTAAATCTTTTAAGAAGTCTGGTTGTAAATTTTCTGTACATTGATGAAAATTCAGTAGTGAATTATGCAGACAAAAATTTACTGAGGTTAGGATAAATACCATTAACTAATGGTACCACTCTAGCATGACCATCTAATCATTAAGCAAGTATTGATACTATCTGTCCACGCCCTTCAAAATACTTGGGTTTTTTGACTTAGGTGTACAACCCCATCACCCATCTGCTTTTCAGAAGTCTCGGCTTTCCAGTGAGGATCTATTCTGTGGTTCTGGATAAATCTTATCTCACATTAATTATGTGATGTCCTTTAGTCATCATATATCTGTTAATTATGTTTGTGTTGAGTTGTAGGCCAACATTTTACTTGGTGACACCATCCTAAGTTCAAGTTGGTACTAATTCATTATACTAACTGCTACTGTTTTTTTTTTGGCAGTTGGCCTATATGTGATTGTCTAATCGCCTTTTACTCGTCTGGGTATCCAATAGAAAAGGCAGAGAAATATGCAGCTTTACGAAGGTTAAATACCTCCCAGATTCAAGCATAGCACTTGTAAAGTGTTGGATTTAGATATGTACTGCCTCCATTCTAAATTGTAAGCCGTTTTGGCTTTTCTAGATATATAACTTTTGCCATGCATGATATACGCTATGTTTAGATACATAGTAAAAACTATTTATCTAAAAAAGAAAAATTGACCTACAATTTGGAATGGAGGGAGTATTAGATATTTGATCCATGTGTGGCTTACATATGGAATTATGGATTTACTTGTCCCAGTCTTATTCCAAATACACTTTCTTTTAGTCTGCAAGATCTACATCAATCAATTTTCTCCTAATCTGTTACAGTTACCTCGAATGCACCCTTTGACTAATAGTTCAGTCTAAACCAACTCTCCTAGTAATAATATTTTTTTGGAATCCTATCATCATGGAATTTATTTTCCTAGACATGAGTTCCTCTATGCCCTTTCCCATGACTGAAAAATGAAACAAAACTTCAGAAGCTATATTTTTTTATTATGTTCCTTTTGCTTCTTGCTTGGACAAACATGCAAGTGGCATACATTTGATTGCAAGCAAGGAGGCTCATGTTACCCTTAGGAGTTTTAAGATTCCATGAAGTAACTTAGACATTATTCTTTAGGCCCTTTTTGGTGAACGAGTTGGCCCCGCAATACCTCCTTCATGACCGCAGCAAAGTATATCAGGTATGAATATTACGCAGCTCTCCTGCGTGTTCGAGAAAAAAATATTACTAATTCCTTGATCGTCAAATGAGTTTCTACTTTATCTAAAAGGATGCTTTTAAGATGGATTACTTCCTTTTCTCTATTTTTTTCTGGGGTGCTAATTTGAACTAAATAGAGAACAAACAAATTTTCGTTCTTAGTTTTTAGCATAACAGAATATAAACAAAAAATACAGCAGTACTATTATGCGTGGACATCTCCTGTTTAACCTTAACACTCTGAAATTTACCCTTTTTTGAATCTCTTTATCTCCCAAAAAAAGTGAGACCAACCTAAGAGGAACTAACCAGTTTTTCAATAAGAACAAAATAGGCACCCAATTCAAGATGAAGAGGACTTGAATCTAGGTGGTTGGGCCCATGGCTACACCTCCCTCTCACCCAGTTGAGCTAGGCTCACTTCCTAATCCCCCTCTGCTTGCCATGACCATTGTGTATACCTCATTTGGCCTTCTGATAAAATAACTGTTACTCGCTAACAGATATTCTAGGTAGGTTTCATGGGAATAGATGATTTATACTTGAATTGTACTTACAGAAAGGCTTTCTTCTGAAACCAACTGAAAAGTCTGATGAACTCTAGTTTGCAAAGGTTCTATTGTCTTGTAATATAGTCCAAACATACATTATCTTGTTCCAAAATGTTGATTTTTTTTCTCTCTTTCTCTTTTTGCCATTTAGCAACTTAAGCTGTATGGGGTTCCTGTTCCAACATATGCTGTCGTCAGAAGAGAGTACCCTAATCAAGAATTAAGCTACTTTGTTGAGGAAGATGATTTTATTGAGATCCATGGAAAGCGGTTTTGCAAGCCTTTCGTGGAGAAACCCATTGATGGTAACAGCTCATAATTTGATAAGTTTTATAATGGCCTTCTCTTGCTCTATTTCTTGTTGACTCTTCTCTGTGATGGGTCTAATAATGTCAGCTGTCATTTTTGTTTGGCCCAATACATTTATACCCAAAGGGATGGAAAAAGTGGTACTCTAGCTGAGAAGACTAAGCTTAACTTCATGGCAGGATGCTATATTTGAGCTTGCTACTTGAGAAAGGGAAATAAATCCGTCCATATAACGCTCTAACTCACCAACCACTCAATAATTTTCTGTATATGAACAGTACACAGCTAAACATGTGATAATGCACACAGGTCTATTGGTCTAAGGCTTTTTTTCCAGTAATTTTTTATTAAAATGCTGTAAGGTATCTCATTAGCATGGCACCGCATGGCACCTGTACCTTGCAGTGCTATGGATCTAACAAAAGATTATCAGGTATTTTCGAGACATGTTTTGACTGCTGAAGCATGCTGAAGACTCTTTTCCTTCCTGTTTTCACTTTATAAAGACACATGCCCCTCTTGGGCCTTGTACAACCTAGTTTTTCTTTCTTCTACATGATATATAACTAAATGCCACAGTAGGGGCTGTTTTTTTTTCCTAAAACAAATGCTGAAGCTTTGACAGTTTGCTTCCAGAGTCCAGACATTCTGCGTAAACTTTGGGTTTAACACAAATTCTGATAGACAGTTGTTTTAACACCCCCTGCTGCCCCTTACCTCTTTCTACATTTTTATTATTTGTTTTTGCGGCTATTGTTGGCCTTCATCTCTAGCCTATCCCAACTTGCTTGCGTCTAAAACTCTTGTTGTCGCGTATCAAATATTGCACAGTTTTTTTTTTTTTTGCTAAATTGTGTTTATGTTCATTGTTTGTCTTCAACTCATACTTTCTTTACTGTGACAACTTTCCTCATTAACTCCACAATTATTCTGTAATGATTCTTTATTTGTATTTTTCTCTATGCAAGCTATTGAGTATTGATGCATGCAAAATTAGTCCAAGTAATATCCAACACCTATATTGTATCGTATCTTTATAAAATAACAGAATAAACACGTTCTGCTCCTTACAGTTGTTGTTGTATGAAGGTGATGACCATAACATAATGATATACTATCCTAGCTCAGCCGGTGGAGGAATGAAAGAACTGTTTCGTAAGGTGAGGATTTATTACCTTCCAATTCAAGTTGATACCATAGCTATGATTGAATGTGGCCACCTGTTATGGTATTCAATATTTCTGTTAACAATTTCATTCATCATAATTTTCTTCTGTTAAAGAAGTTATAGACAATATAAGCTGCCTAAAATAGACTATCAGGCAATCTGCTTTATGTTCTAAAATTTTTCTTATTCTTATCCATTTTTGTTATCGAACTGATGCTATTAAGCTTTCTCACTAGTCACTAACTTAAGTTCAAGAGTATTCCAGTGAACTAGGCAACTAGCATCCTTGATATGCGTTCACTACTTCAGTGCAGTATACTGCTGTTTCTACGATAAAGAATAGTCTCCAACAATACATACTATATGGTTATTTTGCTCAAATGGTATCCTGTTCCTATGGTTACTTATTAGATATAAACAAGTTCATGTCTGCTATTCATCTTATCATAAATGTGTATTTCAAAATTCCTCCAAAATGCACTAATCTGACAAAATTCTTCCTATGAATACATAGGTTGGTAATCGATCTAGTGAGTTTTATCCATATGTGAGGAAGGTGAGGCGAGATGGATCTTACATTTATGAGGAGTTCATGCCTACAGGAGGGACAGATGTCAAGGTGGCAACCTTGCTAACTTATTATTTCATATCTTTCTTTATTTAGAGTAGTCCTCTCCTACTGTCATCCTCAAAAGGAAGTGCTGAGCATGGTATTTGACATTCGTTGTAGGTTTATACAGTTGGGCCCGTATATGCACATGCTGAAGCACGGAAGTCTCCAGTTGTTGATGGGGTTGTCATGAGGAATTCTGATGGAAAAGAGGTACTGTTCCTTACCTTGTTGGGACAGGATTCGTCTCATTTTATACATTAAACCTCTGTTAACCCTTTTCATGTAGAAAAGGGTGTGTGTTTCCCATATGCACAATATAGCCCTGTTGCATTATAATATTTGTCTTGCTTGAAGGTGCGCTATCCTGTTCTATTAACCCCTTCTGAGAAACAAATCGCAAGGAGCATTTGCCAAGCCTTCAGACAAGCGGTAAATTAAAGCCCTTTCTACCAAATTACACTAAGTAAACAACATGATTGCTTTTTGTTGCTCTGGTAGATTTAATTTGCAATCAATGATATATCATCTAAGTTAACGGAGAACAGATTAGTAACCGATTGTTTACTAGAAACTGGTGGGGGACCTAGAAATTTTGCTCATGGACACCGTTCAATCTGAAAGAGAATATAATTGGTGGCATATTGAATATTGGATATTGGATATATTGCATTGGGCCTCATGGGCTGATTATATAGGGTACATAGGACTAACACCTCATGTGGCTAGACAATATGGTACTATTCCTATTAGTCTAACATCCCCCCGTAGTCACAGCGGGAGCGTTACAGATGGTGAGACTGGAGAAGAAGCTGACAAGCTAACATCCCCCGCAGTCATAATAGTCGATGTGTCGCGTATGCTGTGGTTGGAGAAGAAGGCGATAAGTCCTCATGCAAGGCGGTAGGCCTTTGTGCCGATGTCAAGGTAGCCGAGCGGGAGGGCGCAATAGCCGTGGTCGAAAAAGCCGTGCTGAAGAGTGTCGAGGTCGACGTAGTTGTGGTCGGGTTGCCGCGTCGATGGAGCTGTGGGCGTAGGCGCACAAGGGGCGCCATGGTGATGACGGAGACACGTCGAGGCAGACGTCGTAGAAGGGGGCGATGCCGAAGTCGACGCAGTCAGGGCCGTCGAAGATGTAGACGAAAGGTGACGATGCAATCGAGGCAGATGGGGCAGGAACGGGAGGGTCGATGCCGAAGTCGATGCAGTCAAGCCACCTGTGCGCCGATGCGCTGGCTAGATTTGCCAGACCCAACAGCGCGTCGGGGACGAAAGCACGCGTCGGTGTTGCCAATACCGGGCGTACAAGGGAGAAGGCCCCAACCACGGTAACGTGACGTGGTTGTGCTGGACGAAGAAGAAGCAATGCGGTAGAGAACACGTCGGCGAGCATGGCTCAGCGACGACGCGAGGGGTGGCCGGCGAGCAGGGCTCAGCGATGGCGCTGGTAGTGGCAGCTCGATGACGAAGACCCAATCAGCAGGACGAAGACCTTGTGCAGACGGACGGCACAGTGCGCAACACAGACGTCGATGCACAGGGGACAGCGATGTAGATGCAACGGCGAAGCAGACACACGGGCGGCGATGTTGCGACCCGAAGAGGCGACACAGCAGCAAGCATGCAGCCCCGTTGCTCGGAGAAGACGCGTGTACGACTCGGCACGATGCCGGAGTAGTACGCGCGAGGTCGACGGGCGATGGGCGACTCAATCCCGATCAGTGATCGGGCAAACAAAAAAAATACAGCAGCAGGGGATCGGGTGTACCCAGCCTCGATCAGACCGTGCAGAGCGCACAGCGTGTCATGGACGCGCAGGGTCGAAAACGTCGATGCAGATGGGGTCGACATGGTGGAGATGGACAACCCGATAACAACGACATGCTGGATCTGACTGCCTCCATGACAACCCATGATCGAAGCGTGTTGGTGGGGGCACGGGACGGGGCGAGATCCATCTGCCTCCATGCGACGAAGATCAAGGTGTTGACGACGACAGCTCGACGATGAGTCCGGCGACGAGGCGACGGCAGCCTGACGACGAGTCTCGGGACGAAGCGATGACAGCCCGACGACGAGGCGACGGCGGCCCGACGACGAGTCCGGGGACGAGGCGGCGGCACGCGCGACGACGAGGGAAGATCCCGATCTGCTGCGTGACAACGATGATGACGGCCGGATCAATAGGATCGGGCGCCTAAACAAGGGTGCTGCCCCCGGCGGAGATCGATCCCTCCCCGGGGGCGCGCGGCGGAAGCGGCGGCGGCTAGGGTTAGGATCTAAACCTAGGCGAAAGATACCATGAAAGAGAATATAATTGGTGGAATATTGAATATTGGATATTGGATATATTGCATTGGGCCTCATGGGCTGATTATATAGGGTACATAGGACTAACACCTCATGTGGCTAGACAATATGGTACTATTCCTATTACTCTAACACAATCATGTAATTTACTGATGTACACGGCCAACTTCGAAATTTGCCCATTACCATCAAAATATTCATTTCCGCATTGCGGGAGAGAGAGAAAGGGCAGTGAATTGGCCATATTGCCCCTATGGTTGTCTTCCTCTTGAATTTTTCAATTCTTTCTGCAGGTGTGCGGCTTTGATCTTCTAAGGTGCGACTTGGGAGAGGCAACATCCTATGTATGTGATGTCAATGGCTGGAGTTTCGTGAAAAGTTCATACAAGTAAGCATTCTGTCACAACAAATATTGTAACTTTTTACGCTAGGTAAGTGCCCTTGCTATATCTTATTTAGAGGGTGAGCGCTTCCTAATCCAGATACTATGATGATGCTGCATGCATTCTGAGGAAAATATTTCTTGATGAGAAAGCTCCACATATTCCATCAACCATTCCTACTAGTCTTCCATGGAAAATCAGTGAGCCAGCCCAACCATCTGATACTGTGAGATGTCGTGAGAGGGGAACTGTTGGAATATCTAGGCCATCAGAAGAGCTGCGCTGTGTCATAGCTGTTATACGCCAGTAAGTATAATAATTAAGAACTTAATCTCCTCAAATCCTATAACCATCAAAATGCGTTCTGATACATAAAGACCTGCCTACTTCAAATTGTAAGTGGGGATCGCACACCAAAGCAGAAGGTGAAGCTAAAAGTAACAGAAGAAAAGCTTTTGAAATTGATGTTGAAATATAATGGTGGAAAGGCCCATGCAGAGGTGTGGCAGTTCAGTTCATTGTATCTTTCGTTCATTCACAGCGTTTGTTCTTTTGCTTGGTCTGATCTTTTTAATGTTATTGTTCAGGCTAAGCTTAAAAGCGCTTTGCAGCTGCAAGATCTATTAGATGCAACAAGAATCCTGGTTCCGCGTGCTAGGTATGTTTCTATAGTGTCAATTTCTCATCTCTTATCGTTTATGAACCTTTAGGCAAATCATGTCTATGTATATGCCCTTAGTTGATTCCTACCTTCACTGTTTTCCACCCAAGCCATTATGCCATTTGCTCTCATAAATTATTGATCCTGTGTGACATTTCATTTGTGATGTACAACTTGGTTTGTGAATTGGATTATTCTGTTGTGTTGCATTATTCCATGGAATCTGGTACTTTAGGAGTATATCTTCCATATTTTATATATTATTGTTTTGATTTTATCTATAAACTTTAGATCTGGTCGTGAAAGTGATAGTGACATTGAAGTTGAGCATGCAGAGAAGCTACGCCAAGTTAGAGCCGTCCTTGAAGAGGTAAAATAGTTGCTTCTTTTTTGAGAATACATAGGAGGGATGTGTATCTTTGTATAGATACAAAATAGAGTCTGGTTACAGTGCAGTGGCTGAAGCGCGCACTCGGTCCAGGATCCATTAAAGAAAACATGTTGGGACTATACTTGGATGCAATACAAACAATGGAAGAATGGAAGGGGGCAAGGGGCTGAGGCTATGTAGAAGTGCCTAACAGCATCCCAAGTGCTTTCTCCCTGACTGATACCAGTGTGGCCTCAGCAAGTACACAGTCGGTGATTGCTGCTGCTCATGATTCTTCATGGTTGAACACACGTGAATGTGCTTCCAGATTTGCCAAGTGGTCAGCATGAACAAGGACTCAATTCTCTTCTGGCGCATTCCTTTCTTGATGAAGCCCCTGTATTGCAGTTCATAAGAATGTGTATCTACTATCCTTTGTATTTATGTTCTCTGAAATATTTATTTTTCGCAAATTTACATTCTTAAAATGTATAATAAATTATTAATTCTCTGATACATAAATTTCATCATGGACATCAGGGTGGACATTTTTCTGGTATCTACAGGAAGGTACAGCTAAAACCATCAAACTGGGTCCGCGTTCCTAAAGATAACAGAGAAGGGGAGGAGTATCCAGTTGAAGCCCTAATGGTTCTTAAGTATGGTGGTGTTCTAACTCATGCAGGAAGGAAACAGGTCGAATTTACTTCACCTTTGAGTTTTTTTTATATATTTTTTGAAATGGTTCAGCACACGCAATGGATGCTGCAACCTTCCTGCAACCTCAGGTGTCATTTCATATCATTTCTGGGACATATCTGAGTGCCAAATTTATCGGTTTCACAAGTTGCCAAGTTGGTGTTAATGCTCTGTTTCTTATATCCCTATGAGTTGTTGGTTTATTTTGAGTAACTCTTATAATACTCTGTTTCTTTCCCGTACGCTTTTGATTGATTGCACAGGCGGAAGAATTGGGAAGATACTTCAGAAATAATATGTATCCAAGTATGTCCTTCTAAGCTTTGGTCAACATTCTACATGAAAGATTCTAATTGTCTATCTTGCCGTTTGTCTCCAAATGACTATTTTGGCTTGAATGATTGGGTTTCGCTGAAATGCATGTCTGAACTGATTAGCATACATTTTGGCATAGTCTTCACTATATCTTCCAATCTAGGTACTTTTTTCTTTTACTGATCCCCTTGGCTCTCAATTTGAGGTCAAGACTTAACTGAACAAAAGTAAATCTCACCTGAAAATTTTGTTAAGTCTTTTGATTTATGTCTGGTAATTTCAATTGAGCTGCTTTACTACAATTGCAGCTGATTATTGATTTTGGGGTATCAGCCACCAAAATATTTGCCCAAAAATCTAGCTCCTCATCTCTTCAAATTGATAAGAATGAGGAACAAAATGGTGCAGCAAGAACTAGAACAAGATCCTTGGATCTGTTCGCTGCAGAATAAAATCACTACAGCCACAGTTACAAGAATTTATCTCCCTCTGGATCCGCATTCAGGACATACAGCTGCAGCCTGATCTGGATGACCTACCGTGCACAGTTCTACGGCACTTACCTCAGGTTCAAAACAGACATCATTGGTGCGTGACTGCACGCGTGCGGTGAACAAGTGCAGCTATTTGCCTGGATCCTCATTTAAAACAAAATTCTAACAGCTGACACCTTGCAGTCAGAGGATGGCGTCACCAGGATAGCTGTGTCCTATGCAATGGCCCGCTCGAAACAGGATATCACCTTTGTATTACCTGCCCCTTCGCACAGGAAATCTGGAACAGGGTGGCATCTTGGGAAAACTTTGGAAACCTACAGCTAGCCCTTCAGGCCGACGCCAACACCTTAGCTGACTTGTGGGAGGCGACCTTGCCCTCAGTCCCTAAAGAGAGGAGACAGAAATTCAATTGAATGGCCATATATATTATTTGGAATCTTTGGAAGGAGTGCAATGGGAGAATTTTTCACAGCAATTACTCTACAGTTCTTCAGGTAGCTGGGCGAGCCAGAGAGGATCTAGAGCAATATAAAATGTCCTTTGGAACTTCACATCCTTAACAATATTGTCTAGTGTTCTTGCCCGTTCTCCCTGTTCTCTGTTCTGGAACTTTTGTGCCACTTAGGCCGGGTGGTCCTTTTGTCCTTAGTGCCATCTTGTACATAAAGTTTCTTTCCGCTTAATTGATTGGTAGAGCTCCTGCCCTTGCTTTCAAAAAAAAAAACCTTTGGTATATCCCTTTCCTTTTTCTCTTTTGTTGATTTGGAATTTTGGATACCATTCTTGCTCAGCCTTAATTGAAATTCATTTCCAGTCTTTTGCTATTTATCTATTGCAGGACCATCTTGATTTTCTTGATAGTTAGCAACACTGTCCTTCTCTCTGGTTAAGTTTTTGTGAAAATTTTTATAGGTGAAGGGCCAGGATTGCTTCGTCTCCACAGTACATATAGGCATGATCTGAAGATATACAGTTCAGATGAAGGTCGCGTTCAGGTATGTAAATAGTCTCCATTTCTGTTTGTGTAAAAAGATTAGACCAACCTAGGAGGATTTAGGTGGCTTTACATTAATATTAATATTGATAAGAAAATAGTAGACACCCAAATTCTCCTTGATGTGGACTTGAACCTAGGTGGTCTAGGCATTCATCCACACCTCCCAAACTGAGCTAGGCTCGACTTCTGTTTGTGTATGATACATCATGTTCCATATCAACCAACATTTTTTTGAAGAATCATCAATCAACGTATTGACAGAGATTTCTAGGAGTCTTAACTGTCATGGAGTAGCTAATTCTGCTTCTGAGTTAATAATTCAAACTAGGTTGCTTCACCATAGACAATCGATAAATTTATTTATGTCCACATATGTATTATGCCCCAAACTTTATGCTACTATATGAGAGGATTTGAAAACCAATCCCAATGATATGGTCATCATTACCTAGTAGCAAGTTGTACAGTTAGGTGTATGTTTTAATGCATTTATACCTATGTGACATGCCATATTAGAATTTATTCATTGCATTAGATTTGTGAAGTGATTAGGTTCAAGTAGTTCATTGGTAACTGTACTTTCACTACTTTGTATTCACTACTTTGTAATCAATACTTCCTCCATCCCAAATTATAAGATGTTTGACTTTTTTGACCCCAAGTTTGATCACTCGTCTTATTCAAAAAATCTGTACAAACAGTCAAATTTAAGTCATTCTTAAAGAACTTTAATTAATAAAGCAGGCCACAACAAAGAAATGATATTTGTTTGGGTGTTGTTTGTGTGAGTGGTGGGGAGTTTTACCCTCCCCATTTGTCTTGTTTTTGTCTGGGTGTTTTCACCCCTTTTTCTTCTTAATATATTGATACGCAGCTCTCCTGCATGTTCGAGAAAAAGAAATGATATTTTGCACAAATTTTTTAATAAGACGAGTGATCAAACTTAGGGTGAAAAAAGTCAAACATCTCATAATTTGGGATGAAGGAAGTAGTACTGTATAATTCCTTGGTTGTATCACCTTGAATGTTTTTCCGTAGATCACCTGACATTGTGACTCTCAAACTACTATATTTTTTTAGCGTAAAATACAGCTGGGGAAACCCCCATTGTGAACTCTCAAACTAGTATATTAGTGTTACCTTATAAACTGCCACATGCTTCGTAAAAAATTTGGTCGTTTCAGTGAACCTAATTATAACGAGCATGGCATCCAAGAAAAAGAACTATCAGTCTTGTGTCTGATTGGACATTAGCCATCGTAGAAAGAGCTGGTTTCCTGGTCTTTACTGTCTTCCATTATTTTTTTTTGTACTCTCAGAGTCTCAGTTCTTTATTGATTGACTACATAATGGTAGTTGTTATATCTTAGATGTCTGCCGCGGCTTTTGCTAAAGGTCTTCTTGATTTGGAGGGGGAGTTAACACCAATCCTGGTCCGTTCCTCTTCTGTAAATCTATATCAGTCAAGAGCAAAGCAGGACCATAATTCTCCTATTTTTACTATCTCCAGGTTTCACTTGTTAGTAAGGACTCGTCTATGCTAGATGGGCTTCAGGATGGTACTATTG